>QVRM01007078.1:0-111561 GCA_003439945.1 Dermanyssus gallinae | reverse complement strand
ATATTGTGCATGTTGGATAGGAGAGAGGACAGAAATCTAAAAAGGGGAAGAAAGAGAGAAAGAAAGGAAAAACGTACGCCTAGATCTGTGAGAAGCAGCTCGCATGCAAACGAATTGTTCTGACCAAATGAGGAAATCAGATCGAGAGACGGACAGAGAAAAAGTGAAAAAGGGGAAGAGAGAGAGAGGAGACTTGGTATGCCTAGCACGCTTCGATGATGCACGTTTGCGCTTAGCCAACGACCACTTCGTAGAGAGGATTCATTCATTCGCTGCTCTCACGACAACAGCCTGCACTCGGTACCACGATGGACTATGGACGAAGTGGCCGCTTTGCGCTTCAGGGCAGCAGCCTCTAGAAGAAAGGTTTGTGGCAGGCCTGTGACAAAGACGAGAGGTTTTGAGGGAAAACGACATGAATAAATGGCGTATTTAGCTTTTTTTCAGTCTTCCTCGTTGTTTTCCCTGCCTGTTTCTTCATTCGGTTCGCCTTCCGGATTGTGCTTTATCTCTGTAGTTCAAACTCGCCAAAAAGACCAAGTGTATGATGAAGCGGGTATATAATGTAAATAAAAGTGAGTACTTGTCTATAGAACTTTATTAGGAAGAGTTTATTCTAGTCTCGTAATAGCAGCTACAATCATAGCGACAACAATGACATTAGCAGCCACAACAACAGAAGGAATGGCAACAACAGCAGAAACAACAAAAACAAGCATCGTCAAAGTTAGCGCAACATCAACAAAGAAAGAAGATACAAAAACCAAAGAAAAGAGAAAAATAATAAACATTAAAAAAAAATTAAACTCATAAAAGTAAACTCGTAGTGTAGTCTTAACGTAGTGTGGTACTATCGAAGTGTTACTGCTAGGCCTACGAAGTTTAAGGCGGCATGACTGAATTGTAGGTAATGAACGGCGAATCCTTCCCGTATGCTGCTACGGATCAAACAATACCTCGGTGACCGTAACACAGATCTTACCCTACCATTGCAAAACTCGACAATTTAGAAGAAGCGAGATGTTGTCAAATCTCTGACTGCGGAACGTGTGTATGACGGCGGAGACTGTCAAAGTAAAACGCCCGTTTTCGTGAAGATCAGGAACGTTTAAGTGCTGACCAGGAGGACCAGGCCAGGCAAACACTGTAAGAACTTATCAGAGGTGCTCGTCATTTTTTTTTTATGTTAAAGGCTCGATGCTCATCGAATTCCTTGAGCACAAAGATTCCACACAACTATTCCAATGTTTCACGAGCCGAAGGATTCTTTATTCCCAGAATTGCGTGAGCAGATAGAAAGAATGACGCAAGGTGTTCTAGCCAATTTTTATCGAGAACAGTTTGAGCATCCGCTCTACCCGACGTGTCGCCCTGCGACTTACATTAATTTGGCTTGCCGAAAACAACTCCAAGAGACACAACACAGTCATAGTCGTAGGAACTTTGGGAACAAGGAATCCTTCGGCTCGTAAAACAATCGGATACTTGTGCTTAGGCCTCTAAAGTACTGAAATTAACAAAGACATCAGTTATACCCACATTGTTGTTTCGTACTTTTTTATTTGAACACACATATGTATTTGTATATATATATATATATATATATATATATATATATATATATATGTGTTTCCTAAAATTGTATTTACCAAGCCGCCAGAGATTTCCCGGACATGAAGAGCAGGGCACTTCCCTTTTACAGACTCGCTTCTCCAACTCTCGAAGTACTCCAACCTTTATTGGGTTTGCTGGCCCTAATAGAGTGCGTCAAAATCATTCGTGGATGACGGCAATATATTAGTGGCACACCTTAACGTGCTCTCTATATTATGTCTCATCTGCCCGCTAGAGAATTGCACTTCAGATTGTCAGCAGGACCGAGGGGAAAATATGACCGGCGATTCTGCCTCTGAAAGTTGCCAGTTCAATCCTGGTGCGACATGCGCTCTTTCTAGGCACTTTCTGGGAAATGCAGGAATACAGATATGGGTTGAAGCTATAATGAATGAATATACGTATAATGAACGGTGTCTAGAACGTGGGGAGGTTTCATCAACGGCATATAAAGACGCCCTTGCATCTCTACCTCTGTGGAGCATGCAGATGATCGTTAGACATGCTTTTGATAGTGCCCTTTTTAGACGACCAACATGAAAATACCTACATTTAGACACTACTGCAGGAAACTCGTCTACAAATGTGGGCTGGTAGTATGCAGTTCCAACCCACTAAAAACTAGTCACGTGCTCATCTTCGCATTCGATCGGAAACTGCGTATGGACAACTTTGATCGCTCGAAGGAGGAGAGTAGTTTACGAAACTAGTTGTCCTGGAACGCCTTGTCTGACCTTGTCATATACAAACGCATTTTATTCTCCTCGGCGTGCAAGATGTTTCAGTCATCACGTGACTTGATGATAAGTTGAGTCAATGTTTCAAGTGTGTCGTCGCTAGCCCTAAGTAGTCCCTCACAGTAGGAAGCCCATGCCGGCCACCACACAGGCGTGTTCTTGGTTTCACTTTAGAGTGCTTGCAGAATGGGTATGTACCATTCGCTATTACAATAGGTAAACCTGAACCCCCGTGTCCGCTGCGGACCTGAGTTACGTAGAACGTCAGGCCGCCAGCCGGACGAAGGATCATTTATCATTAGTGCCATAGCAATTTCTAGGCTTGATTTGTATTATATAAATAATCTAAGGTGACTTATCCGTATTTGACTAACATGTACTGCCTTTTGGCAACATGGCATGTGCTATCTGTAAGAGAGTCGGTTTTAACCTAAAAGAGTTATCTAACCTACTAATATTGATAGTATAAGATATTTTGCCATGCAAATGTATGTTAGGTTGTAGGTTTTATTTTTGCGGCAAGTGTGCTCTCCGACGGGTATGCGACCTGCTGATTGTTGCGTCGTCTTAACGGCAGCTACTTCAAACAGTGATTAGCCCATCTACATTAATATCAGCTGCTTTGATCACTTAATCAATTTTGTAACGCGAAATTCGCTCCTATGAGGCCAGTTATTCGTCAGCCAGTTTCAGATCTGTACCTGGGCACGTTGTATGGGTTACGCCCATGCACTTGGCAGCTGTGGATCTCTATTGCAATGACACATTTTTAAAGAATATATATATTAAAGAATATATATTAAATGCCTCTGAATAATTAGTATTCTAAGGATATTCCATTCTACATCCGCCGTCTGTAGCCGTTCCATTCTGCAACTGTCGCCTGTAATAAATATATTACTGATTTATTAAAATGTCTGGCCCTTTACCAAGGATTATGATTATTATTATTATTATTATGGACGTGTACTCCTTGTCTTCTCCTAGTTTCTAAATATTATTCCATGGAACCGACAATACAGCCTGCGTTTCCTCGGCACACTGCAAGGGACGGCAGTTGCCGTAGAAACTCGCCTTCGCGCCGATTGCCTGTGAGATCTGTAATCCGTTTGCCCAGCTCACTGATGAATCTCCTGGTTCCCTTGCTTACCGGACCCATTGTTTCCATAGATATTGGCACTACGATGTAACCCGTCTCCAGTTCTTGGTAGTTGCGTTTTTCCCATCTTCCGCGCGCTCGGCAACCCATCCCGCTTCTAGTGAACTGTGGCGTATATAGGAGGGAGCCACTGTACAGGACACTGTAGAATCCCATACTAAGCATCTGCCACAAATGTGAAACAATTTTCCATTCTTCATATATTGGCGCATGTTGGCAGTCCAGGGCAAATCGCAAGCTGACACCATCTTGACTGAATGTTACTCGGTACAATATTGATTTGTCTTCCACTCTTCGTATGAAACGTCGCAAAGTTTTTTTCCAACAGTTTGAGGTCACATCGACTCCACGGGTTTTACGCGTAATACGCATTCATCAGTAGTAGTAGTAGAATATAACCAATCTACAGTTTGATGTGCACAAAAGCTTTTCGGACGAAAGGTTGACGCAGGGTTCAGTTTCAACGGAAAGCTAAACAAAATGTGTAATTATGTATTGCTTGTTTTATTTTGCGTATAAGATAATCCATCAGTCAAGTGCGAGTACCAGTGCTGGAAACAGAAATAAATGTTTTAATAAGATAAACATGTGGCACTGCTATATGCATGCTAATATTTACCAGGGGCGGGCGCTTGTGTTCCAACAGCTTCGGATAAAATTAATTCAGGATTGCATTGCATGCATTGTTGCAATTACGAATTAACTCGCTGTGTAAAACAAGTTGCCGATACTGACAATCAATACTGAATCTCTTATTATTCCAAAATTAGTTTGCAAATGTTGTCTCCTGAGACCAGCGAAAACTCCGAAAGAAATTAATACATGTACCCGCGGTGAGCGCTGCAACCTCTTTTGATCCCGAAGCGATAACCTTTCGGGCTTCTGTAATACGCGCCCTTCCGTGAAGCGTAAATATTGCCTACCATTGCAGCGTGTGTTTCCTTTTATATATATATATATATACACACACATAGATATGCATTTTCCGAGGTAACCGTATCGCGCCGGGAAAGCGTTGCTTCTTCGGCTCTGGTACAGGACCGATCGCTTGGCAGCACTTCATTGAGATGCCAGCGAGCAGCTCATTCATCTCGGAATAAACATCGGACAAATATCGTCACTGACACGGTTATCAATCGTTCCAGCTATTAGCTTGCGAACAAGTATATATATATATATATATATATATATATTATATATATATATATTATATTATATATATATATATATATATATATATATAAGTTAACAGACACATACGTATATGTAAGCGTGCGTATATTACATAGCCGGAGGCGACAACGCCCAAGACATTTAGCATGTCAAGAGGGCCATGTTGGCGACTTTGTGCGTAACCGAGCCGAAACCGTACAGGCAGACAGTACTAAAGAAGGTCATTTATCAACATGATTTTAATTCTATTGGGCACTTACGAGCTCAAATCTGCTCAGAAGGCGTGTCGCGCTCGCTCCGGAGCATCTCATCTTCCGCACCCGTCCTACGCAAATGCACCATAATGCAGCTTTCTGTCTCTGGCTGACTGTCATGTCAAAACAATAACGACGACAACAGCCGTAGCAACAGTAACAACGAACGATAGCAGAAACAACAATTAATACTCCAACAACGGCAACAGCTAATAATAGCAAAAGTAACAACAACAATAACAATCACAATAACAACAACAACAACAACAACAACAACAACAACAACAACAACAACAACAACAACAACAACAACAACAACAACAACAACAACAACAACAACGACGACGACGACGACGACGACGACGACGACGACAACAACAACAGCGACAACAGCTCATAGCACTTTTCTAAAAGCCTAAAACGTTACGAAGAGCAACATTAACAATAAGGGCTACAGCAACAGCGTCAACAGCAATAGCGTCATGTAAACAATATACATATATACGCAACATGTAAACAAGAACAGCAGCAGCAAAGGCGAAATCAAAATCAAAAGTTTGTTTGAACTTGTCTCAGCTTCTTGCGGGACCGCCGACACGAATAGACGCCGAAGTAGATATCCTCCAGCTCCTGCATAGCTAGATTAGCGTGGTAATTTGCCATAACAATGACTACTTGAGACCCACCCACCACGGGTGTATATTTTAAACGCTGCAGGCAACGGCATTTTAGATAAAGCCTTATTTGGCATGGTCATGTCTGACTTTCTCTTTCTGTGTCTTGGACGGCAACAGGACGGCCGTTGTTTGTTAGCAACTGTAGCATTCATGCGTTCGGCCCTTAAGTCTGCTAGCTTGCTCTGCACCGGCAGTTCTGCATCGAAGCCGCCTAACTGGTGGCACTCAATTCAGGCACTATAAAAGTGTGTGGGGTTGTAACCTCGTGTCATAATGAATGAAATCACACTCCTCGGAGGCCTGGTTCGGGTAAACGAATATTATGTGTATCTGAGACACATACTTGAAAATACAGTATACAATATTACTTAAGTAAATGTTTTTCGAACTAAATAGTTACATTGAAACATGTTATATAGTGACGAGTAAGTCGTGTAGTAAACAACTTATCGAAATTAGAGAGTTTTTTGAATACCAAAACTAATCTTATGATGGTATATAATTTGTATTACATAACATACATATTTATTTAACATATATTCAGTACAAAACATGTCTCGACGCTTGCAATGGGCCCTAAGGCCTGTGGCGCGGACGTAACATTTGATATTTACTTCGAGACAGAAATTGCACTTTCTATTACATTTGCCGTTCGGCTTACTTTGCACTCATAATATGTGTAGTGGAGTCATATAAAACAAATTACTAGACACTTCTAATGTTGCGTTAAAATGTATGTCTTTATTGTCATTAAAAATGTTTAAGTTAAGTATGCCCAAACAAAGGCCTATATCATATTGAAAATCGTTTTCGCTCTAAGACAAATGTTTGGTTGAATCGTTTATTTTAACTGTACAATTTCTAACAACAATAGTTTAACTGTGCTTATACTCGTGTGGATTACTCTAGTAACGGCCGATACACGTCTTGGCATTTAGTCTCTATAGACCTATATACTCATCAATGAGTTGCCGTGTGACGTTATTCTATTCGTTCCGCGTATGAGCTCTAAAAGTGTTGTTGGGCTAGAATTTTGACCCTAGGCCGTCGTTTACTCTTAGCATGCTCGAATGTGTGGGACTTGGTGTTCTTTTTTGATTCAAGTCAAGAGAACACGTGGGCCATTCCAAATTCCAGCTCATGCCTCGCAGTACACCCGAAAAAGTGCAGTGGTGTGCGGTCTGGCATTGTCGTGCATGAAGATGAAAGTGTCACCAACAGCACTTGCATAAGGTACCAATTAGCCTAGTTCAAGCAAAGCAACGATTTGAGTGGCCCTCAATCGTGGTATTAATTTTTCTGAACTTCGCTTTGGCTCATTTACTAAAGAACAACATTGGCCAACTGACAGGAAATATTCTACTAGACACTTTTCGTTCGTTTAATATGAAACACTTACGATCAAAAAGAAAGACCTAGAAGACACTACGCCGATATCGCATATCCGATGTAGCGTTGCTCCAGTTCACAGCTGTTGAGACTGAGAATAGGACGTATCGCTCCAACGCGCTCTGGTCATATTTTAATAACGATTCGATTGTTTTTCGAATGGACTTGTAACTTTTAATGTGACTTTTCTATTGCGAGTACAACATATACCTTAGGTCAACTGTGATGGCTGATGTAAGTGTATATACATCGTATTTATATGAGTGGAAAGGTAACATACATATACATGAAACGGTTTCCCGTAGAGCGCAGTCAAATGCTGCCCTAAAATATACGAAGGCAATAAACAGCGACTTCACCAGCATGACTAGTGTTTGTCAATAACATCTGCCAATAGACCCATGGATGAGCTTTATCATTGGCCTGTACCACCGAAATCCATGTTAAATATCTAGGATTGCGTCGGTGGCCTCTAGAAACGACTCACCCCCGGAGTTACCATTGAGGCCAGCAGCTTGAAGCATACACCCTTCTTTGCTATATCGCACTAGCAAATAGGGCAATCGGGCTGTCCCATCACTTTTTTGGGTTAGTTCCAGAGACGTGGCACTTAGCTGCTGGAAAGGGAGGGCGCCCATTCAACGGTACGATTTAAATAACGTCATGACGTGAATGAACCAGAATTTGAAGTCATCGTTTCCAAGTGGTCGTTCCGCACTTGGGATAGGCACAGCAGCCTTGTTGGAGTGTGGACCACAGATGGCCTGTGTGATGTTGAATATATCGATATCGGTCTCTATAATAACTCTCTGCTTGTTGATTGTCTGCTCTTAGACTGCTCTCATGAACAAAAAAGAAATTTTTGAAAATCGAATCGCTTAAGACGAGCCTTGTAGTTAGTAAGTAGTCGTTTAGTGACTAAACGTTTATTAGTTATATTTAGCTATCCTTCTTTATTTATAGTTGTAAGGTAAGCTCATTTTAGTAAAATTAACTATAGTGAACACTTTATAATTATATCTATCTGGAAACCTCAAACAAACTGTATGTATTAATTGAATGCGTTTTTTTTACAATATACTCTATAATGTACGTAATTTATTTAGGAATTGTATATATACATGTGAATGTTTAAATCCACGGCGCCGATGGTTCACTCTTCATCTATTGAATGCGTTAAAAATAACATGTGAATATTTTTTTAAATTGTACTTGCGTTTTTACTAATAGAACTGTTTAGCTAATAAAGCAGACACTTTGCTACAGATGCGTGTACATGAGGGAGTGAGGTCTAATGTATTTGCGTCGGGTATTATGCTAATCATTGCCGCAGTATTTCCCCTACAAGATACGTAGTGTAGAGAAAAGACTCACGTCTTTGTAATCAATAGGGTTTGTCGTGAGGGGACCAAGACCACCTTGAGTCTGGAAACGAAAACACAAAAGAGGCCAGGTGTTTTGTTCGGCATAAGAGGTGGTGTAGTGCGGGCCGGTGTAGAATCAAAATTTACACCTTCGAAAACGATGAGTGTTTAGTAAAGTGCTAGTTGTAGAAACGGAAGCATAGTCAAGCCGCACACGAACAAACAGAGAGGTGCAGTAGGTGAAGTCTTAACGTTTTGTTAGATGCCTGACTCAGAGCTGCAAGCTGAGACCAAAGTTGAGTGGTTTACCATATTCCCTTCGAAAGCTTCTGTGTAGGTGGTGTGTTTCCAGAAGCCTATAAATGCTGTGTCGGCAGCGATTTGTTAAACAACAGTCAGACATTCTGAGAAAATCTCTGCACGACCCCGTTCGTTGTTGAACCAGACACTATTATTTTCTGCTTGTGAATAGAACAACTTCTCATTGTTTCAATTTTTGACTGATCTTGCCGTACACGGCAACGACTTCTTTTTTTTGTTTTTTAGATTTTCCGTAAGGCAATTGCCTGTTTACGGTTTTTTTCATGTCGTGGCTAATTTTAATCCACTCCCGCATTTACCTTGTCTAAATTGGAAACCATGCAAACCAATTTAAGAGTGGCCGGTCTGGGTCTCAAACCCAGTCCTCCCGAATGCAAGGCAAAGGCTTTGCCACTAAGCCATCTTGCTCGGTGATTCTATTGCCTCTTCGACCCTGTCTATCCCTCCAAGGTTGGGAACATGGTGTACCCATGTTGCCAACCTTAGAATTGGTTGAATTTAGTCACTTTTGTTCCAGGTTTGAACGTTGCGTAAAGGCTGTGAATGATTCACTTTGGAGGTGTGGTTTTGTAAGAGAGGAAGTTGAACACAACTCGCAATTACTCTGTTTTGTGTCGTTTAGTGCTGTCAGCCCTTGCTTCGTATTACCGTGTATTGTTCTCGTATTGCTGGCTGCGGATGTAGCCTAATTTAAGGCCCTCTAGATCTGCTGCAGCACTTAGTCGACCCGATTCTTGTCCGAAAGCGCACCCAGTTTGCCGCGTATTCTAACGTCTGCGGCACGCTTTCCTGAACCTCTCGGACGGACGCTATGTCAAAAGCTGCGTCGACCTTGAATCCGCTGCGCACTCGTTATTTCGATGATTGATCGATGCACTTGAGCAGCCTGGGTTGAGGTTACCTAAAGGTAAGGCGTAACGGCTGCGTTGCTTTCCATGTTAACGTTTGACGTTTGAGACACCAAACCGGACAGGGTGCTTGGTGCCCGAGTGAAGGTTCAGATTCTAGACATTATGGCTTGATTTACCCGGCCCGGTGGCGAGTTGACACACTACGTGTCCCAAGTGCTCACAGGACATTGCAAGTTCGAGAGTTATCTCTTTCGGATAAGATAAGCAGATTACCTGGCGTGGACTCCTTTACGCATGGACTTAACGACAGCAAGTGAAGGCAGCCTTAAAAAGCTGATACACGTTCTAATGAACGCACGCAATGACTGGAATCTCATAGCTCGTACAATCGAAACCATTCTGCACGCCATGGCGAGAAAAGAATCGTTTTTACTTGGCAAGGTCCCGAGGGCAGCTACGATAGGGAACACTACTATTAATTTTCCTCAAATGTTTAAAATATTGCTTGCCCAGTTTCCAGTTGAGTTTGTGGATTGGGACATGACTGGCTTTTAGTAGAGTGGAGCCCCACACTACCGGCCCACATTTGCAATTGAGCTTTCTTGCGTCCGTGTGTGCGAACCGCATTTTCTAGTTAGTTAAAAAGAAAACTTCAATCACTACCTACTGGACGGAGCATTACTATTAAGGCTGACTCCTAACAGAGCAGAGAGTTTACTGTATCAGACCTTAGAACTGTGAAATTGGCGGTACGCGAGGCATAACCAAGCAAGGTTACAGGCTTATTTGTAAAGCCGTCGCCTTCATTCTTTTTCTAGTTTTTCTAGTTTTCAATTTAGGCAAAATGAATTGTGAAGTGAACTTGGTTAGCTACTTGCCCTCTGTTAAATCTTTTTAGTACAATCGTGGCCACCTTTTTTAGGCCCTGTAGCCGCTTTCGCTTCGTAGTAGTTTTGGCTTCTAGGACTACGATTCGCCAATATTTGGCTCCAAGAGTTCTGCCTGAGTGACTTTTAATTCTATGCATGACAACGACCCCGCCAACGTTATCTGCCCACGCTGCGACTGCTTTAGGTAACTTCCAATCGAGAGTCCTCAGTTGGTTCTTGATTGTTTAGAGGTTTGCTGCATTGGTAAAGTTCGATTTCATATCAGATAAAATATCAGATAAACCGTAAACCTACCTCAAATACGTTCTATCCAGCATGATTCGCAAAGCCTAATGCGTTCTAATCGGTGACCGTCGCTATACCGACAACCTTTCGTAAGGTGTCGCACACTCGCAGAAGAATCACTACCACTATTTACCCTATTACAGTTAATGGAATGCAGATAGTATTATAAGGAAAAAAAAGCAATAGTAATCAGACTTGACAACAGCATACGAGATCGCTCGGAAACATTATGCAGCTTACTTAGAGCCCGAAGTTACGTCAGAGATCCGAGTGTAAGGTTTGCTAACACTTGCTCACGCTCACGCTTACGCCGATCGGTTTGATCTCGACTTTGAAGCCAGCTAGCTTGCTGTGGATCCCGCCAGCTACAGAGGGTTTAGCCCGACGGCACGCGCCGTCCGCCTTTTGACCGGCAAAGCGAGCAAACTACGACCGAAACAAAGCTCGCGCACACTAGATAGGCTTCGCTCCACACTTGAGGCCGGCGACAATTCTAGCAGGAGCAGCAGGAGCAGCAGCAAGAATCCATTCCGCTAAGTCGTCGGAGAGATCCTAGCCAATCTCGTAAGAATGAGGCCGGTGGAAAATAGGACAGGAACAGACAACAGACAACACGAACGGCGAATCATCGAAGTCGAAAGTCGAACGTCGACAAACAGAGAATCGACAGAGAATCGAGGTGAGATTGTCGACGAGCACCCCCAAGCACCCCAACCTCTCCCCCACAACCTCTCACCCGCACCCGCCGCGGCTAGTCTCAAGGCTGAACGACGCTCGTTCGGCGGCGGCCGTTGGCGGCGCCGGGGTTGGACGATGGATCTCGTCTCTTCGGCGGGGATGGACTACTACGAGAATGGATCAGCCGATCAGCAGTCTACGGCTATGGTGGGGTGGAGAGCAGAGTAAGAGAGAGTCAGTCGCTTCACAGGCGACAGAATGAATGGCTTATTCCATCACATTGGGCAGCCAAGCTGGTCGATATGGTCGATGGCTGCGTCAGCCACTCAGCCCGGGTTGTCCTGGGATCATCTCTGGGTGCAGCCAGCTAGATTGGTAGCTGCCCAGCATTCATTGATCTAATGCAATACCGGGTCCTCGGCTTGGCGAACGCCGTCGTCGTCGGGGCAAGTTTTGTTGCTTTTCGATGCCGGCGCTTATATATCTATATATATATATATATATATATATATATATATATATATATATATATATATATATATATATATATATATATATATTAATATATAAATATATATATATATATATATATATATATACAGGCTCCTGCAAAGGTTTGAGTAAGTCTGTTATGGTAGCAGCGGTAAAAAACTCGACTATTTATTTCGTGAGGTTTGTCCGACAGCAGCGATTGACAGGCAAATATGGTTTTTAGAAAGGCGGCAATGAGTAAGAAACGTAACAGATTATCTGCATTGCTAGAGAAGCCATTTTATCCAGATGCCAATGTATGCGACTCATTTGACGTATGAGACTCTACCTGACCAAAAACAAAGGAGTCGGCGCAAAAAGCGATGGCGGCAATTTTCACAATCTGGAGTGAGGTTTCATTGAAGATGATTGAAGACAAATAATGCTGTAGAGTGACCTTTGATTGGCATGTGACTAAGTGCATACCCAATGTGTTGGGTGAAAGCTCAAGATAGGATTTACAGAGAGTTCCAAATTTTTGAATGATTTTTCCATCATAACACCGCTCTCGCTTAGACCACTTGCGAGGCGCAGGACATTTTTAAGGATGCGGAAATCAAGGTAAACAGAAATGCTTTGGAAGCTAAATATGCTCTTTCAAAGTGTGTCTATATATTTTTTATTTAAATATCTTTAATGAAGACATCGCCAAATCTGATCTCAAAGTACACCAAGTTGAAAAAGCGAGTAGTTGAGCACGTCTCTAAAGTAGTACCAAATGTCCACAAATGGTGTTCGAAAAGGCTCAGTTATGTCGACTATGAATTGCACGAAGAGCTCTTCAGCATGTCCGTGCAAAGTTTTTCTTTTTAAGAAACATTTTCATAATCTCTACGCCTTTTTCCGTTAAACAACGTGTCGTCTTCACTTGGAGGTGCTAACCTGTTCTGCTCACAAATATGACAGATTGCAAGGAGGGCAGAGTCAGGACGAAAATCTGTCCAGTATCATGACAAAAACTAAAAAAAATCTCACAAGGAAAAATATTATAAGAGAGAAGCCGAAAGAACACGATGCAACCGAGACAGCTCCGATAGACATGTGAATCTATCGGAGCTGTATGGTAGAGCACAGTCCTACGTATAAAACAGCTTAGACAGGAGATCATTATTCCTCGATTTCTATCACTAATCTCGCTAATTGCGAGTCTCACGACCAACGTGTTCATGTCGGTCTCTAACGTAATGCACCAATAGATCCTTCCTATATGCTAGCTTTCTTGCTAACGATTTTGGCATGTACTAGCCTTTCATTGTATATATATATATATATATATATATATGCATTAGCTTTTCCTGGCAATGTATAAGTATATATACACAGCACAGAAGAGGAATAGTTGTCCCGGTAAATGGGTACGGTGTGTCTGCTTGAGGTTGTCTTGGGCCGATCTGCGTTCTGTTTAGCGCTCTAACACTTAAATGTTGCCATATATATATATATATATATATATAATTTTTTTACGAGAGACTTTTGCCACTATGACTATCGAGTTGCCACTGCTATTGGCCTGAGCCTGCGCGACATACACATACGTTACATTCTTCCGCCGCATGCATACGTAGCGTTGTGGCCTCTATGCGCTGTGTTTTTCTGTATATATATATATATATATATATATATATATATATATATATATATATATAGACTTGTGTATGACCTATGCAGCTTGGTTCAATTAGTGGCTAGTTTAGCGTTAGGATGCCGCATGTTCACCTCTGGCCTGTCCTTGTGGTGGTAGTTCATTCCAAGAAAATAAGGGCCAAGAATGCCCTCAATCTGAAAAAAAACTTGAAAAAAGCTCTTTGTAATCCCACCGGAGACAAGATCGACCGTCAGGATCCTCTGACAGAGGGCGTCATTGTTACTACAGAGAAGCAACGCTTAGATGTTGAGTGGTCACCGACACTCAAGCAATAATAATACAAGCAATAATGTAAATCGTATATAATTAGTATAATATTAATTTTGATACCTGTACTTAAAAATAATAAACCTTTGTCAAAAAATTATGATTATCATTATCACTTCCTAATTCCCGACAAGCACCTCTACTTTGACCAACCGCTGTCCTGGTTGTTGTTGTTCTTGCTAATACCCCTACTTTTGCTACATATTCGTCTGATTCTTAGATGTCGTTGTTGCTGTTGCTGCTGTTGCTGTTGTTGTTGTTGTTGTTTTTCTTCTTTCCCGCTCTTCTGAGCGACTTGATTGCTGTCAGTCCCGCAGATTCTTCCCGAGGGTCGTCCCGCTGCTGCACCGCCTAGCAGAGAGCATCATCATACCGGTTCCACTGCGACTACCCGGCCTCCCGGTGACTACCCACGCTGTCGTCGTCACCAAATGTTTTCCCCCTACGTCCCAGCACACCTACTCGAATCTCGCTTTTCCCTCTCGGTTCTGGCGCTTTGTCTGGATCTCGCCGGATTCGGCCCAACACAAGACAACGCCTCCGCCGCCAGGAAGACAAAACCGAGACACTCACCCCCCCCCCTTTCCCGGGCGGCCAACGAGAGAAGGGAAACGTTTGTCGCCATACTGTCCTTGTCTGTCCTGTCTGTCTGAATCTGTGTCCGGCAAAGGTCAGTGGTGGGGCCAGTCTCCATTGGTGGTTCAGTCGCACATTGCTACAAGCGGCTTTGGCAGCAGCTGCCGCCGCTGCTACTTATGCTATCTTCTTCACTAGTACTCCGCTTGCTACAACGAGTCTTGCAGGACGACTAATGGTTTGTTTGGCCAAACGTCACCTAATTATAATATATATATATATATATATATATATATATTTTTTTTTTATGCATTTTATATACATCTATAAAAGTCGCTGTTCAGTTATTTCTCCCCTACATAGTTCTGCAAAATCTACGTTTACGGGAGAACCAGTCAACGCATAAAGGAAACGAGCATTCTAGCGTGTTTGGCGGAAAAGGCATGCATAATAAAAGGCTCTCCGTTAGCTTGCGTAGCGGAAGGCGAATAGTCAGATTAAGAAAAGTCATAAAAGGCCGATCGGTTGTTATGTCTTACGTTAACGCTTTCACGTGCGGAACCGTAAAACTTTGCTATTACGACCAAAAATGTACGCTCAAAAGACGACGCTCGGGCAATAGCAAATTTAATAGCTATCATTTTCGCACCAAAGTGATGGTGCTACGTGAAGTCGTTGCCGAGTAAATAAGCTTTTTCGACAACCATATCGAAAGCGAATGCATGCATAGTTGCATAGGGTGTATGAGAAAGTTAAGTACATATTTTGAGGTTTGGTAAAACTCGGCAAGATAATATTTTTTCCCAATGAAGGGAGGGATCGGAAACGTCTTTCAAACTTTTAGGGTTCTGAACGTGAAAGCTTCGACCTAAAACATAACAACTATGGCTGTCAAAAAAGCTTAGTCACTCAGCAACTACTGTCACGTACTATTACTTTGATACGAAAATGATGGGCAATCAGTTTGCTATTGCCTGATGATACTCTTTTAAGCCTACATTTGTGGTCGGAATAGCAAAATTTCACGGTTCTGCATGTGAAAGCGTTAACGTGAGACATAACAACATATCGACGGGAAAGTCATAAAAATGACTTTCCTTAATCTGGCTATCGCCTTCGCGTACGCAAGCTAGTGAAGTGTCTGATTATGCAGGAGTTTCCGCCAAACACGAAGGTATGATCGGTTCATGCGTTGACTGGTTCTCCCGCAAACGTAGATGTTGCACAACTATGTAGGGAAAAAGGCAGAAAAGCTACTTTTATAAATTTCATCCTCACTCCTAAACAAGATGTTTCCGCCCCCTCCTTCCATTAGGAAAAAATATCTTCATTCCGAGTTCAACTAAACCTCTAAATATGTACATATTGTTATAAAAGACCCTGTATAATATATATATATATATATATATAGAGAGAGAGAGAGAGAGAGAGAAGAGGAGAGAGATGCATACATACAGCATGTATATATGTAACACATGTGTTTATCTATATACGCATATATATATATATATATATATATATATATGCGAACATACAATATTCTGTATTACTAAGAGCAGGATATTTTTTATAGACACCTGCTCATTGCTGATCGGGTTGTGTGAGACTTCAACGACAGAAGGGCTTCTTGGCCTTCTGCTCACAAAACCTCGCACATCAAAGCAACCTCCTCAAAAAAGGAGGGTGCATATCATTCCCCTCGAGAACAAGTTTTGCAGTACTTACTCAGAGTGAGAGGACTACCCTGAATAATATTTACCCAGAGCGTCGCTGGTTTAAGAAACGTAATATATATATATATATATATATATATATATGCGGTGGTGGTGATGCATATGTGCGCTTGAGGGTTTGTTTCGGATTTTGCCGCTATACGCCAGGTTGTTTGTAAGCATTGTTGTTCTATATCATTTCACCGTACATGTCCCTCAGAGAGTGAAGCTCATTGAGCTATATTATGAAAATGAGCGTTCTGTAACACAGAGTTTGCGAGTTTTTCACGTATCGCTTGCTCGCAAGACATCAATACAGTGGCCGTGTACGTGTTGCAAAATCCGGCCATCTCTACTGCTCGTCGGCGAGTACAAGACGCCTGTCTAACCGGTCGTTTCAAAAGCTACTGCACAAAAACATCGGAGGCATCGACTTCTTCTGGCACAACTAACTCACTTAGACTTTGAACGGTGCAACCTGCCACACAGCGGGTCCCTAAAATCGAGCTGCTCTACCAGGTAACTTTGGTAGGCGCATGTGATCTCTCAGAAAGCGGAGTGCCGGCGTGGGCTTTTTCGAAGAACACCCGCTACCACGGACAAGGTGCTTGAAGGAAAAATCGGATAGAGATTTCGAAAATAATAATAAGGGTATGCCTAAAGGCCCTTAACATGTCGCGTACACAATGTGTGCATCAATCAATCATAGACTTCGGGGTGTGTCACAGAACCATCGTGACTTGAATTCGCGCCCGTGGTTTCGTGTCAAGTTGAGCTAATGCCCTATGCTAGTACCCTATGATTTTATCCTGTGTTTAGTGGGATAGGCATGCTATTGTCCACCACGAGTTTCTTTCTAGTGGCCTAACGATATACACGGATGTCTACTGTAATCAGCTCGACCGAGTTGTTGCCGCTCTTTAAAGAAAGCGACACAGTCTCGTGAATAACAAAGAGCTTTAACACAAAGCCGCCTGTGAATTTACCCAGCATCTGGATGACTGCAAGCTTTGATTTGATCTAGCCGCATCCAACGTGCTCACCGGATATTGCACCGTCGGACGACCACCTATTTCGATTTTTGCAAGAAACACTTCACTTAGAAGGAGATGAAAACTTACGGACATTCATCGAAGTGCAGAAACTAGAATTATTTGCCATGTAGGTGGCTAACAATGAGAAAGTACTTCCTTACTAAAGTTTTGAATTAATAAAATAGTCGTTAATTTTTTATTGACTTCAAAGCTTAAAAATTCAATTTACCCTTTGTATTGCCCAATATACAGGGTGCGCCAGTTAAATGAGGAACAACTGCGGACTTTATAAGTGACCATATTTTTGCTACTAGAGCACCTAGACTAAGTGTCATAGTTTGGGCTTGTTGGGTTCAACAACTCTTCGCGCGTCCGTTTGTTCAATGTATCCACCGTTTGCTTACTCCTATGAAGTTTTATGGTGTAGAGACTCAACTATGCCCCGTACAAAATGAGGATTGAAATCTGGAATGTTTGATAGCCAAACGTAATTCGATCAGAACATGTCCAAATCGTCGTCTTAGCAGTTGTTCGCACAAAATGCAGCAGGGAACACAATGGTGTTCGTGCTTTGATGCGTGGTATTATTGTGTTCGTCAGAACCTGTAGATTGCATTCGGTGCAATCACAATGGCGGAAGCACGAATTCTAGGGCCGGAATTGTAGCGAATGAGTGACAGTGGTAGAATCGCTTCACGCCAGCTGAAGCGTGAACGAGATAATTTCCTTGTTCAATTATCCGAGAAGTTTACTGTTGAGAAGCCGTGGATTGACCGCATGCCGAAACGAAGGCCGTACGTGTTCCTGCAAAACGGTGCACCCGCTCACACAAGCCATTTGGTACAAAACTGTTTAGACGACCATAGCTATTATAGATAGATATGTTTTGGCCGAAACAGCCTTTAGCCGTCAACCAGTCCAGATTTAAATCCTCTGGATCCTTCTGTGTGTGGGGCGTAGTTGAGCGAGGCTCTAACGAGTCTCCGCACTTTTACACTTCATCACTACGCACTGCCATTTTGTTAGCATTTGAGACGGTGCAACGGTACTGCGCGCAATCTCGGCCTCGGCTTTAAGCGGTTATTAAGCGGATACATTATGAAATAGACGTGCAAAGAGTTGAACACAACGAGTCCAAACTCATTATTCCAGCTGCCCTAATAACGAAAATATGACGATTCTTCTAGATGTTACAGCTTGTCTGATTTAACTAGCGCATATATATATATATATATATATATATATACACACACACATACATGAACATATAAACAAGGCGGTATCATGGACACTATTTCGATCGTCTGGATTTTCTTGAGTCACCGGGATTGTCTCAGGAAGATTGAAAACGGCCCAAAGGTATGTCGATGATCCTCTTTGGGTCAGGAAAGCCCCTGGCATGGGATGTAACTGTGCCAGGCTCGCTAACCCTGTATGGTCCAACGCAGCACATATCAAAGGAGGTGCAACGCAAGAAAAAAGGCTAGGAAAAGAAAATGTCGTAAGTACTCAAGTGCTGCGTACAACTTACACCGTTTTCTTTTGAAGCGCTTGGCCTAAAGGTCTTGTAACGGAACGACCGCTTAATTGCATCTGCATTAAGTTGAGTAACACCACAGGAAAAAATATCAGGCGAGTGTCCTCAGCAGAGGATTTTAAGTCAGCGGTGGTGCTAGGGTCGTTGGCGAAATGGTCCAGTCATGTACTAACTCTAAAATGGTTGTGTTGTTATACATACATATATATGTTTGCTTACAATATTAGCAAATTACTTTACTTAACTTTTAAATATGACCTATATCCTTATATCGCACTTGAACTGTAAACATTTTATATATATATATATATAAAATCTATGTAGTACATAACAAGGAACACTCATGGACTAAACGCCATTAATGCCATGTTCCGTGCAGACAGAGTGCAGATATGAATGCAAGCCTTGCGTACTTCGCATTGCCTATCTTTGCACTTACATTCTACGCCGCTAACGCACTAGGCATAACATTAATTATCTTCTTAACTGCGTGAATCTCTGTTCTCTAGGCAGGACGTAGTGTAAACAAGAATTGACAAATGATGTTTTAAGATACGACTGAATTTGACATTTCCAACCTATGCGCAAATATATTAAGTCTAGCTTATCCACCGCATATTGTCAAGTAACGCAAACATCCGCTCCCGATTCGAAAATTACCCGATATTGTCTCTTGCAAAACATGGAACGTTTTCCGTAACAAAATAGACTAAAAATAATGTATGTGCCACGACGTCGTCATGTGCAACGTTGTTTTTACTCACTACATAAATGTATTCCTATATTTAAAATGGTACTGACTGCAAGTGTGTTCTGCTTAGAAGCCCTACTTCAGTCGGAGGTAAAGTTGGCATTGTCCAGACATACGTTTCATTATACATGGGATTACCCACCCAAGTTATTGGCGGAACCAGTCGCATGGAATGTCTTGAAGCTGGAAATGTCGCTCGTTGTCGGACGTCCGTCTCCGATGTGGGCTTACGTCCGATTAGATGTGGGGCGCTCCACGATGCAAGTGGCAGCTTGTTTAGTCGGGCCTTACTGCAGGTAAGGCCGCTTATCGCGGCATAGGACAGCTTTTCTCGCGCTAACAGCGTTGAATCAGTGCTCCCCTACCTCTTCTTTCTAT
Source organism: Dermanyssus gallinae (assembly GCA_003439945.1). Taxonomy (NCBI): domain Eukaryota; kingdom Metazoa; phylum Arthropoda; class Arachnida; order Mesostigmata; family Dermanyssidae; genus Dermanyssus; species Dermanyssus gallinae. Next base: position 91,738 of record QVRM01007078.1, on the reverse strand, counting down.
ATGGGAAAAGGCTTGTGATCCTGATTTGTCTTAATTAGCTGTCGTGTCCCTATGTTCGTCGTCGGGAGCGTTAGGGCTTGGATTATCTCCTGGTCCTACAAAGCCTAGGTACCTACAAACAAGCAGGTGCCCGAGGAACAGCTAGGTTGCTTGCCAGGGCCCATCCTACGATCACGTTTGGTCTACGTTCCGGCAAAGTGTTGTGTTTTCGCCTGCTTGACATCTCCCACATTCTGATGAGTGCGAGTCTCTTAACTGAGACCCACGAATGCATCGGTCGGAAAAGAAGAGAATGATTTTCGTAGTCTGGGTACCACACGCAAGCCGATGGCCGCAAGCGTCATGGACCATCGCTTTGTTGTACTGCTATACGTTGACCGTAGAACGATTGTGCGTTTATATATATATATATATATATATATATATATATATATATATATATATATATATATATATATATATATATAGATATTATATAAGTTTGTTCTGTCTCTCGGATGTTCATGGCGCAAAACTTTCTGATCGCTAATGTGCGTGGACTATACCCTTAAAACTTTTTTAAGCTCTAGAATTCACCGTCACATTCGGATGAGTATGACCATCTACAAAAGTGTGTTCTGCTGTAAAGGTGCTGGGCTATATAACATATATTTACGCTTTAACGTTCCGAATTTTAACTTAATAGGTGTTTTTCTGAGTTAGTTAAGGCGGAAAAAATCGAAGTAACTTTGTGCTTTTCACTAAAACATTCTAAACGCCCTTTTACATAGGTAATACTATTGGTTCAATTTTCAAACTTTTACAATTATGTTTATTTCACTCAAATTGAGTATAATATACATTTCAAAAATGTTTCTTCATGTTGCTCTATCTTCTTCACGCTTCCGACGAGAGAAATAGTGCAGCGATTTTCGGTCCAGCGCTGTGCATTCCACTGCATGGTACTTGGCACACCTCTGCAGGCAGAACCGGCAGGTGCACAACTCGTACTCCTCGTGAAAGGTTGCGCTTGAACATACCAGGTAGTGATAACCATGCACTATGTACCTGGTGTATACGTGGCGATTGTCACATGCAGGACCAGACCAAAAATGCAAGGCATTGAAAACGTCCAAACCACCGACCTCCCGTCTAGCCGGTTCGACTTTAGTTTCCCACTCCGAAATAACACATTCGCAAGGTACTGTACGCGGCATCTTCAGCCTTAGTCGGATTGTTTCAGCAGCCGGTGGGCAGCCTGACATGAGATACACAAAACGGCTCCTCGCTCGGATAGGCAAGCAGAGCACTCGCTTCATATATAATAAAAAACACCTTTCAAGCTGGTTAAAATTCGCCAGCGTGAGGTGGTTCCACATCCTGTCAAGACCGTACATCAGCCCCGGAACAATTTAAGCATGAAGAGCCCTCACTGCTGAGAGAACGGACAGTCTTCGGACATTGCCTACTTCCCCGTAAAGAGAGACAAGTGCCTTCCGTACTGTTTCGTTTACATGCGCTGTGAACGTCGTTCCCGTATAATGAACCCGAAGGCCAAGATACTGGAAGGAGTTAACAAACTCCAATGGTTGGCCGCAGCAACGTATAACGTCTCTGGCAGCCAATCGACCTCCACGTAGGTCTCTTAGGTATAATCTTAATAGGTAATACTATTAAGATTAGTAAGAATACTCGGGTCGAGGACTCATATGAAATATCAATATATGGCGAAATAGATAAATATGCAAGGAACGATATATATATATATATATATATATATATATATATATATATCCCTTTATTGCACCACGTTTGTTCTTTCATGTTTGACGTAGAACATCATGTGATTTCCGTTGTGCAGTACGTGTTGTGTTACGAGATCCATCCGTCGTATTGACACGATGGTACTGGCCATCTCGCCATCGTTATGTATATTATTTTACAGCATTTTGTTGACGAGAAAGGCAGTTGTTTTTTTTTTAGTTAGATGACATTCGATTACCGATTCGTACCGCCGTCAATTCGAATATGAGCCAAAGTCGCAAGACTCGCATAGCAAAGGAGACGACGTACCTACCTAGGCTCGCGAGCCTAGACACGTCTCTTCGGGACTCAATAACACTGTCAGTGGCCCTAGTTTAGCGCGTACTGCTCGTAGCAGTCGCACTAATGGTACCAGTAGCAGTTAAGGCCGCCCAACGACGGTAGCAACATCACGGGTGCAGCGGAGCTACGCCAGAAGCCGGAACGACGAAAAAAGCAGCAGCGGCAGCTACTGTAGAAGTTGCAGCGGAAGCCAACATCTGGGCGCGCGGTAGGCGGCAACGGGTGACTACGACACCATCACGAAATGGGCACGAAAAGTTCTTTATCTCTGGCCGCAGGCGCACACGACTGCCGAGGCCGCTGAGTGCCGCCGAGAAAGGGCAAGCGGCAACCCAGTGCTAGAGGGGGAAGAGCGAGAGAGAGAGAGAGAGAGATTAAAGAGGTAGAAAAGAGAAACAGGAGAAAATACTATGATAGGATGCAAAAAGGAAAAGACAGACGACAAAGAAGGAAAGACAGGAATAGACGGAGGAAAAACTGAAAGATAGATAGAAAGAGAGAGACAGAGAGAAGATGAGGAAAAATCCAGCCATCAACTGTGTCCTCGAGGGGGCGCCATAGTTGTCTTCGTCGTCGTCGTTGTCGTCATCATCGTCATCATCATCATCATCATTCGAGGGCACAGACAACAGCAAGCAAGTTGGAAGAGTCGGTGTCCACCATTCAGCCTCTGTGTAGAGGGGGGGGGCGTCTACGCAGAGGACGCCTGCCATCGTAGGACACTCGTCGTACGCCCCCCTAGAGGGCTCGCACCAACATAGGTGGCGCGCCTACCGCTCCATAGGGCGAGCCAACCACCGTAGGGGTTGTACACACTGTACCATCATCCTAAAAGGCACCTAGCACCTTTGGCAGTGGGGGGGGGGGGCGCCGTACAAGGCCCCGCGTCAGTAGCCCATAGACGCTATAGGCGCGTGCGCGTCGTGAAAGAAGAACAAGTGCGACGTTGCGCCTCGCTGGATGCTAAATACAGCGCCCTCGGGGACAGCGACGACTTCACAGTGTTTTGCCGCACGAATCCTGCTCATCCGGTGGTTCGGTGGCCGCCACCGGTGCTCGGCTTGCCTTTTCCTTCTTTCTTGCTGTTGGGTGGTGGTCGGGTACCACACTGGCACCACTACCGCCTCTGAAAACACGACACTTAACAACGAAAAGAGCAGCGGAAAAGTTTTTTCCCTCCCTAGGAAAAAACAAAAATGAAAACCTAACACGCACGACACTGCTGGCTAGACTGGCGGCGGCGGTTGTGAATTCTTGCGGAACAAAGTTTGTTACTGCAACTGGTGATGGGTGCTGCCTCTTCTCCTCTTCTTCCTCCCATAAAAGGTAAAATCCAGTGTGCAGCAATACTACCATATTATTGTTTTGCATATATATATATATAGAGAGAGAGAGAGAGAGAGGGGGGAGAGAGGAGAGAGAGAGAACCAACGACAACAAATTATACATATATATATATATATAAAAAAATTTAAATTATCCACTAACTACATTGTATAAGTTGTGCGTCAGTGTGTGCACACTACCACACAGTGCTGTTTCGGCGTATGTTATTGCGTATATATTTATTTTGGAGATTTATGTGATAGGCCACCGGGGCAGCGTGGAATTTTCGACGTCGGCTTAACGTCCTAATCACTAATGCCTACGTTTATCCCCCCACAGGTACTGCATGATAGGATAGATATGCTCACACTTGTTCATCATGAAAAGGTAGATATTTCCACGCTCTCGCATCCACTTTGAGTTGGCAAGGTGAGGTCCTTGCAGTTCTCGTCAAACAGGGCATTGTTACTTCTGCTGGCTAAGCGTACTACGTAAAAGACCATTATGAAGCAGTCAAACACTACTGAATCAGTTAACAAATGTTCCTCTTTAGCTCAATTTCTTAGGTTATTCTCAGACTTTCCCTCTGAATCATGATGCGTGACCAAAATGCAATTGATAAATAACCTTCAAATCTTAATTAAAAGTTATGTTACAAAAATAATATGCTGACCTTTATTATCGTTTTTATAGGAAAAGATGTCCTATTAGCCAGGCAATCGTTGTTGTCTACAATAATCAAGTATTTTTTGCCATGCAATATCGCACGTTTTAACCAAGCTAGATATCCCTAATTTTTCGAACCTTGCCGCACTGGTCGGAATAAATGAACATTTTTGCTGAGCGCGACGAGTGAATTAGCTGACTCCTTACGCACTGGGGGGTTGGCGCACCGGGGTTTATCACATGTGAATAATGGTCACCGTACTCAGGGGAAGTGAACCCGCTTGACTATTCACTTTGGGGGACTCTTGACGCCAATGTTTGCACTGTCAGAGACAGTCCATCATCGCAGCACGCTCTTTTAAGGGAGTGGGATAAGACCACAAGAGGTCATTTGTGATTTAAATTTAAATCACGATATATATATATATATATATATATATATATATATAATGCGTTAACTTTAGTTGCGAAAAGAACTAGACGCTTGTCTCGATCTGTACTTTGAGTCAAGAAGCACCTTTCTCAGGCCAAAGGACCGAGTTTGCACAGTTTGTTCAAGTATTCTCATATCAAACAACATACAACGTGGTCGCATTGCTGGCATTTGAGACATTAGAGCACGTCTGGCCTACTTGCAACCTGTCTACTGCAGAACGTGGTCACCGGATTAGTAGATCTTAGACCGGATGAGCACATAAAAGAAAACTTTTTGCAGCGTCTCCCGATGAACATGCAGCTAGGCAGTACCACATCGATTGCAGAGATCATGGCTAATTAGTTTCAGCTTGTGCTAATAACTTAACTTGTCCGGTTTAAGGGTTAGGGCTTTTTAGCAGTTTAAGTAGACAGTTCCTGAGCACAATTTTGTTCCCTTTTATTATAAAAATCACAAACAGGTTATATAGCAACATATAATTGTACATAACGTTGGTCACCAAATGGCTATTTTGCATGCATATTATATATATATATAGTATCTATATATATATATAATGGCGCGCTTTCACCGCTATTGGAAACGGCAACTTTTCGAATGCTAGCAGTCAAAATATTATGGTGATTGGCCGTTGCGATTTCGTTTGATCGCTTTCCCGTGCAACGTATCGGCGTGATTTTGAAAAATGTGAGAAAAAAGAGTTTCGAGTGGTTATCAACATTTTTATTTCAAAGGTTGGAATGCGACCCAAGTGAAAACTGAGTTAGACGAGGTGTACGGTGACTCTGCGCCATGTTTTGCCACTGTTTCCGACTGGATTAATGAGGTAAAAAGAGGTCGCAGGAGCACCGAGGATGAACTACGTTCAGGACGCCCAAAAACGGCAACTGATGAGGAAAATGTGGAAAAAGTGCGGAAAATCGTTGTCGCAGATAAGCGAGTGAACATTAGGGATAGCGGAGGCCTTGGGGATCAGTTTGGGTAGAGTGCATTTCATCCTGCACGAAAACTTGAAGATGAAAAGCTCAGAGCAAAATGGGTGCCGCATTTGCTCAACCAAGGCCAAAAAGACGCGCGTGTTTCCGCTTCACAGCGAAATTTGGCCAAGATGTCGAAAAATCCGTCGGATTTTTGGCGCAGATTCGTGACCGTCGATGAAAGCTGGGTCCATCACTACACTCCCGAGACCCAAGAAGCATCTCGTCAATGGTGTGCACCTGGTGAAGGACCTCCGAAGAGGGTGCGGACAACGGCATCGGCCGGAAAGATGATGGCTACGGTTTTTTGGGACCAACGGGGAATAATTCTGGTCGACTACCTTGAGAGCGGTAAAACGATCACGGGAGAATTTATGCAAGACTGTTGGTGCCTGAAGCAAAACTATCGGAACGGCCAGACGTCTGTTAGGCTTGCATAACCATGAGTTCAACTGAACATTGCTTCATGTTATTCCTTTGACATTTAGTGTGTAAAGGATTTCAATGAAGATTAATACGTAGCTAGGTATAAATGCTTAGCCTAATTTATGATATCGATAAGAAAAAATACATTGGAAATTTCTTTGTCATTTATGTTGATCCTTATATATACGTATTAGACCATCCAGAGCATTCCTTTATCCGTTGCTCAGACCTCTGCTTGCAATAACATATAGAAACATTTATCTATTTGTTACTTTAGAAGACAAGTAAGTAGTTTGCATTTTGCAAAAGCATATTTCTTAGGAAGAAAGTTTTTACAAAGTAAACTCGGGTCGTTCTTTTTTTAAGACTAGGGACGATTCGTATGAAATCTTGCATTAACCCAATACACCCTTTCCCGTGCTAACGTTGTAGGCTCAATTAAATGAATTTTCTCACGCGAGATACAGATTTGGTGTAAAGAAAGCGCATGAGCCGTCCGGCTTAGTTCAAGAAGTCGAAATTCACGACGTTTGTTATAACTATATCGCCAACAGCACAGCATAGCATTTTCGTCACGATCCTCATCCTGCTTTCATTCTTGTAAAAGGGACATGTTTTAGCAAGATTCAGTAAGTTATTTTTTCAGGCGGGCCAGGAACAAAATTCATAATGCACAGCATTTGGCTTGGGCAGTGTGGGACTCTCAAGCTCACTAAACCTTGGTGTTCCTCTAACCCTGATGACCAATATATTTGGTAGGATTACTTTAGTGCATGTAGGGAGCCGCTAGTCTGGCTCTCACACAGTCTTCAGTCTGCTGGCGGCTCTCCATGCGCTGCCGCCTCTCTTCCGTCAACTCCGTTGTCTCCGCTCTCATGACGGTCTCCACAAAAGCAGAACCTCCGTCCGAGCTTTTTTGCGAGCTGAGTATCCCTAAGAGTACATCTCTTGTCGTACTGCTATGCATGTCTAGTCGTGATCAGAACGTCTGGCTCGTGAGAACTTGGGTTAGGCAGTACGTAGTTTCCGCGTACTCGCATCGGTGCCATTTCATGAGATCTAGGATTATTATATAGGACCTCGACCACAACTCTGGTGCCATTCGTTTTGCTCCAGTCCACTCGGCCTCTTAGCTTACCAGAGTCTTTACTCCTGCCCGAGGGCCCCTTTGTTCTTGGTATTAGCCTGGTCAGCTTGCTTGCCACTTGATGCGTTTTGGCCGTTACAAGATTAATGTAGGCTGCCAAGTTTATATCAAGCATTGCACCCAGGTATTAGCCTGCTTGTTTATCTGGATCATGTGGCCGTCCACACGAATTTCTAGTTCCCGGTAGTGCTTTCTTCTAATAAGCAAGAGCGCCTCGCTCTTTTCCGGTAGAGTTTCATTTCACCATACAACTTTGGCAAATGCGTTTGATCACAGTATCCTCTTGAAGAAGATAGGGGCTGCATTCCGTCAAATAATCCAGATGTGACGCCTTTATGAAACCGCTAAACTAAAAGCTCAGACTTTGTTCTCCTTCGCTAACCATTTTTCGTCACAGGGCCTTTTGCAGAAAAGGCCATCCTACATATTACTTAACGGTTATTAGATTATCTTGTTTTAAATGTACTGAAAGACTAATCTAAATAGTAAATAAAATAATGACGTTATTATCTATACGTGCCAGTGTGAAGGGGCTTTGTAATGAAAATCAAGGTAAATGCATTACGCACGAATCATAACGGAGCAGCAGTGTGGGACTCTCTCCCGGTAGAGAGAATAACCACTTCCATCGAAATCATACCCACTAAACAAACTTCTCCCCAAACTCACACTGGTACCGATAATTTATATGTCGAAAAAATGTTACGCATTGTGAAGACCTGGGCTGGTGGGGGAAACACGGGTTTTGTGAGCTTTGCTATTAGTCTCCAATATGCAGCATGCAACAGGCGCCACAGTAGGAGTCGAAAGGCGGAATAATTAATGCTGGCGTATGCCTTGTTTATGACTTCATCGGGTTTACGAACTGTGAAAATAACTTCGAAGACACGCTTATACAAGATGTGATTACGGTTCATACAACCCTTTTCACTTTTCCGACGGGTGAAAGTTGGGCCTACTTCTCTGCACATGGCGTCGAAAAAACCTCATCGGGTTTCTGCTGCAAGTAAATCAATACAATCTTACTGGAAAGCACTGGAGAGATGAGCTATGCTCCCACCAGAGTTATTCACTCAGCCGAAGACTAGAACATATTCGAGAACAGTTTGCTTATAGTAATGTGCTTAACTTCAGTACAAGCAAAGGCTCCTAGTAAATCTGTGCGTGGCCTGTGCCAGCAAACCTCTTTCTGGATCGTGGTAACTGGCTCGCATGTTGTTTTCCACGCTCCAACAAGTTTTGTTTTAAATGTAATTCCGCAAGGGTACACATTTTTCTATCTGCCTTTCTTGAAATCCACAATGAGGCCTGTTTACTCTTTGAGGTAACACTGCGCTGCGATCTCCAACGAATGACGACAGCAGTTAGAAAGCGCTTCGATGTCGGGAAGAACGGGTTAAGAAAACGCGCATTCGCACCTACTAAGGAGGCAGTCGACCTGGCGTGGTGAGCGGTTGGCTAACGACCGTATAAGCTAAGCGGGATTCCTTCATATATTCGCTCATTCCCAGGTGTATTGGCGTCAAACCTCACGTTCCCTCGGCCTCCACCCATACCTTCCCCGCCTCCCCTGCTCTCTACATCTATCTGATAAACGGCAAGCTGCAGGGACAAGGAGAAAAGGATGAAATCTAGGAAGAGAAGGAAAATCATCTAGGAAGGGAAGGAAAATCCTCTAGGAAGAGAGGGAAAATAATCTAGAGAAAGGGAAAGCATCAGAGAATAGGCGAGAGAGAAGTATAAACCGAGAGGCAACAATGAGAGCAAGGCTTCTCACTAACGAACGGGGAAACACTTCGGGAGAACCTGTGTAAAAGATGTACAGAGATAGAGAGATAAGTATCACAGGCCAGGAAGGACAGGAGCGGGAGGAAGGGGAAAGAGAAGCCAGAGAGAGCGAAACAGACGAACCTGCACGGGAATAGCTGGAACGCGCAGAGCTGCCGCGATGGTGGTAGCGGTGGTAGTGGCTGCGGAGCCCGTCGCGATGCTGATGTCGGCCGTGTCCTCGTCGTGTCCGTGTGTTGGTTTTTTTCGGTGCTCGCCGTGTTACGGAATAGATAACCCGTTCCGCGTTGTTGAGCCCGGTGAGTGCGATAATAAGATAAGACGGCTGGCTCGAGAGTCTGCGCAACCAACCCGTGAACGACGACGACGAAGACGACGACAACGCCACTCTTCCGGTCTCATACGCGTCGTCCCGATTCAACTAGCTCAACTGCTCTAGGCTGCCCTCGAGTCGCTGTTCCCCTGTTGTACGGCATCATTCTATAATACATGGGCATCGAGAGATAGAGAGAGAGAGAAGCAAAATAATCATAGGGAGAAAGACGAGAGGGACGGGGGGGGGAGAAGGCAAAAAAGAACTATACGAGCGGGTATCCGGAACCATAGCTTTGGGGGCGCCGGAGACGCCCGGCACGGTCCACCGGTGCGGCGCGGGCGGTAAAAGTCAGGGGAACAAAGAAGTGCGGTCGCCGCCGTTGAATCGCCGAGTTCTTTTCGCACGCTGCGCACGTTTGCACGTAAGGCGGGAAAATAAAGGGGTCCCTAGCCAGCCAGCCAGCGATCTTCAATAACATCCAATAGAGAGAATACAAGAGGTGCCGCCGACGCAGGCGCGGGGGATGCCGATCATGATCATAGTGATGAGGCTAATGACGCTAACGATGAGAGATAGAAACGGACTGCTGAGGAGGAAGCAAGGGCAATATAGAAAAAGCGCTAAGACTAAGAAAGAGAGAGGGTTAGGGTGTGTGTGTGTGTGAGAGAGGGAGAGAGAGAGGAGTTGAAAAGCGGAGTAGTGTTGAATATATGCCGCAACTAGAAGGAATGACCCGAACAGCATCTAAGTGGAGTATAAACGGTGTTAACGGCAACAACAACAACAACAACAACTACAATAACAACAACAACATTGTTCTCTGTCGGCGTTGCGGAACATGATTGATTTTAAAGTAGTTTCTTCCTTGGCTTGCGTTATTCGTTACGGGAGCTTGCTTATCGCGCCACCGTATCCGAGTTCGCAGCTACTTAAGCTAACGGCGATACAATCGAGGAGTTTTGGACGTCACAGCCCAACTCACTCAAGCGGGTAGGTAGTGAGTGCGTGAGCGGGTGCGAAGGACGGCGAGCAAGCGCTTCTTCTTCTAGACGCATCTCTTCGATAGCCTCCGACGTAAAGACTCTCTGATACTGTCGACTAACCTCGCGGCAAACTGCCAAAGTTATAATAGAATGATGCTGATGGCGATAATGGGTCGACCACTCGACTGAGGTGAAGCCACTCTACCGCTTCGGCTGTGCGTTCCTACTTTGTTTTCTACTACCTTTAGTGCTGCAGGTGCTCCCTAGGTGCGCATAGTGCTTCACATGCCATAGCTGCTCCTTTTGGCATACACATACAATGCCAGCTCTTAACATGCAGCGACTGTTGTTGTTGCTGTTGTTTTTGACAAACCAACCAGTTGTTAAGCTTCTATGTTGATTTCTTAGCAGGAGCAGGTTTGAAAGAGAACAAACACTAAAACGTGACTTCAAGACAAATAGACATCACAAAAAAAACACTTTATGTATGTATATATATATAATTCTACGAGGTATTGTACGTGCGGATATGGCGTTTCCACCAGTTTCTATCCCCAATCAAATATCACCTAGACATGCAACAACTTTCACGGTGCCCTCAGTATACTTGTGAAGTCTAGTTTTCACACACTTGTATGCTGTCTCCTTCGAAATGTATTCCCAAATTCGTAGATGCCTCACTATGAAGCATATCTTTGCTCTCGATAAAAAAGCATGCAAAATCTGTATCAGGCCTGCAATCTAGGTTTATCCTGAATAAGTATTGCTTTGCATAGAGGTATACCCACTCAGATTGGATAGTTATTTTATTTTTACTATAGTTGTTGTGTATCCTGAGAACGCTGTTCGAGTGGACTACTTTGTTTGCGTGTATACTTGCTAGTGCGCTGTCATATTTATTGTTCGGTATACGCACCAAATGCTTTTGGAAGTCCTCGTGATGATCAATGCGCATTGTATTAGTGGTTTGTGTAAAGTGCCTATACGAAGCATTTCTTAGATTTTGTCGTGCGTTATTTTCTATTTCGTTGTTTGATTCATCTTTTCTAACCGTTGTTATTTGTTGAGAACATAAGCTCTATAAAATGCAGTTCCGTCGAATAAACCACATTTGAAACTGAACATTGGTATATATATATATATAAATAGGGTCTACAAAAAAGTCTTTTCGGATTGGCGCTTGCGCGGCTTTCACAGCGCCCGCCCCGGCGCCTAGGCATAGATCATTGGCTCACTCTTTGTTGTTTTCATGTAAAAAAGAGCGGGGAATCTGCTGATCTCAACCATTTTAAAATCTGTTTAGCCGTTTGTTCGTAAAAGTGCTGCAAAATGGAGGTAGAAAAATGCCAAAATCGGGCGATTTTACTCCATGAGTTTAAAAATGGACTGAGTGCAACGCAGGCTTACACTTTTTTTTTTAATCGTTTGGAGATGCCTGTTGTACAGACAGAATGTGCCAACAGTGGTTTAAGAAGTTCCGAAAGGGAAAAAAACAAAGTTTTATTGTGTATTTGGTGGGCGGAATAGTGCACTATGAACTTTTACCGCGTAACCAGACGATAAATACGGCCGTGTACTGTCAACAACTCAAAAAGGTTCACGAAAAATTAAAGCAGTCGTACCCTGCACTAATTTCAAGGAAGGGTGTCCTGTTCCACAAAGACAACGCAAGACCCCACGTGAGTAGGGAGACCCTTTCAAAAATTTCCCAGCTAATTGGGAACTTTTGGAACATCCACCGTATTCCCCCGACTTAGCACTATCTGATAACTTTTTGGTAGCCCTAATATATAAGGGTGCTGTACTTGTTAAGTTACAAACATGCTTGAGTTATTACCAATATTTATAATTACGCACTAGTTGCATACGCAGTAGTTTGCATATTGCATATTGACGTGCTGAGGCGTATGTTCCGGACTTTACATAGACCACTCGACGGCAAACAAGGACTCGTCGAAAACCATCTTAGCTGAATTTTTCAATAAGGGCACTAACTTTCAGACGACAAGAATTGACAAGATGAGCCTCGGCCGCTGCTTCACGTGTCGATGAAGGCAAATCTGTCAAGGACGGTCAACTAGTTCAACTAGAGTTGGGGCTACGAGCTTCGGAATGTAAGGCAAAATGCATAGTTACCAGATGATAAACCGTCTTACCAAATCGGCTATTACCGATAGACGTCACCCTCTGTTCCGTGAAAAGATGCCTTCCAATGCGGTTGTGACTTCTGGAAAAGTGGCGCCAAGTACACATGCCTCTGTGTGTGTGGCCTAGAAGTTAAAGTTGCGAAGGTTAGCGCGAAGCTCTACCCTCGAAAATACAACAATAACAGCAACAACAACAACAAAGATGTTTATTCACCAGTATTGGTAGATTTTCACAATATTTACGGGTTATTTCGCTTAAGTACGCCAATCACAGCAGTTGTTAATTAGCTGGTATTCAGTTCTATGCATTTCATTATGTGATATCGGTCAAAGCCAATTTTACCACAATAATTACAAACACATTCATTTTAAAACATTCTCCCTTTAGACAGAGGTATTGGTGGTATCCGTGCCAGGTTATTATCACTGCTCGGTTTTATTGCAGATCTTTTTTTCCATCTGTTGCTAAGAATAGCGGGTTTGTCTGTAAAATTTCGGATTACAAAGTTCCCTGTTTGCCTTTCTCTGTGTTGCTTGTATGCTTTGAGCCCTTTGTGATTAAACTGGTAATTACGGTGCTCTAGATCTTCTATTAATGTGGGCTCGTTGCACATTTGCAGCACCAGCGTAGATAAGGCGGTTTTTGATAAACGAATTGCTCTTTTAAGAAATATAGTTTTGATCTTGTTGACATTCCTGAGATTGTCTAATGTTAACTTGGAGGATATGGGTCTAATATGTTACTGTGGAAAGAATTTTAAGCTTAAATATATTGAGTGCAGTTCTAAAGTCAATTTGTTGGAGATCCTTCAACATCATGGTTAAGGAAACCGCCATCGCTATAATTTCTTCAATATTCCTATTAAATTACAGTTTGGGTGTCAGTGTTACTCCCAAGTATCTGAGGTTATTGACCAACTCTAGTGCATGCCCACTTAAATGTATATTATAGTCACCTTGAGCACCTGCTCTTGCTCTGCTAAAACGCATCACTTTTGTTTTTGACACATCGATGTTCAGCTTATTTTTGCAACACTATCGTGCAGTCTCATTCAAGTAAATTTTGAGGTGCTGTCTCGATGTTCCCATAATAACTAAGTCGTCTGCATAAAACATGTGGGGAGCTTTTACTTCTCGGAGGCACCTCCCAAGACCAGCTGTGTACAGTATAAATACAAACTATACGCTCGAAAACAGCTCTATAGATTTCCTGCTGAATCGGTTCCTTCCTTCATTCAAATGACAAGGAAGGTGACACAAATGTTTCAACGCGCACTATAAAGTAAATATAAAATTGCTCGATGAAATTGGGTCAAATGTGCTACAGTATCCTGTTCATGTCTCTACGATCTGTACACAGAAGAAGGTTATATTTATTAGTAGATTAGTTATTAATATGCATATTGTCAACTCCTCCTCCCTCCCCTCCCATTAGAAAGCTCTGTTTATGGCCGCCTCTCCGGTGATACAGTTATTACCGTTACACTGTTTGTACAGGCGCATCTCCTGTTTGTTGAATCTAATGTCAATTAAAATTCTTAAAATGGACAATGTTGATGTACAAGGTTTTTCACATACATAGTCCACAAATATAGCTGGTCATCGCTGCAAGTAAACCGCCAGATTCGCGATATAGTATGTACGATGGACGCGCGATTGCATTGCTAGGACGGGGTTATTAGGTCGTCGAGAACGTGAAGCGAAACAACAATAACAACAACAACAACAACAACAACAACAATAATAATAATAACAACAACAACGCCATTGAATGTGAACGACAGCCCACCCGAAGCCTTTACGCGTGACCCCGACCTGGTGGGCCACGTCCCCTACCACGAACGAGCTGACGAAGGAGAGCAAAAAGAAACGAAAAACAAAGAGACAACAGTTTCCGGCGACCAACTCGACGACCTTTCCCCGACGACCTTTTTCTTGAGCGTGCTGTCGGCTATCAAGTTCCAGCTTACCCCGCGCGCTGGTCAGGCAGCGCCTCTCGCGTCTGCATGACGAGAGGCAAAGGCCACGGCCTCAACAGCGACAGCAGCAGCGACACCGCGACCTACTTTCTCCGCGTTTTTGGTGTCACGAGATCGCGTTCGTTCAACGACTACTACTGCGGCGTCTACTGCTGCGTCTACGGCTGCGTCTACTGTTCCTGCGGCTGCGATTAGCGTCGACGATCTTTCTTTTCTTTCCACCGATTTGCCTCCAACCTTCTTTTTTTCCGTGCACGTCCTCTTCCTCCAGGACGCACGACGGAAAATAGCGAATAGCGGATAGCGCAGAAAAACAGCCAGCGAGGAAATGCGCCCAGCTGGTGGTGAAACGTGATACGATGGGCCATCGTATCCAACTGCCATGAGACGCCTGATGCGAGCTGAGGAATCGACTCCGGTCTCTATGCCTGGTCGTACGCTATAGCGTACGACCAGGGGGCGCGTGGTGCGCGTGGGGTAGGTCTATGCGCGTCAGTGCATGGTGCGCTCCCACACAGCCAGTCTGCCAGCCTATCTATACTTGCCGGCTGGCGCCATCCTCAGCCTCCCGCAGCTCCTAGCAGCGAGTCGCACATGCGAATGAATGAGGAAGAAGGCTTCACTTACGCGGCTTCGCGGCGACGTTTAACGTGCTGCCGGTGGGCGGGGGTGGTGGGTGTGTGGGTGGGTGGTGGTGGTCGTGATGATGATGATGATGGGGGTTGCGTCGGGGCTGCGTAAAGTTTCAGCTGGACTCCGCTCTACCGATTGCGATTTTGCACAACTCAAGCTTAACGCGCACACTGCGCCGACTGCACTCCGGATGCTGAGAGTCATAGATATATGCCTTCTCCTATTGCACCGAGTAGACAGTCAAGGACAAGATTTGTTACTCATTATTAATTCGGAGTATTCAGATCGATAACGCCTGCTGGACCGCTTGCACCACGCGATTGTCGTGGCATCTGACCGTGTTCTGTCTCTCGTTCTCTCTCGTAACCAGTTCGGACTTCACAAAACAGAGCTCGCAATTCCAAGTCCATCGGCGACAGAACGAAAGATAGTCTATAACAGAGCTGTATGTAGGATTCGCAGCAGTGCTGATAGTTTACTATTGTTGTTCCTGGAGTGGCTGCTGTGGTCAGGCATCACGCACCGCTTCAGCAGCACGTTGTTTTGTTTGATAACGTTATAGGAGGCGCGCTCTAGGAGCTGGCTACTAGAGGTCACAGCGGTGAGGTGCCGCCGCATCCGTATCGGGCCTTGGGTTTGTTTGCTCCTTAATCCAGCTGTACACAGATGTCCTCTGTCTGCTGTTTGTAGAGCGGCCGAACAAACGGCCGGACACAACTTTGCACTACACACCCACACACACACAGGCCGTACTCTCCGTCCGGCTCTCGCGTCCTCTGCTGCCGCAGGCCGAAACGTCTACAACACTCTTCCTCGTTTTCTTCTTAGAGCTCCCCCTCGTTAGCGCTTCACCACCGCTTGTGTACTTTTGCAGCCGTAAGGCTGGCTGTTGCTACTGCTGCTGCTGCAGCAGCACGCAACCCCGGCTTCTTGACAACTTCTGCGACAACGAACGCGCGCTGATGTCTCGCTGTATCTGTTCTGCAAGGAAAAAAGCCTACGACTAAAGACATCCGAGTGAAGGCCGCACTCCCTCCCTGCCTCCCCCATGGGCTGTGCTAAATCCCGAGCACAAACACAGAACTCCCGGAGCCGCCCGCCCACACATTCTCCTGAGCTGTTCCTTCAAGCTCATGCTCTAGCTTTCTTTTTTTCTTCGTTTTTCTCGGTTTCCTATGTCTCTATCTCTATCTCTCTCTCTCTTCTTATTTTACTCTTCAGTGTACCTGTTTTTCTCTTACCAAAGCCACGTCAGAGACATGCTTCTTCTTTGAAGGGTTTTCCTACATGAAGGCACCTCTGACGACGACTTTGCTTTCCGAAAGGCACCCGAGACTATGATCACCATCGAGCGCTCGATACTGTCATCATGATGTTCCTTGTTAGCTTGTGTCGCGGTGTCTCTAGACCGAGATCATTTATGACTACCACTTGTTGGTCTCCCTAGGTTTGTCTAACGCCAGCTCCGTCAAACGGCTAACTACTGACACACAAACTTACATCAAAACATGTCACCACTGTTTAGTGCACCCTAGGCAAACTAGCGCACTGTGATAGCGTTTATCAACAATCATGTCTGATGATTTTAGTGCTATTTGTTTAACCTTTTGTATCTTGTCTGACAGGTATCTACGTGCAGGTGTATCTTCTTGCTGCTGAGGTACACCGGAGTTGCTATTGTAAGAAACACTGTGTGCAGGGATGCACTAGCCAGAGTGACGTGTATATCACACACGTGAATTTAGCAAGTCCACAATACTTCGCCGGCCTCTGGTTTGTTTGACCGCAGGTTCTATACCAGGTGTGAGGATTTATTTCTTATATTCGGTCATGTCAGGAGTGCACATGTAACGCATTAGAAACAAAACAGCACGCTTCGGTGGCGTACGCTTGGGTTTTGTGTGCTTAGCCATTCTACGCGCTGCCACAAATAACGTAGCTGGCAATGTTCCACCTGGACCAAAGCCCACACACCATAGAGAGCCACCGATTTGGTTGGCAACGATATTTAGCTTAATAGTTGGTAGTTGTGTAGCCTGGGTAGCTATTGCGCAATACTTGTTTGGCTTGTAATGTATTCGATGACGACTGATCTGCTTTTTTTCATTGTTCGAGCATGCCAAAAGTGTACAAAAGATTCAATAGAAAAATTATGGCACACTTTCGTGGTGCAGAGAGTTCTGTCGGTCACCACTCGGTCAATCTGCGTTATCATAGTATTTGTTTTGTTAGGAAATGCTTTGCTTGTTCCGGCGTAACCCTTAGGGACCTACCTAATCCAGCAGAGACAGGATGCGTTTGCCCTCATTATCATAGCACGTTCTTACGATGCAGCGGGGGGGTTATCGTTGGACTCAACAAGTTCACGGTAACGTGTATCAACAATAGTTGCCTGCACAAATAGCCACGTGGCTATGCCACTAAGTAAACTTCACACTGCGCACACCGTTTGCGGCGATGCAACATAGTTTGCTACGGAGCTACAGAGACAACTCACAGTGGTCATTACGTAAACAGCACGCTCAGTTAACGGTAGACTCTCGCATATTGGGCTGGTGAGTCTTGCGCATGCATAAAATAAAAATTAAAAAAAACTACCCCCATATGTTGTATGCAACTTACTTTAGATTCTTTATTTTTGTCAGAGACAATTTGTACAGTGTCAGACAAAACAATGCATTTTCTTTGTTTACTTGCACTAGAAGGACGCCTGCCCTGATGGAGCATTTCATGAAATCTTCGTAAATCGTGGAAACAAGAATGTCTGATTGAACGTAATGATCTAGGAGATCAGGACGTTAGCGGTGCAGTATATTACAGTATACGAATAAAGGGATACATTACACTTATTTTAGAAAGCGTAATTATAAATTGAGTGTCTTCAAGGTTTGCTACTTTGCTTGGGAATGGCATTGTTTTTGATTTTGTTATTTTGTGGCACCGAACCATATTAACTTGATTGCACTTTTTTTGCGTTTAATTCAAATGTGGCTTTTGGTAGTAGTCAATTTAGTTTATAATGGGTGGGTTATTTACTTAGCCACAATTATAGGGACAAGTCTTTAACTTGCTCCGCCAAGTTAAAGATCCTTAAGAGTGCATTGCGGAGTTTCGTCTTGCGTGAAGCTCGGATAAGGCTTGCAAAGAGACTAACACTCGTATCGTTTCCACAAAACTACACTCGAAAGCCTTAAAGAACATTAAAATAACGCATCTATTCGAGTTGAGGCGTAATACAGTTTTATATTTGAGCATTCTAACTTGCCTGTACACACTCGATTGTTTTTCTGCTGAGTGGTTCCTCTTACCTACACCTGTTTTCTCCGCATATTCAGATGTACACTCTTAGCGACTCGCTGTCAGCACAGTCGACGGCACACACCGACTAGTCTCTCATACTCGCACTAACGTTGCTATATATATATATATATATATATATATATATATATATAATATATATATATATATATATATATATATATATATATATATATATATATATATATATATATATATATATATATATATATATACATACACATATAAGCATTCCGCCTTCGTTGTCTCTGTTTTATTAGATCGTTCGCTTTTCTTCTATCAGTCGATGTCGTCGCTATCATCGTAGGCGTTATTGTTGCATCTCCTAACGGAACCTCTACCTATTTGTCCGCGCTCGCCCGCTGGGTGAAGCAAAACAGGAGTACCTAAAGTGTCTTTGCGACCCCGGCGTTCCGCTCTATTCAACCGGTGGCGGTACTCCTGCCGCTGCTCTGTAGTTGTCGTCGCCGTTTCTTCTCCCAGTCCAGCTAGAAGGGGAAGAAACAGCAGAGGCGCTTCCTAGGTTCTTAGGAGCGCGTGCGTCCACATAATCTAGTTAGGTGAACCCCCCACGGGGCGAGCCTCGCGTCGTCTCAACACAAACCAGCCTCAGCAGGCGCAAACAATAGCATTAACGGCAGCAACAAATATATCTTTACATTGTTGTTGTTGTTGTGTTCGCTGTTATTATTGTTGTTATTGTTGTCAGCAGCGATAGTGGTCGCTCTTGTAGTTGTTATTGTTATTATTGTTGTTGTCGTTTTTGCTATTGCTGTTGCATGTGGTATCTCCGTCTGCGGAGCGGCATGCATCGGGTTGACAGGTTCAACTTGAACCCAATTGCTTTCCAACACGCAACCTGTATTTTGTCTCAAGGTTAATATTCGTTTTGCTGCTATATATATATATATATATATATATATATATATATATATATATATATATATATATATGTATATATATATATATATATATATATATATATATATATATATGTATATATATGTATATATATATATATCTATATATATATATCTATATATATATATATATATACATAGAGAGAGAGAGCAGCAATAAGACATAGATCGGTCCAGAGAAATACAGAAACCGCTCCAAATATTTCAAATGTAATAACAACTTGTTATGGTTGGAAGGTTTCTATCTATACTTGTACAGGTGCACGTAGTTGAACATAAGACCACGCAAATTGCGCTTTTCAGTGGCATTATGGCTAATCTACAGAGATGCAAAATGATGCCAGATATTTTGGCTTCAAAGTCAAGGACCGGTCGGGGTGCCCTTCAGCGGTAGACCCCAGGCCCAGGCCTACGACTCGGTTAGATGGTTCATTTAGCATCTAAAAGTTTTAATGACTATGAACATTAAATCTTGTTTGTTTTGTTGGGACAGATAGGCGGAAGCTACAATTTAGAAACGAGAACTGCAGTGCTAAGATCTACGCAACAAGTGGTAATTGGCATTATACTGCAAATTTAGTATACTTGGATATACTAATACAGTCGACCATATATAATAAAAATATATATTGTTAAAATAAACAGAATGGCCATTTATAAACGGTTGTACCTTTATCACATATTCTCAATAGTGAACATTTAGTGAACATTTGTCTACTTTCATTTTCGCCAAACTACCTGTCTTTTTAATTTATTTTTCTGTGCTGGGTTTAACTTGGCTAGTATCTGGAAGTAACAGCAGTTTTTTTTCGATTCAAAATGAGGCAATGCCTCTAACGCACACTCATACTAGCGGTCTAGGGTCATATATAATACCTACTAAGAACTCATCTTGGCCTTTATAGCCTAGACATGCTCGGAATAACGCTTACACCTTCAGTACATGCTAGTTGACGCCTACCCGCGACACCCTTGATCGTAGGGTAGGGTCCGTTCGGGTTCCTTGCCTTCGTTCGGCGAGTTCTTGTTTGGACCTAATCTATCGGACATCATCTCCATGGTCGCACATTAAACGTCAGATTTGACCGTCCTTCGAACGCGGTGCAAGTAAATGCAGCAGTGAGAACTGAACAGCTGGGTTAAATGGTAGATTATCTCTCAATAGGGCTTCTCGTGGCATATACGTATAACAGGTATTAGTCTCTTTAACCATCCTGACTTTTTCGGGTTCTTCTTCTGCCATCCTGCAAGAGGGCGTTTAGCTCGGCCACGTCAGCTGCGTAAGGCTCGTCAGCGACATTCCATTTGTGAGCTGCGTGGGGCGAACATAGGCTTTCGATTGTAAAGTCCCACGGTATCAGTCTAGCTAGAACAAACGTTGTGATTGTTGTCACTCTTCTGCAGGCTCGACAGGTGCGTATCGCCAGAAATCTTTGAGTGCTCCAGGGCAGGGAGCAATACTTTACTGGCCTCTCCCAAACTGGCGACGCATTTAACGCCACCGAGTCCTCCACGGAGTTAGCAATCCCCTACGGTTCTCTCCTGCTTCCCCTACGAGAAGGACCGTGCCTATTTATTTTGCCTTACCGCTACTCGTTTAAAAAAACGTTAGGCGTAAACAACATGGACTATTCGTTCCGGTCATTACCAGTGCCTGGTCATCCGCGCAATCGTTGTTTATCCCTTAGGGAGGCATTCCAGTTCTAAACCGCCATAATATGCCACGTTTCAGAGGACTGGCCTTAAAACGGAGGCGTGTTGCACTCCCACAGCCATTTTCCGTTTTCCATTTTTACTCATTCTAGCGTCGGTTCGCTTAGGTAGTTAGCCACTACCCGCCTCTTGTTTGTCAACAGACACTCTTAACGGCCAGTGCCGTCGCATTACTGCCCATCTCTGGAAGTAAAACGCAATATTAGCATTAAGCAAGACCACTTGGCAGCGCCCTCGCTTTCACTACTGTGTATTTTGATTTCGTTGTCTGCGACTTCCAGTATTCTCTCCTCAATCACCGACAGTGTGCACCGCCCCGCGAGAGCCGGCGTCCGGTTCTCACGGTTCTCCTCCACAAACGTAACTGGTATCTTTATATATATTGTTTATTTCGCAATAACATTGCATTTCAAGATGGTACATAATTACAATACAATTAACTAACAGTAACTGGTATCTGTCATTGTACGGGCAGGCCGTGCTTTTCCGCTGGTATGACTAGGCTTTCTTGAACAAAAAAGTACATCCTTGACTTGCTCCACCTTCTCCTTCGTTGGTTTCAGGTGATCCTGAATCATTTTAAATTCCTTCACGGATGTACTCTGTTCCCTAGAGGTTTGTTTAGGCTTCGTTGCATAATTTTACTTAGTTCTTTTTTTTTCTACTTATGCCTAAGCGAGTGCTTTGTTTGTCGATGTCACGAAGAAGTTTTGCGTATCTTATGTCAGACAGTTTATCAGCTATTAAGATAACCCGACTAAGGCGAATAGTGAATTCGGAGTAGGAAGCTAAAGTCGAAAACGCCACACTTACAGTACCAAGTAGCGCGCAGCGTAATGTGCAGCACTGGAGCATGAACATCTTTTCATTACTTCTCTCGCCGGAAGGGCCACTACTTCTACACAATTTTCTTGCCTCGATTGTTTCTGGTGTTCATCAGTATTGGGAGGGGGGACGTTATTTCTCCTTGGTATTTAGATTGCTCAGCCTACTACAGGCCTGCGTCAGTATCCCCGTCAAGTCGCGGTGACCGACTTGATCAAATTTTCTGTACATGTTGCAGATGTCTTTGTGTACTTTCTTTAAACTGTATTTGCCTGTTCTGCTCGCAGCAATGCGCTGAAGTGCCACTCATACCGGTTGGTTGTCCGGCACGACAGCATAGATCTCTGTACTTCTCTCTTCGGTGGAAGCGGTATGACAACAAATATTGAGATTTATTATTAACGATAACCACATTGTGTATACTCTGTTTGCGTGAAATAAATATGATCTTCGAGTACCTGCCAATTGCTAACACGGTCCACTACTTTTCCTGATACAATTGTCAGGGCGATTGCCCAAGCTCGTCCTCTTTGCGCCAGGATTTTTTCATATGAAAAGTTTTGGAAATGCATGATACGCAAGCGTTGCGGGCAATAAACAGCGACTAGTGTGAGATTCACAAACCCACTTAACCCGGACTACTTCTCTTCCTTCCAGGCTCGATTGCATTAGAGGGCAGTTTCTACTGTCATACCCGACTGGCGTGCGTCAAGATCCCGCTGAGGGCTTAGCTGTTTCCGGAGCGGGCCCTTAGGGCTGAACGGCCACCGTCGCCGCGGCACAGCTTTTGCCAAGTAAGACGTCATCGAGGAGGTCCCGCATAATCGCAGAGGACGCAAGTGTCCGTTTGCACCTTTACGATCCTGTTGTGTACGATTGAAACTGGCTTCGACTCGCTAACAGTCTTGTGTAGTGTAGACTCTCTGTGTCGTGTTTCGTGCCATGTCGCGATGTCCGGTATGAGTGTCCTGGTACATCTCCTTTCGCTCACTTGCAATGAGAATTCGTTTGCAATTTGTTCACAACTATCAATTCCTTTTGTACACCCTGTTCATTAATCTTTTGTAAAAAAAACACTCTTCTGCTTCGTATATCACCCCCCTCCCTCCAATTGGGATCTGAAGCATCTGAAGTCAGTATACCTGTCTTGTTCAGTCGTACAAAATTTTCCAGAAATGTGCGGCAGGTATATGTGTTCTCTTATTCAGTGACGCATAGCATCTAATAATAAACTACCATTAGCCAGATCAATGCATATTGCCTTCCCTCATCGTAGCATTCGATGTGCCCTAGCGTCTACTTTATCCAAGTAGCAGTGGCTATTGAGCGGGCTTATATATATATATATACAATGCCCGCTTGTAAGATGCAATAAGATCGCATATATTGCTATATGCGATCTACTTAATCACTTTATTCGGCCCAGATAACAGCAGGCAAGTGGCAGCTCTACTCCAGCCGCGTAAAGTCTACCAAGTTTGCATGCAGCAATGCGTATCGTCGTAGTGGACATGTAAATATATTTACTGTCAAAAACTGGCGATCTTTGATTGAATCCAGTCAACTCGAAAACTCACTCGGCTGCCTAGTGAGTGGAGTAGGTGGGTGGTTGTTGACTCTATGACTTGTGTGTCTATTGCTATTGTTTTTGCTGTTGCTTTTTCGTCAACAAAGTTCCATGTGTGCATCTATGAGATGTCTACTGGCTAGGCACACTGTCGCTCTGTATCTGGCAAGCACCGAAGATAACCCACCACTTTCTAATCCAGCCCACTCTAATAGCACGCTTCCAGTTACTTCTACTTATTTCGGTAGTCTAACGCAAGGTTCCGGTGGCAACATCGGAATGTACGATTGACGCGTTTGAAGCGAACGCGCGGAACCGCTGCAGCTTGGGCCTCAGCCTCAGCATGCCTCAGCCTGAGCTTTGCTTTCTTCTCCCCGTCGGCGGACGCTTTGGCCGAGTCGGACCAAGTCTAAGACCGGACTCCAGCAACAGCAATACGAACGTCCGCTGGAGAGAGCAGAAATTAGTAGAGGTTGGCGGGGCCGAACTTGGCGAAGGGAACCTCTGTCGATCTTTGACGTATCCTGCTCTCCGTAGTTTTCCCTGCTTTTACTTTCCGAAACGGCAACAACTAGCGGGGACCTGTCACATCTAGGCGCGTCGTCGTTATTTATCTCAAGGTCCAACGATCTGATTATCAGCACACAGCAGTGTACTGGACATAGGTCTCACGCGCTGGCCTGGATCTCGCCTGCCCTGACGCCCACTTACTGTGGCGACTCTCTCTCTCTCTCTCTCTCTCTATATATATATATATATATATATATATGCATTTATGTGTATACACTTATATGTCGAACTTGGCCAGTGCTGCCACTATGAATGTGGGCTTTGATCTAAGGCGCCGTGAAGGATGATAGCCAGACTCGAAGAGGAAGCGAAGAGAAAAAGCGCGGGCTAACAAATATTACAGTCTTACACCCGAAGCTCCAGTCGGCTTCCTGTAAGCGGACAGACAGGGGTGTGGGCGTCCTGATGCCAGACCTCCTCGCCTTATCTAAACGTCATCAAGTCCTTTGCTTTCATGGTCAGAAGTTGTCGGGCTATTTATTTTTGTTAAATGTTTGTGTCGCGTATAGTAGCATTCGCTTAACCTGAAAATCTACAAGTTTTCAGAAGGATCGCCTTAAAACAAGTATGAAGTGTCCCAACCAAACTGGGCCCGAGATTCCGCGCAGAGTAACCAGCTATCGGTCCCACGTATACCGCTCACAATATTGGCTTGGTTTGTCAAAGTTGAATTAATCTCCTCGCCACACTGCCTAGGTGACTATAGGCTCAGGGAACGCCTCAACAACTGTATATGCCACTATATATAAAGTATATTCAATATACGACTTTTTTATTATATGAATATAACATTCACAGGAGAAAGACTACTCAATAAATGCAGTTCACAAACCTGTATTTGTTTTGTGTTATCTACTATATTTGAATTAGTGTTGGCTAAAACAGTGTGTCGCCAGAGAATTGTACACTAGCGTGAGAACAATGCCAGTATTAAGAATGGCACGTGGGTGTTCGTACAAGACATCTGTAGAAGTCGTCCATAAACAAATTATATGTATGCATACGCTTATATATAAAGTAAGTACAAACATATCACAATTATACTACTTCTTGAAACGGCATATACATAATGTTTTTAATTAGTACTTACTTCAATTATATATTTATATATATATATATATATATATATATATTCGTTCGGGGCACACTCCTGAAGTGGTCTCGCCCTGGCCTCATCGAAACGGACACGTGACAGTCACAATGCGCATTGGCTTAGCTAGTTGATGTGTGTAACATATACCTAATGTATTATACGGAAAATAAACTTTATATCGTACAAGTGTCTCGCAAAAAAAATATATATATATATATATATACATGAGAATCTACAAATATGCACTCCATGTGTGACACACTCTCTGTGAAAGGGTGTATAACAACAGGTAATTTTCGGCCAATATTTGGGGAAAAATGGGTACGGCGGCGGTCGTCGAAGTCGATCGGTTTCGCTATTGACCCATGGATGACGACAACAACAGCAGTAACAACAAAACAATAATCACAACAACAACAACAACAACAATAAAGACAACAAAAACAATACGAACAACAACAACAATAATAACACACGCAGGAGGAGCAGCAGCAACAACAGCAACAACAACAGTAAGAATAACAGCAACAACTGCGTGTGTTGTGCCGCCGTCTCGTACAGAATCTATGTGAAACGCGCCGCCGAGCGATCTACTGAACACGAATTTAATGGCGTCACGGATAAAATTTCTCTTAACATTCCGCCAGCAATTCGCCCCCCGCCGCCCCTCTGCCTCCTCCCCCCCCCTCCTCCACGGGCTACCAGCCGCAATTTGTACCGTGTCTAACCGACACTGTTGTCATCTACGAACAGACACCGGTCGACACCGGCGTGTATAGAAGGTCGTTGTAGACGGTGGTCGGCCAAGTAGAAGCAACGGATGATAACTCAAGCAATAGACAATACACCGTGCACGTGCGCGACGTATAGCTGACATAGGAAGAAAAATGAGGAATAAACAAAGGACTGAAAGAGAGAGAAGCAGAGAGAGGGGGGGGCAGAGAGGGGGGAGGGGGGGGGGCGAGAGAGGAAAAGCGAGATAGGGGAAAGAGAGAGAGAGGGAACGAGAGGCGGGAAAAGAAGGGATAAAGGGAGGCACAAGAAATAGATCGGAAACAGAGGAACGGACACAAGAGAAATGAACAATGAGGTATCGAGTAGTGTACTGTCGTGAGGTGGCTGTCGCCGTGAAATGAGAAAAGACTCCACGACCATAGAAACACCGTACCGACGCGCGTTGACCCGTCCCTCGTCGTCGTACAGAGACGTCCTCCTCACACCACGTTTCTTGTACATTATCGTAGCACGCAGTTGACATACGTTGGACAAGTACACATACATATATATATATATATATTTTTTCTCTTTCGCGTAAGACTTATGCCCGTGTACGGTTTTTTTCATGTCATGGCTGTTGTCTAAGTGGCCGGTCTGGGTCCTGAACCCAGGCCTCCCGAATGCAAGGCAACGGTTTTGCCACTAAGCCATCTTGCTCGGTATATATATATATATATATATATATACATACATATATATATATATATACTTTCATACACACACGCCCGTCTGTCCGTCCGTCCGTTTGTTTGTTTGTTTGTCCGGCCCTACCCAGTCGATCATAGAGTCAGTATGCTCAGTACAGTACGCCAATGCGACGTATTGTGTACGCACGCATGACACCGACATAACGCCGACATGATACCGGTGGCGAGACAAATTGGCGCCGCCTCGATCGATGGGGACCGACCGAAGGAAAATCGCCTATATCAAACAGGGACGCTTCTTCGGGGGCGAGAAATGTTGTTGTTGTTGTCGTTGCCGCCGCAGCTGTTGCTGCTGCTGCTGCCGCTGCCGCTGTGTCTACAGTACAAAAATTGACAAATAAAATGAGACATTGATGGAGAGCGAACAAAACAGTGAAAGTGAGAGAGAGATTCTATTACCTATTAAAAAAAAAAAAACCTATTAAAATGATATCATTGTGATCGTTTGAAGCCGCCGAAGCGATCAGCGTCATGAAGACAATCGCGGCAGTCTTCATCATCTTCTTGTTTTTCTTCGTCATCATCATCTCTATTATTATTATTATCATCATCACCATCATCATTATCATCATCATCACCATCATCATTATCATCATCATCACCATCATCATTATCATCATCATCATCCTCCTCAGTGTCATCAAACATGATTACTGTTGTATTAATTATCATTGTCGGGCCATCACCGACATGCAGATGTATGCGAAGCAACATTATGTGTAGTAGAGATGAGACGTAGCAGCTCTAACGAGCGGATGTCGGTAATGGAAACTGGAGATTTTTTAGCGTGTACTTGAAGCCTATCGGAACCAACAAAGTTCCGCACTACCCTCACCCGGCGGGGTAGCGCACAGATATGCTTTTTTCCTACACATTAACCAGAGACTAATCGTAGTAGTAGTAGTAGTAGTAACAGTAATAATATGAACAGTGACGGTAGGACAACTAGTTGTAGTATTTATTTATTAGTTCTACCTATCTTGGCTGGTCTTTCGGGGGGGGGGGGCATTATTTTTCTTTTCAGTGGCTTCCAGAAGTCGCTCCCACTCGCGTCAAGTTTTGAAGTGTTCGCACCGGACCTCACGATCATCATTACCACTACCATCAGCTTTGTTATTATTATCATCATCATCATCATAATCAACCTTATCATCATTTGTTTCATCATCGACTTTCGTCATCTTCGTCAGCCATCGTGGCCACCACACTTCGTCACCACTGTGGTGGGTCGCTGTCGAACGTGCGAGCCGCAAATCGAACTCAACCCGACGAATGCCGAAGATGAAAACGAAAATGCCAAACGTGGTGATTGCGATGATAGTGGTTGGTGTTATTTGATGGGGTGGTTTTGCTAACGGTGCTGGCGGTAATGACGGATGAAGTAATAAACCAAAAACCGATCAATCGGCATTTCGGTTTTTATTTATTGTCTTACTCTGTTGCTGCTGCTGCTGCCGCTACTGGCGCTGGTGATACAGTGACCACCTTGACTTAGCATCATTAGCACCTTCAATGGTCGGTGGCGGGGCGATCTCAGCAGGCCACGCTGGTAATCTAGCCGAGGCAAGGAAGCTCGCAAAATACGCCTCAATAGGTTACCCACATGAGTTTCAACCCCTAGCGTTCGAAACCTTGGGCGGTCCTGGCAACTTGACTCGCAAGCTTCTCCACAGAGTCGGTGAGCAGCTAAACCTTGCAACTGGAGACAAAACATCTGCGGCTTTCTTGAGACAGCGCCTCGACCTTGACATCCAACGCGGGAACGCGGCATCCGTCCGGGGCACGCTGCTGAAGTGGTCCCAGCCGACTCTATACGAGATAGAGTAATATTGCCTGTGCACACGATCTCGGGAGACAATTGTAGCTCCATTTTTATTCCTTATTAAATGACTTTGCATCATATTGCAGGCACTTCAGATGACCTTCTGCGCGGACTTGGTTGCTCTGGAACTGGCCTGTGTTGGGGCATTAGCGGGGGTCGCACAGTAAGTGAGCACTCGACCAAGCGGGCGGGCGCACAAGCAAGTAATGGTTAGTGAGCGTACGCCACATCTGCCATAATCCTATACACCCCCCCCCCCCCCCCCTGCAAATTCTATACCGCTAGTGGCGCCGCCACCATCATCAGCGATACGGTTGCTGAAGTTCAGAGCATTTGTGCTGTCTCCATAGATGTTTATATATATATATATATATATATATATATATACGAGGTGTGTTCAATCGTTATCGCGACTTTTGAATTTTCGCGGGTTACGTATATTCGAATTTCGATTTTTTGTGGCGTTATGTTGGTACTCATGTCTCTCACTTATGCCGACAAGCTCGGCCATTTTGAATGTTCACTTAATTGTTGACAGCTGCTTTGCTTGCACGTGTTTTGGATCGTCTTCGATTTTTACCTATTCAAAAAAATGGATCAAAGAACCTGTATCAAATTTTGTGTGAAAAACGAAATTAAGTGCGCGGATGCATTCCGAATGTTGACTGTGGCATACGGAGAAGCTACCTTGGACCGAAGCAACGTTTATCGGTGGTACAAAATGTTCTCAGAAGGCCGAGAAGATGTGAACGACGAAGAGCGTGCCGGACGCCCGAGCACTTCAACAACAGACGAAAAAATTAATGAAGTGGAGAAAATGGTATTGGCCAATCGTCGAATCACCGTTAGAGAAGTTGCTGAGGACCTAAACATATCGATTGGCTCGTGCCATTCGATTTTTATCAATGATTTGGGCATGAGACGGGTCGCCGCGAAATTCGTACCAAAATTGCTCAATTGCGACCAAAAACAGCATCGCATGAACATTGCTAATGAGATGTTGGACTCTGTCCGCGACGACCCAAATTTGCTCCAGAGGGTCATAACTGGTGACGAATCGTGGGTTTATGGTTATGACGTGGAAACCAAAGCTCAATCATCTCAATGGAAGCTGCCGCACGAACCAAGACCGAAAAAAGCGCGCCAAGTTCGGTCGAATGTGAAAGTTTTGCTGACAGTTTTCTTCGATTGCAGGGGCGTGGTGCATCATGAGTTCTTGCCACAGGGTAGAACGGTCAATAAGGAATATTACCTGCAAGTTATGCGCAATTTGCGCGAAGCAATCCGCCAGAAACGCCCGGATTTGTGGAAGAACAAAAATTGGCTTTTGCACCACGATAACGCCCCTGCTCACACATCGTTGCTTGTGCGCGAGTTTTTGGCCAAAAACAACACACTAATGATGCCGCAGCCACCGTATTCCCCAGATCTGGCCCCCTGTGACTTTTTCTTGTTCCCTAAACTGAAGAGGCCCATGAAAGGACGACGTTACGCTACGCTTGACGAGATAAAGACGGCATCGAAGGAGGAGCTGAACAAGATAAAAAAAAATGGTTTTTTGAAGTGCTTCGAAGATTGGAAAAACCGTTGGCACAAGTGTATAATATCTCATGGGGATTACTTTGAAGAGGACAAAATAGATATTCATGAATAAATAAATAATTTTTGAAAAAACACAAAAGTCGCGATACGTTTTGAACACACTATGTATCTATATATATATATATATATATATATATATATATATATATATATATTTGTATGGGGTTCAAATGGTTTTTGATTGCTTTGTGTTGTTGTCACGGTTGTTTCTATGTCGTGTTTTCCCTGTCGGTCAGCAGTTGGTGTGTCTGGGCCAATCGAAGTTGTCTGTTCGCGCTGACACTCCTTCGCTGCTCCTTGTTCCTCTTTTCCTTTAGCGAGTTTCGTCTTTTTTTCTCCGTTCTCTTCTTCTGTTGCTTCATCTTCAAGATCAACTTCGACCGGTGTCCGACTTTATTGCGGCGGGCTCCACCTCCTTCTCTCTGTATCTCTACAGTTTGTTGTGTTGTTACCGTTGTCGTTACATTAGATCGCCACTGATCCGCCTGCTGCTGATGCTGCTGCAGCTCTATTTTCTGCTTCTGACGATATTGTTGGTACTAATGTTGTTGTTTTTGTTGCTATTGTAGTTGTTGTTGTCACTGTTGTTGTCGTTGTTGTTGTTAATGCTGTTTATGTTTTGTTGGAATCCAAAACCGTGTCGATGTATTATATGGCTGTGGTTGTCGCTAATGTTGTTTTTGTTTGTTGTTGTTATTGTTTCTATTATGCGAGCTGGCCATAGTATTCTTGTCGTAGTTTTTTTTGCTTTAATTTGTAATAGTAGTAGTGCTAAACAATATTAATAAAACAACAACAACAACACAATTGTTGTTATTATTGTTTTATTGCATACTGAACGAGCCGATTCTCAAAATCGTCCGCTTTGTCGCTTGTCATTTCTACCCTTGCTGTTAATTATGTCACTCTTATTTCACTGATTGTTTGTTAATTGGTTTTCTGCTAATTGTTTCTACTTTTGCTATTGCTACCGCTGATGTTATTGTTGTTGTTGTTGTCGTCGCTGCAGTTGTTGCTGTTGTTGTCGTTGTTCTAGCCTGCAGTTGTTGCCTTCGCAATTATTGTGATCACAATCGCTGCGATTCCGTATCGGCATCATCAGTTTAATTTCCTGATCTCGTCTATCGCTGTCTGGATATTTTCATTTCTTCCTTCCCTATCCTTCGCTGTGTAACAGATTAGAAAGCACAAATAACGCTACGATCTTTTGGGGATGTCGGCTTATATTGTAGGCATATCGATTTTATGAACGCTGTTTTGTTTTTCTGTTGTTGCTGCTGCTGCTGCAAATGTTGTCAATTTGGTCGCCATTCGCTGTCGCAAATGGCCAACTGATATGAACGAACACCAACATGTCATTATCAATGCACGAAACAGAGATGTCTGGCCGAGTAAGTCATTTAATGCCTCTTCACAGCACGGACCGTTAGCACCACGACATCCTGCAGTTGCATATGACACACACGACATGTTTGTAAGTAAAGTATATGTGTACATAAATTTGGCCGTTTGACATTATTTTTCAAGTATGAAAAGACACTCCTCTCCGATAAACAACGTGACGTCGGAGCTCAGAGACCGACGTTTACAGCATGCACAATTCTCCCTTCGTGCGCTATATTTTAATAGGTCGCAATTAAAGTCGCCCCCCATAAAACAATATGTTTATTTGTATTTATACAATAGCTTATTGCATGTCCAATATTATGTATTATGACAGCGGGTTGCCTATCTGGTGGACTATAGATGCATACCAGGCAATATTCTTCTAGTTCCAGCACCATTTCTCTTGAAGTGCATTTGATTAAGTGTGAGCGCTCTGTTGTTCTGACGGCGATAGCCATATTCCATTTGGGTCGGCCTCTTCCTTAAGTCGTGAGTGCAAGTCCATGATATGCTTTGTGTCGTGTGAACTGATTTATATTTGCTGTGTTTGTGATACACGTTTTGGTTAAAAACATAACATCTATGTTGAGAAAGTCGTTTTCCCCCGACTTATTATATAATTATTCCATTGATTCAACGTTCCACAACATACATTTGTATTAATTCTGTGTGTATACTTACTGTGTTGCGGGCTGCTTTAACGCCACTTGTCAATCTTTCGAATATATTATTAACTAAACCATTGTACTTTACTACCAATTCATGGTGAATAAACCTCAAATAAACTATTTGTTATGGGCTGTTTGAGCAACGCAGATATTAACACTTAATAGTGAGCAAGTAGAGTCGTTTTCATGCATACTCGATAAATGATTGTACTGTCCATCGTCCGCCTCCATACGGTTTGCGACATCATTAAGTATTGCAGTCATCATTGTTGGAATTGTGGTTGACGCCTCCGGTCGAAGTAAATTCAATTAGGATTTCGCAGCGAAACACATTACCAATGCGGTTTCGTCTCGGTAATGCCGGCTGTGATATTACATTCACACAATTAAATATGCTTCTAGCCGCAATACCATCTGAAGGTCGAAAAACAGAAATACGGGCGTATGTATGCGTATACTAATATGTACATAGTCTTTGCTAGTTGTGTAAATACAATTGTTACCGCAAGCCTGTCGGGTTGCCAAGCCATATGGCCAAGAAGAAGGGTGCAATGAATAGATATGGTAAGTACGTCGCTGTCTGTTTAGTTCACGTCTTCTGACCATATATGTAGGGTATTACTTTCGCTGGCCTTGTGTCGACAAGTTTAATTTCGCAAAAAAACTAACAAAATGTGTACTGTGTCGTACGTTAGCTTCTAGCAATAAAAATACCATAACAAACCATATCATACAAACACATATCAAAACGCACAAAATGCATAAATAATGAATGTGTGCACAGCTGCATCGGATACTTTATAGAATCACACGTATAAGAAAGACATAATAAAAACGTTTCCTGTATGTTTACATCTTCGCAAGGTGGCGCGAGGAGATGCGACTCTAGAGCGATCAGTGATGGCTTATAATCCGACATGATGGACAGCTAATAGATGCCCGGAGATTGTCCGTTGAGTGCCCGAGAAATTGCTGTATAGTGCACAGCTGAATTTACCTGTTTTGTGCGCCGTTTTGAAAGAAGTGTTCGGAGTTTCTCTGTCTGACTGCGGTGCAAATATACTTGCAAGGTAGATCGTTTGGCACAATCGGGCTGACCACGCGGCGGCTTACCTTGTAAGTCACTGTTGTGGTTACCATTGTGAAACAGGGCAAGAGAAAAGTAGCCCGGTCTCCAAAGTAGTTCTGCCACCCTTGAAATATTAGAAATGCCATTGGCCCCGATCTTCTTCCTGTTCATAAACTTTGTGTGGCTATTTTCGGTTAGTTCGTGCGTGGTACGGGTGTGTCGAGAGCTGAATTATTAGTCATACAACGCCTCTCCGAGGAAAACAGTGTAGGGACTATGGGAATATATGCCCTACCATGTAGCCTCGGTTCACTTGCTAGGAAATGCGTTACTTTCATCACAACTAAGTCAAACCCGAATGGGTAGCGGAACATGCGGAACGCGTGAAAAATGGTAAATACTCTGAACTGGCTTGGAGAGACGTTTTAGTACCACAATTGCAGTGGGGGCCAGGTACCTATTATTAAGGGATTTGAGTAGCTAACTGGTTACCCAAAGATTTAGCTGAACACATTCAAGAGATTATAGGAGATCGATGCAAGGCGCGGCTTTTGCGGTAGATGCTAACTCTTGCTGTCTCAAGGGGAACGCAACTTTCATTGTGGGCGCCAAATATCCTAGTCTAGGTAATGGTGCTAATACCATTTCGTGTGAATGTCTTTCAGACTTTGCAGATTCTCGAGCCTGTGATTTGTGGCCCAGTACAATTTGTTCATGATCTGGCAAAAATAGTGGAAACAGGTGACAGACCAGCGCGAGGACGAATATATAAGACAATTACTTTCACTTGTCGACTTTAGCAGGGGCTGGCTCTCGCATATACGCTATCTAGCTGAGTTGAGAAGAACTATTGAGAGCACTTCATTAAATAGAGAAACGTCCAAACCTTAGAACTTTAAATGGCAAGGACAATTTAAATATAATAGTAATAATACAAATGAATAAATATTGTTATCATTGTTATTATTTATTATTATTCAGTTATTACAATTGTGAGGTATGAACGTTCAAGCCAGAGTCATCATGCTTTGTTTGCTTTCTGTCAAATCATGACGCCTATCATAGAAGCCATGTTCTCTCTACAAACGGTCAAAGACATCATCGGTTTCAAAAGCATGGCTTCCCGTCGATCGCCCGTAACGTCTTCTGTACGTTTTCCGATATCTTTCAGGATTTTTGCTGTATTTTTGCTAATGGGGCCGTGTGTCTTCAATGTAATAGGTACAAAGTAGGTAGCTCCTTTTGATAGCGCGTAATACTTTCTTCGTTTTCCAGAATCCGCGCCTTGCAACCCACCCAGATTCAATTGCGCTGTGGCGTAAATGCGACAAGGCCGCCGTGCATGAAACGGTTATATCCTATACAAGGCTTTTACGTGTGACCATAGCGGAATGGCGACCCCGTCACGTCGCAGCCCACTGTTGCCAGTAAGAGCCTTTGGCTCGGACGCGGATGGTATCCCTGCCCTTAACTCGGGCTCTCTTACAATGGTGTTGTAAGTCTGCCGGGACTTTGCAGACAGCTTAACAGGTGTAGACCATCTGAGACAACAGGTTGGCCGCATGACAGACATCAGAAAGGCTGGCAGAAGGGGGTCCTATCCTAAAGCCTGACACCATGCGAAAGGAGGTTTGGGTCCAGCATGATGCCAAGCTGACGGAATGTTGAGCCGCTAGAAAGACGGCACGCTCTCCTATAGATGTTAGGCTATTCATTATATCCCGCGCGGACTTTCACGTTTTCTAAACGTCAAGAAGATGATGGCTGTGGCGTCACTGTTAGTTCAATCTTTGCATCCTCGTCAATAAATGATTCCCCCAGGGAGCTTATTGATTCAATTATGCAGCGTAGCACACTGCAGCTAGATTCGTAGCTCTTACAACACCTAGGTTACCTCGTGTTGCATGAGATATCCCAGGAAGAGCTCCCATGATTACTATTATGATACTATTTTTATGGAACAAATATTCGTGAGTGGAGTGACCGAGGACAAATGTGTACTGTAAAAAACGTACGGTATTCTTGCTCTTAATGTTTCCTTGAGCGCCATCACAAGACCGACATGTGCTGCAATTTATATATATATATATATATATATCTGTGAATGTCTAATGAAGACACGGTCATTTTTTACTAGAATAATTTTTATATACGTCCATATGGATAACTACTAGAAATCATTATTTCATATTTATTGTAAGCCTCTAAAAGCTATCTAATAGGTTATTGAACCGTAAATTTGCCTTAAATGAAAACGTAGAAAAGCTTTTCATTGAGGTGGAAATTCCTTAGACATTAACAGACAGGGTTACCAGCAGTGCTCCGCTCAAGTCATCTAGGCTGATCTTTAATAAATACAATTTAATGTTGGGATCCGTCAATACAAACTCTATATATATATATATATATATATATATATATATATATATATATATATATATATATATATATATATATATATATATATATATATATATGTTTTTTTTTACTTGAAGAGATGTGGCCAACTTGTATCTGCTTCTTATAGATACCAACATAGTAGATTTATAATTTACATGAACAGACGAGAATATGCCGATCATTCAAAACAAACATTCTCCGATAGCCGGTGGCAGGTGTTTTTGTCCGTGAGAAACTGGCTAGAAAAATTGTCATACTTATCTTCACTAATACTGGTATTATTCATCTAAAGATGAACTTGTCTACACAACAAACAACTCGTTACAATCTATTCGCAATTTTTCTCTGCATAGTATGCTGGTTGCTCCGCCAGCATATCACCGCAATAAGTGATTCGGCTAGATACACCGTTTTAAGTGGATCTAAGCACAAAACACACGTTCTTAAGTACCCGAGTTGGTCAGCATACAGCGACGGTGCGTTTTTCGTTCGTATTGACCTGACGCCTGGTTGTCGTGTTCGGCGGCGACTTCGTAGCGTTGTTGTAACGTTGTCAAAAAACCAGTAAGAGTCGAACAGAGTTCCCTGCGATCGCTATCGTACAACGAGAGTGTTCCCGTAGCATACACAGATAGGCCATACTACGTATTTAGCTGGTAGCCAGTGAGCATATCGTGTATCGTCTCTTCATCAGTTCGAAAATTAATACGTGTGTATGTGCAAGCGTACTTTACCGCACCGGGTTCGAACCCACAACTCGTTCGGCCACATTGTTTAACATAATAGTTATAAAAATATGCACACACAACATTTAAAAAAAAACATTTTATCGAAGCTCGTTTTCCGTCGCTTACGGTCAAGAAGACCGGACGTGTCTGCGGCTCGCTGCCGAAAAGTGTACTCTTTCTTCGTTTGTAGTGTTTGTAGGGTGGTCTTTCTTGCACGCGAGACCTTCTTCGTGTAACCGTGCACCTACCGAGCAGCCTGCCTTTTTCCAAACAACCTAAAACAATAACGTTTTGTGACAGCCTTCTGTGTAGGGAATCACTCTTCGTGAAGCCTCATAGGTTGCTGTGTCACTTGATACTGTGCCGGACACACTCGACTGTTTTTTGCGGTGTCCAGGTCAGCTGCCGTATACCCCGGAATCGATTTCCGCCCATCCCAATCATGAACATGCAAGGAGTAAAACGTAAACAAACAAACTCGGACCAAAACATTGAGGTTTCGAACAATTCCAAAAAGCTCAAAGATAACCTTGCATGTCCAAATTGCAACCTAACACTAGGAAGAGCTACTCAAATGAAATGCATTGAGTGTCAGTTGTGGGTGCATCTGAAGTGTACGTCCTACTTATATACAGAAGCAAAGACGGATGAGATAAAGAACAGCTATAAATGTGTGAAGTGCAGTCCCCCGTTGCCAGACGACAATGCAGATGACGATATGGACTTATAGTCTGATGTGCTCACCCTCGTGAAATATCTCACCAACCAAATGAAAACGCTACAGTCAGCTGTTGGCCAGCTGGTGACAAAGAACACGGAACTAGAAATGAAAAACAACCGCCTCGAGGAGAAAATTGATAAACTGCTGCAGTCTCAACAGATACAGGTGTCAAGGCAAAATAACCAGACAGAGGGAAATTGTGCTGCAAGTCTATCGCGCGGCCGCAGTCTGAACCGTCCCCTGGCCCCAGATCGAAATCGGAGCCAATCTCGCTCTGGTCTGCCTACTGTTCGACCCCCGCCAAATGTCACTCTAAAGCAGAAAACTGGAAATAGTGAGTCCTGGAAGAAGATGGAACACAGACGGCGACGAGTTGTGCACGTTGGTGCCCGGGCTGATCAGGGACCAGCGACCCTACCGCGCGAATCCGTTCGTCTCTGTACTGAAAGGGTATTTATCTCTGGACAAAACGCTGCGCTTTCGGCAACAGAACTACACCGACACCTGTCGTCATCCGGTATATTTCCGCTTGTTGTAAAGAAAATAAAAACTAGATATTCCCACTACAGTATGTTCTTTGTGGAGATACCGGACTGCGATGCTGATAAAGTATTCGAACCGTCTATTTAGAATTCTGGAGCTATAATAAAAGAGTTCTCTGGCCGTCTGAGAGATAGTGACGTCATCGACTCTCATTCTTCTGCCCAATGACCATCAGGGAAATCGTCACACCCCCAACGCAGACGTAAGAACAATAATGAACCTAGCCTAGAAAATATTTACAACGAACAACATACTGACAAATTACCTGAACTGAAATGCATTCTTTTAAACGCGCGTTCTTTAAAAAACCTGGCGCAATCGACTGTCTGATTAAGTGATATGATAGCTCTCAAAATCGACATTGCCTTCATAACAGAAACCTGGTTTAACGGTGGGATTTCGTGTGCTGAACTACCTGCCAATGGCAGATTTGAGGTCTTTCGCAAAGATCGAAATGCCCAATCCGGAGGTGGAGTTCTGCTTTTAGTCGAAGCCAAAATACCCTGTGCCCGGTGACCGTCATGACATCATCTGAGACAGTTGCCGTCGATCTTCTGCTGCCCAGCAGCCGAGTGCGGCTCATCTGTTCTTATTTTAGCCCTTCTGGTACAGCAGCAGAGCTCTATCGTAACATGGTCACACTTGTCACCGACTTGGAACAACTCACCTCCATTGATAGCAGCGTCGTTGTTGCTGGTGACTTCAACCAAGGCAACATCGATTGGACTAACTCCATCTCTTCGTACCGTGAGTCCAATAAGGACGGCTATGAGGTGGACGATTGTGAACGAGCAAGTAAGGAAGATCTTCTGCTTCAATTTATTAGCACAGCTGGTCTCGATCAACTCGTGAAGAAACCCACCAGAGGCCAGAACTTACTTGATCTAGTATTCGCAAACGATGAATCCGTCGACAATGTCGTTTGTTCTCCTGCTCCCATTGCTAGTGATCATAACATAGTCAGCTTCACGATAGCTCCGGGTCCACCTCCTCCTCTGTACATTCCGACCTTCCTGAACTATGCCAACGGAGACTACGATGGGATGGTCTGCAATCTTCTTGCTACCGACTGGAACTTATTATTTTCTACCTGCACGAACTCTAACGAAATGTATAATTATTTTATTGAGTACATGCACATGCTGCAGGACTTGTTGGTGCCATGCAAAACTGTTAGCGGGGGCGCACAGGTTCGACTCAGTTATGCAGCGTCTCACGAATCGTCTAGCGACCTCAAATGTTGAAGCTACTACTAAGACCATTCAAAAAGAACTTCAAAAAGTTCTGCATCGTAAGAGAGTCATCGAGAAAAGCTCCATAGCTCAACATGGAAACCAATCAACAATCCATAAATACGTAAGAAAACGGCTCAAAATCAAAGACAGTGTTGGCGCAATCAAAAGGCAGGATGGATCGTTCGCTACTGAGAACTCCGAGAAGGCTGAATTACTCCGTGACGTCTTCGCCTCAACCTATCCGTCTCCTAGTGAATTAGCAGAGCGCTCCCGTCGGCCGCAACCTGATGTACATACAGCAGAAAATCTCAAATACGTTGAAGACGTTGACAGCTCCCCTGAAAACCTGACTCGACATCTCAGGAAGCTCTCAAATAAACAGAGCGAAACACCGGATGGTATAAGCGCATTCGTATATAAGCGATGCGACCGTTCAGTATGTATACCTTTATCGCTAATATTCCGACGTTCTCTTGAAGAAGGAACTGTACCTGATTTGTTCCGCTGTGCTATCGTGTGCCCGGATGCATAAGAAAGGGGACAAAACTGATGCACAAAACAAACGTCCTGTATCGCTTACTTCTGTTGCCAGCAAACTCTTTGAGAGCGTAATCGCTGAAGCCGTTTACAACAACGCTAATATTCAGGGACTTATTTCAAGAGAACAGTTCGCCTATCGACCAGACTACTCTACGGTCCTGCAACTCCTTAAAACACAAAATGATTGGGCCTTGATGCTAAATGACAGCAAGCCATTCGATTGCATATATTTTGACTTCAAGTCGGCATTTGAAACGGTCACACATAATAAACTCCTGCAGGTCCTCCGTAGTTATGGTGTCGGCAGAAAAATAGTTGAGTGGGTAGCTGCATTCTTGCGTAGCAGAACTTCCCGCGTACGTGTTCATGACTGCCTATCATCCTGTGCTCGAGTCACTACTGGCTATCCACAGGGCACCATACTTGGGCCGCTTATGTACATATTGTACACGGATTCATTGAAACACATCGTCCCGAAACATGTACATATAAAAATGTATGCAGACGATATTAAAATGTATACTATTGTTGATGATGATGTTAAGGCTGCGGCTTTACAAGCAGTATTAGGTAACTTCTTTGAATGGGTTTGTAAACTTGATCTCAAATTGTCCGTACAAAAGTGCGTTATTCTACATTTTGGTAAAACAAATCCTAGGTACTCATATACCCTTGGCGGTGAGAATATACAGTCTGCAACGATCATGAAAGACTTAGGTGTATTAACTTGCACTAGTTTAAAATATAGCGCACATATAACGAAAACTGTCGCTCGCGCATTCAGGAAAGTTAACTAGATTATGCGGACGTTTGTACTGTCGGACGCTAGACCTTACGTCAGTCTTTACAAACAATATGTGTTACCAGTGATACTGTACGCGTCTCCTGTTTGGAATACAGGCCTTGCGAGAGACAAGAAACTCATCTCTACAATGCACAACAGATTTTTAAAACGCGTTGGATACAGGTGCAATATTGACCCTAAAGAGATCGAATGTGATTCAATTTTACAGCTTTTAAAAGACAACGATACCAAACTGTTCGATCAAATCTGTCAGAACGACAAAAGACTGCAATATTTTTTTTAATAAGGTCGTAATACCAACACGAAGTGGCGCAAATGTATACGCAAAAGCCACCGCAAAGAAAACCTTTGTAAACAGCCTTTTTGCATGGCACAGTAGCCGCCAAGCGTGCAACTGTAACAACTTATCTGGAAAATGCATATCCCCCCGTTTCGGGGTGCGTTTAATAAAAAAAAAAAAAAGCTGAGTTAGACGAGGCGGGGAATCGCCAGGCGAACATCACACCAGCCTGTGTAGTACCCCTCTGATATCAGCAATGCATCTATCTATTATTATATGCTGCTCCCGGTTCTCGTCGACGTTCGAGAATGATGTGCGTGCCGGCCTGGAAATAGTATGCGTGTATTCCGCGGGCATTCATAGCGGGTTGGCAGGTGATGGTTCCACTGCCCTATCAGTTATTACCTCAGTGGATATTACCCAATAAACAAGTGAACAGTGAGCACGCGCAATTTGACCTAGAAGAAGATATCATATCACTGAAGAGACATTGAATTGGCAGACGCATTCAACGGACCGGACTGGCTGTACTGTCACAATCGTCACCTGTTTTGCTCTTGCGGATGTTAGCACCATGCTCTGTGGACAAGCGCTGTATGTTGGACTATAGGGGAATCGTGTGGTTGACGAGTTCCTAGTTATTATAAAGCATTATAAAGTTGGATGGACGTGGATGGTATTCCTGTTCTTTTCAATGTTCCTGTCACTATTCCATTGAACTCTGCGAGTCTTGTGAGCCTGCCGGGGCTTTTTAGGCAGCTTAACGAGCTAGCTTGGACTGTCGGGATCGACCAGGCCATCCACCCGAAATGCATAAGAACGGCTCACAGAGGGAACATGTTGAGTCGCTAAAAGCAGCCCGTTCTCTTATTATTATTATTATTATTATTATTATTCCCACTGCTGGTACGTTTTGAAATGCATTTAAAGCTTAATTTTGTTAGGCTCATCTGTCACTGCTGTTACCGCTGTTATGGCAGCACCTGCCGCTTCTGCTACTTTCGTCATTGGCTAAGCGACTTAGCGTGCTCGTGAGAGGTTCTGTGTGTGAATGTATGCATGCGTAAAGCGGAAGTGATTGTACGAGCATGCATGTATTCGACTCGACGATCTTCGCCTCGGCCGGCCAGAGAAAATCGGAAATTTATTGTCCGCTGGGCAATTTGTCGCATCACACCGTGCGCACACAGAGCACAAGCAGAGAGACACAACGATCGAGGATACCTTTCAGAGTCTTGCAAAGCTGTATATATATTTATATATATATATACATACATATATAATTCTTGTTCTCCCCACCGGCTCTTTCTCCCTCTATCTGTCTGGGCAACCGGCGCATCTCCGTCGAGACGTTCCGGCGGTCCAACCCGACTTCAGTTCCTCCAACTCGATCAGATAGATGATAGTCGTCTGCTGCTCTCCTCCCGTCATATCGCCGCCGCCGCTTGATGGCTGCTGCCAACATGATAACCTTTGCATGGCAGTAAATCTGCAATCAGAATCAGCGGCCGGCGGCCGCTATCCGGCGTCTCTGATTTCACGCTAATTCGGCTGATTTTGCCTCATCGATTCGCTAGACGCGCGATAGAGAGAGAGAGAGATAGAGAGTGATATATATAAATAGAGAGAGATGGAGTGTGTTTGCGCGAGACTATCTGGCTGTGCGAATGTACATATGTGTTTTGGTGTCGGTGTGTATCTGTTCAAGTCGGAATAGATTAGAACACAAACAACTGCCACGGCGGTTAACAACGATCGTGTTAGATAAATACATCGCGTGGAATTAGATGTTGTGGTATAAGTTATGATTACTATGATTTACCTTCATGTGGATTCATTCACTGGGTGATTGTTGTCATTTTTAAAGTCCGGCGGCTGGCTTGCCGGCAATGACTACAGCGTTAATTGGTGCTATTTCGTCAAGCGGATCTGTTCATATAATTGTTAGATTGCGTTATTGTTGTTGTTGTTGTAGTAGTTGTTGTCGATAAGCTTTACAAGTTAGATATTTATTTATATAAGTTTGCTATGTTAGCACTTTGGAGTGGACAATTGTCTCCACGCGAACGTGCGATTACGGGTTCTCTAACCCAGGGTTAGCCCAGTTCAACAATGTGCCCCGAACAGACGCTGCATTTCCTCGTTGAATGTCGAGCGACAGCCTCTGACGCAAGAATTCGGATGCGCTCGAGTCTCCTGTCGAAAGATTAAGGCTTCTGCCTACGCGTTGAATCAGTTTGAGCGTAAGGGGGCCTGCAGTTCCCATAGTCTCGAACGCCAACGAACGGAAAATTCGTGCGGATAATCCACACTGGAATATTTTCTGCATTTGTTAGCCTCAGCTAACCTGGAAGCATGACCTGCTCGGTCCGCACCTGCACCGACCATCGAAGGGGCTAATGAGTCTTACTTTTACAAGTTGTTGTTGTCGTTGCTATTCTTGCCATTGCTGTTGTTGTTTTTGTTGTTGTTTGTGTCGCTGTTGTTGCAGGCCGCATGACAGACATCAAATACCTGTGCCGATATATAGCGCATATTTGCATTTCAAGCCTATTACTGTATGCCAAACTGAGTAATTTGCGCCTGTGATTCGGCACCGTCGGGCTGTGTCAGCGACTGATAATTGTCTTACGGTACACCTGTTTGCATCAAATAGCTATCTTGTGATAATCAGCACCGTTCTTTTATTGACACGGAGAACAACGCTTAGCTTAATATCATCATAAAGATCATATAATATGATCTTTCCATAATTACACATTTTCATTAATTGTAGAAATTAAGAACATTTTGCAGAAAAGGCCACCGCTTGTAATTGATATATATATATATATATATATATATATATATATATATATATATATATACGGAAGTACAAAGTAAGCTTATATTTAGTA
The DNA here is from genome assembly GCA_003439945.1 of Dermanyssus gallinae. NCBI lineage: Eukaryota > Metazoa > Arthropoda > Arachnida > Mesostigmata > Dermanyssidae > Dermanyssus > Dermanyssus gallinae. Next base: position 48,643 of record QVRM01007078.1, on the reverse strand, counting down.
GTATGATTGAAAATGTCAGATAAAAGATGGGTTAAACAGATGCAGCTGGTAAAGACGGCACTTAGAATGAGTAGAGTTCGCAGCTAGGGAGACTGGGTACAATAGTCAGCAATGGGCAAGAGCGAGGGTATCGGAGAAAATTTTGAAAATGAAGGTAATATAGACGGGTGGAAATTGGCGATGGGTTCCAGGTCAAGTTTGGCAACTATGTATGAAAAGGAAAAGCGGGAAAAAGGCGGGGTAGAATAGGTATACGATAACTTCAAGAGCGAGTGGGCTATTGGCAGATGCCAGGGCAGGGATGTTGGATACGAGGATACATAGAGCTAAATATAACGAGGGGCAAAGTACACAGTGAGCTCCACTTTATTCAGCGGTTCTGGTGGACGCGAAGTGTGTGTTCTCAGCGAAGGTCGTCTACAATTGCTGTGGACTGTACTTCAGTGAGCCGACTCCTCTAAACGTATCTCGATTTGACAAAACTGTGCTCTCTGTAAGTAGAAACAAGAAAATAGAAATTATGTCATTTTTTAACAACAGCAGCAGCAACAACAACCGACTAAATGCCACTGCCTTGGCGATAAAAATGTGAGCTGTGCACAAGCCGGAAGCCGCGTACGGTCGCACTGCAATTCGGTCTTGCTGAATTGATTTGATTGTTTTCGTAGTACAGAGAGAGAGAGATATATATACATATTACAAAGAAGAAAACCATGTTGGCGAAATCGGATCTTCGGAAACGGAATGATTTTTTTGGGGGGGGGAAATTTAGCTCGTCCAACGCGAGGTCACCCCTCGATGCTAGGCAGCAAGAACGACAGCATCGCGCACACAGGCATCATTCAGGCTGCTTACAAAAAAAATGGTCCTGGTGCGCTATGAGCTTCAACACGACGAGGGAACGATTAACACTGCCGCCAACAGGTCGATAGTTAGAAGAGGCCATTGTTAAAAAGGCGCTCCCAACTCCTGTGTCGAACTGTGTAGATTTGTCTGTAATTTCACGACGGGGCAACGCTTGGCCACCAATTCCGCCTCTGTTTATCGCCGTGGCCAGCCGAGGACAGCATCTCAGTGCCAGCCTGCATCGACTGACAGAGGCGGAATTGGTGGCCGTCTGCGAGCGAAGGCCAATGTAGGCAACCGCGCGGCGCTGAGCGTTATCTATGTACGCCAAAAGACAAATGGTCTTTCGGCCTACGGCGTGGACCCACGCCGGTGACGCTCCGATTTGGGCCGCTCCAAAGCTCTCTAGCAGAAGCAGTGGCGGCGGCGAACAAGTGAGTCCCCGACTGTCAGTGTCTGATTTCATCCATTGTTGTTGTTCATGTTGTTGTTGCTGTTATTGTTGCTGTTGTTGTTGTTGCTGTTGTTGTTGTTGTTTTTGTTGTTGTTGTTCATGTTGTTGTTCATGTAGTTGTTATCACGGTCGCCGCCATTCTCGTTAGCGCGGTGACCGATGGTTGGCGCTGCCACGCGTTAGACGACGCCTATTCCGTTCCGATATTCCCGCTGAGGCTAACGCCCGCACACGAAAGTCCTGTTCTGCACAAATTTGGCCTAATAATGACCAACCTGTGGCCTAGCCTAGTCGGTAGTTTAGTAGGTTAGCAGCGACGGCGACGGCACCGGAAGTCAAAGATAGCTGGCCACAGAAAAAGGACATTTTATCAAGTCCGGTATCAGGGCGGCCGGTGTCGTTCTTGTGAGCAGGCCTTTTAGCGCCGCCAAACAAGCATTGAAACGACGGGCGACACAGGGGGACCTTACGCAGACTTTACGCGCTCACCTTACCAAAACCGTCAACTCAATTCTCGTAATCTCCCGTCTATTCCGACGTGCAAGTATGACGCTGCACAGTTTGCCCTATTTCGTATAGCGTACTTTGTTACGTCCCTTACCCCCTTACCTGGCGTCTGGTCCGAATGTCGCGCGCCTGCTCGTAGGAGAACAGGCTACCCGTTTGTTTTGGCAAAAGGTGGCTGAGATCGGCCTTCGATATGTACGAACCGTATAAGACTAATACACTCAATGCAAACGACTATAGGAATATGGCTGATGGCGAATTGTTGATGTTCTTCGGCAGTCTTAATAAGTGTATTGTAACTTTTAAGCTGAACTGTAAGTTTGGATTAATGATGAATGAAAATTAATAGTTTTAGAATTGAGTGGGCACACATTGTTGTAAACACGACTCAAATTCATCTCGACTTTTGTTGTTTATCTTCATTTTGTCGCATACGTTGCAACCCTTACTATATGCACACTTGATTGTTTCACCGTCTTTGAGAAAACCTACCAGTGCGGTAATCTCTTCCCAGTTTTCGATGAGGATAATTACGATACAAGGGGAGTTCCTGCCTCTATAAACTTTACGTCCATATTATGCATCAATCAACTAGAACCACTAGAAATATGGTCTCCTGTTTTAATCCATTGACCTTGCCTTATGTGCCGTCTAATATGTGTTCTTCAGTTGTCTAGACTAGCCGTCGTGATGTTTGGATGTTCGTAACGTTAGCTCCCACGTTATAGGCGGATGAACAATTTAACAACAACTAGTGGTGTGCAGCCAAGGCTGTTCAAAAGTGTTTCACGGAGGTTGTCTAAACCGCGTGCAACCCTAGGTTGCGCATTCGGTTGCCTATGGAGCTTGTGACACCCAGTAACCATGCTAAGGTACGTTGAACAGCCGACTGAGTGAATTACAGTGGAACTTTATTAAACTGTGGTTTGGACACACACAGGAACTGCAAGAGCGGGTTGCCCCGAAATCGAATCCATCTCGCAGGAACAGTTTGCGATCACAGGGGGTTTAGACTTTACGACGGAACGCGGACAATGCGGATAATACGAAGAAAGCACAGCTGGCAGATTGCAGAGAAGGACGGTAACGTCACGGAGGCAAGAGCGAGAAAGCCTGCTGAAGAGATCAACAGAAACAAACGCGGAGGCGTCAAGCGAAGCTCGGCTTCTGCGGAGTTGAGTAATGACAGTTGCAACCCAAACGGCACTGTCGTCGAGGTGGATGAGACGGATGTTGGTACAGCTGTATCGCCAACTACGGTAACAACAACAACACCGATAGCTGACCCACAATAGGAGAAGAAGGCAGAAGACGACGGCAATAAAGTTGTGGTTTAGAAACAACGAGACAACAAAACATCGAACGCCGAGGAGCAGCGCAACAAATGGCCTAGGCGGATTAGAAGTCTATGCGTTCCAACGAGCAGAAGTGGGTGGATCCTCCCTCCTGAGTGTAATAGAAGTTTCTTTGGGAGGACTCCTTGTTGGTATACGGTGAGCATGGTGTATTAGAGATTAAGCAAAATGTGAAAACTCCGCAAAATACCCGCTAACCTGCGTCTTGTTTACTCTTCTCCTTGGTCGTGGTCGATATCGTGGTCGCGACCTAGGTGCCATTAAGCGCATCACCTCTAGGGTAGAGGCGTTTCTTGTCTCTCAACTCGAGATAGACACCAGGAAGACCAAAGCCCTGAAATTCAGGCGTAGAGATCGATTGGCTGCAAGAGACGTTAAACGTTGCTGCGGGTAACCATTGAAGTTAGTTAAATTCTTTCAGTGTCTTCGCATTCGGGTTCAGTACGCAGAAACAGCGTTTACAGTGCTGATAAACGAAACAGTACGAAAGGCACTTGTCTCCCTTTACGGGAAAGTAGGCAATGTCTGAAGACTGTTCGCTTTCTCAGCAGTGAGGTTCCTTCATGCTTAAGATCGTTCCGGGTTAATGTATGGTATTGACAGAGCGCAGAACCAAAAAAGGGGCGCGGAACCACCTCACTCAAATTTTAACCAGCTTCAAAGGTGTGTCTCATTATATGTAAAGCGAGTGTTTTCCTTGCCTATTCGAGCAAGGAAGCCGCTTTGTGTATCTCGAGTTAGACTGTCCACCATTTGCTAAAATAATCCGACTAAGGTTGAAGATGCCGCGTACAGTATTTTACGAATGTTTTATTTCGAAGTTGGAAGCTAAAGTCGAACAGGTCAGGTCGGGGGTTTGGACATTTTTAATGCCTTGTACATTTGGTCTGGTCTTGCGTGTGACAGTCGCCATGTGTACACCATGCAGTGGAACGCACAGCCCTCGAGCAAAAATCGTTGCATTACTTTTTTCGCCGCAAGCGTGAGAAAGATAACACATTGTTAAGAAACCCTATAAACTGTACATTATACTTAATTTGCGTAAAATAAACATAATTGATATATGTTTTTCAGCGAAGAATTTTCTCACAAACATGACGATGTGCTTAGTGGTTGTCTTGCAATCGCACACTTGGTGTTCCTATGTCGGGCAACAACACCAGTGTCATATATTTTATTAACATCACTTTGACTCCGAAACAAAACTTTTCAAAGACCATGTTCCTTCGGAAAAAATGTACTTCAACGAGATCTACATTTCCCTGTCGTTTTGCAATTATTTCTGGGAGGCTCTATATGTATATATATATATATATATATATATATATATATATATATATATATATATATATATATAAATATATGAGATGCAAAGAAGTTTGCATTGACTTACTTTGTGCCTTAAGAGGTAAGATTTAGGAGAGTGTGTAAAAACAATAGGAATATAATGAAAAGAGAAAATACATTATTCAATTGTAGGGTTCCAGGGATATACGATTAACAAACATTTTGTAACGATTCTGCTAAATAGAATCGTACCTCAGTTTTACATGTGTACTGCTTACATGTAGACTTTCTGTTCTTGGCGGCGTTGAATGTAGTTTGCTGCTTAGCGTCGCATTGCGCGTATTGTTGGCTGGTGTTTTTGGCTTTCTGTTAGCCAAAGGCTCACATGCCTAGGCAGTTTGCCTAGCGTTTTGCCTTTTTGGCATGCCAGTTTAACGCACCAACGTTGGCCACCAAATGCTTTTCCTCTTGTAGCCGAATTCGTCCGTCTCTCTGATCTTGCGCATGGCTGGTGCTGGTCGTTGCCCGCAGTTTAGATGGCGGAAACTGGAAATCTGTCGTTTATGAGCGTCTGTCTCGTACACAATAGTTCTCGGTACTTCGTCTTCGGCTTCGTCACCGGAGAAGGGTATCGTTTTTGCGGTAGCCGGCAGTGGCACTTCGTCTAGCGGCGGAGAAAACGCGAGACGCACCTGCCCAACCAAAAAACAATTCGTCATCATCTATGTCAATGTTGAAAGCGGTAACCAATTGCTTGCTGATCCAACTTGCGGGTTCAATAGCCTCGTAGACGTAGAAACGACAGAAATAGAAAACGATGACAACAACGTCAACACCATGAAGAACAACGATGACAAAAATACGCCGACATGCATAGAGCAGCAACAGCAGCAGCAGAAACAACGGCAACCGAAGCGCTGCATCAACAACAACAACAACAACACAGCAACAAGAAAAACAGCAATTGCAGAAAAGATTTGTTCGAGCATGTGGTGCGTAAAATTAAGCGAAATTCAACTCGACCCATGATACCCATCTACGTGCATATATGCGTGCATGATGCTTGCATATACGTACATATATCAATAGCGCCTTAGGACGTCCAGCTAAGGTTGAGAATGCGAATTCATCTTCGCGGACGCTGCTATTATATATATATATATATATATATATATATAACACGAGCACTGCCGAGTGTGCAAATGTATTGTAATTAATTAATAAATCATCGCAACACTTTCTATATATATATATATATATATATATATATATGTATATATATTGACAAAAAGTTAAACTTCTTGTTATATACAAGAAATAAGCACATTTCATGTTCTCCCGTGCCGTCGCCTCTGCTAGTTTTGGTATAGTTGTTGACGCACTGTTCAGTCAGATACATAAATCATGTAACAGATTATTCTTTCCCTCTCTTTCTTTATAGCCGTCTCGATCTCACATCCTACTACTGTACTTTGCAATGAGTTCCTCTCCAGCCAGCCTTCCGAGTGAGATGCTGCCTGGTTCCACCTGCCTCCACGCCTGTTGCCCAATAGCCGGACACTCAATCGATAGGTTCGTTGCAGTTCGTTCGTAATCGCTCCACCTTCATCACCATCAAGTAAGTCATCATGATAAGCATCAACAGTGACAGAACAACAAAAACAACAACAAGGTCGCGGTGTGTATCGTAGCAGCCGCGGCTGGCAGCGGCCGCCAGATTCTACGTGTCCAGGAATGATGATAGGTTCGACTTCGACAACGCCGGTAGTATTAATGTAATACTAATACTAAACAGTTTTAATACTACCGTTTCAGTGCAAACTGTACGGGAAGATGGTGGATTCCAGTGGCCTACACCCACTGAGTTGCCCGAAGAGCGCCGGTAGATCGTCCAGACATGCTGAACTAAACGGTGTGATCATAAGGTCCCTTAGGAAAGCCGGTATACCATCTACACTTGAACCGAGAGGTTTGGTGTCCGCTGGCGAAGAAAGACCTGATGGGGTGACCATTTTTTTACACCACAGTTCTGTTGAGCCGGGGTGGGTAGCAAAGCACGCAGACGCCAGAAAACGGTTTAAATATGCTGGACTGGAAACAAGATATATTTTTGTGCCTATCGCCATGGAGACACTAGGACCAATCAGCAAGGGAACCGAAGCATTTCTCAAAGATTTGAGTAAGCGAATTCAGGAGGTCACGAACGACCGAAGAGAGAGTCAATTCTTGAGGCAAGCGTTGTCCTTGGCCGTTTGCAGAGGAAACGCGGCATCTATTTTAGGCGCCATGGAGTGAACTAATTATTTAAAAAACTTTGCAATAATACGTTCAGACCTCTCAACTGTAACATCGTTTAACATGTAATAAATACTAATAATAATAATAATAATAATAATAATAATAATTTTTGAAACAAGTGTTTTTTTTTAATTATCATTATGTACATGTATCACAATGGCTTATACATGAATTATACACCGTCTACAACATTGCTTATATAATGCTTCACGACGTTGCTGCTTGTCGACCTAGTTTCTCTTTCTGCGCGCCGTAGCCGCTTATATTATATTGCTTATATTATAATTATTGCTCGAGTGTCGCTGACCATTCAACATCATCTTGGCGTTTCCTCTCTGAGGCCAAATAGATGATGATAATAATAATAATAATAATAATAATAATAATAATAATTATAATTTGAGGAACCAGGAGGACTGACTCTCAATGCAGCCAAATGCGAGGTTTTAGCTGTCGGAGGCACCCTTCAAGATCAGGCGCAAGCTATAAAAGAAATCATGGAAGCACTTCCTGGGATATCTTGTGTAACTCAGGATAACCCGGATGTTCTAGGTTCTCTTGTAATGGCCGAAGGAATCCCACGCGCTCTCGATTCTAAACGAGAGACCCTGGTAAAAATTCGCCCACGACTGACCAGTATGCACAGTAAGCACCCGCAGGTGACTCTGTGTCTATAGAGACACAGTCTTGGCTCACCAAGACTTGTCTACATGCTACGAACATGTCAGACCTTAAAATACATGGAGGGTCTTGCAGCCTATGACGAGGCCACCAGAAGCATTCTAAGCGAGGTACTTAACATTAACTTAGAAGGAAACATGTGGGAGAGAGCTAGCCTCCCCATCGACAACGGAGGCCTTGGAATAAGAAGAGCTACGGATCTTGCTGCAGTGTGCTATGCTGCATCCCTGAATCAATTTGGCTCCCTGGCAGAATCACTTCTTTGTGAGGAAGCAAAGACTGAACTGAAAAAAGCAACCGCGGTGGCAGACGCCACAATCAGGAGTCAACTTGATCCTGGCCCTCTGAGGGAGCACGTGAGTCAAAAACTTCTTGACGCGTACAAAACTAAGAAGTCCGCACGAGATATAATGAATAACCTACATCAGCAAGAGAGCGTGCCGTCTTTCTAGCGGCTCAACATCCTTTCAGCGGGGGCTGGCTTCAAGCGCTGCCCTCCCGTCAGCTTGGTACCATGCTGGATCCAAACCAACCCCTTCCGCATGGTGTCAGCTCTTAGGATAGGCGCCCCCCGTCTGCCAGCCCTTCACGTGCCTCTCATGCGGCCAACCGGTTGACTCGGACGGTCTACACCCGTTAAGCTGTCTAAGAAGCCCCGGCAGACTTACAAGGCACGCTGAACTCAACGCCATAGTGAGAAGAGCTCTTAGAAGGGCAGGGATACCATCTACGCCCGAACCAGTAGGTCTTAATGGCAGCAGTGAGTTGCGACCTGACGGGGTCACCATCCCGCTGTGGTCGCACGGAAAATGCCTTGTATGGGATGTAACGGTTTCATGCACGGCGGCGTTATCATATTTACGCCACAGCGCAGTCGAATCGGGATGGGTAGCAGAACGTGCGGATTCTGAAAAACGGAGGAAGTATCTAGAACTATCTAGAAGCTACCACTTTGCAGCCATTACATTAGAGACACTCGGCCCCATCAGCACAGGTACAGCAAAACTCCTGCAAGACATCGGAAAACGAATCGAAGACGTTACGAGCGATCGACGCGAGGCCATGTTTTTGAGACAGATGATGTCTTTGGCCGTGTGTAGAGGGAACGTGGCTTCCATTATAGGCGCCATGAACTGACAGAAAGCGAACAGAGCAGGATAAACATGATATAAACGTTCATACCTCACAATTGTATTAACTAAATAATAATAATGATGATAATAATAATAATAATAATAATAATAATAATAATAATAATAATAATAATAATAATAATAATAATAATAATAATAATAATAATATATTATTATTATTATAGTTGTGACGTTCACTTCGTTTCCAGCAACGGACTCGTCGGCGGGCCGTACTGGTGTGTAGCCCACACGCGCGTCAGGACCCGACGCCATGCTCACCGCCACCTGGAGATACGGCTTCCGTCTTCGTTCGTCGCTGTCAACGCGCCGACCTCCTGCTGGTTGCGGTTGTTAGTATTGCCACTGTGTATGTTGTTACAATTGTTGTTGTGATTGTTGTTTCCGTTATTGTTATTGTCACCACCGCTGTTGTTGTTTTTGTTGTTGTTGTTGTTGTTGTTGTTGTTGCTGTTGTTGTTGTTGTTGTTGCTGATTCTGTTGTTCCAAAAGTCGCTGCTGTTGGGCATTACGGCAACCACAGCGGGTGCAGAGATCTACATGATCTTTATCATGCAAATGTCTTGCCGCGACCAATTCCATGTAGATACTAATATATGCACGTACATGAATACACGACGCATACGCACGCCCACACACACACACACACACTCACAACCATTATACAATGAAATACATACATTCACGTCCAAACAACGTTCAACACCCATTCATTCAGCCAGCTGGGTGGCCGAACGACTTTACCGCTGCGGCCATGTTGTCACTAACAGCCGCACGTTGTGCGACATACAGCATACATCCCAACCAATGCCCCCATTCCTTTCCTTTCCAATTTCACCGTGTCAATACTACTTCACAATGAATGATGATTTAAAAACAAATGAAAAACAAAAATCTCTCTCTCTCTCTCTCTATATATATATGTATATATATATATATATATGCTGATGAATTTTACGTTATTGAAACGTTTTTAGCGTTTTACGGCTTTCTCAGGTAGCAATTTGTTTATATATATATATATATATATATATATAAGGCAGGATAATGTGGTGCCCCGCGACCCTAATCTCATGAGTCGTTAGTTTGATCTTGACACGACAGCTTCAAAAATTACATGTACATAAACATTCATTAAACGGCGTGCAGTCGTTTAAAGCTATGATGCCGATGGCAAAAGCGAATAAACGGCTTTCGTTCTTGTACTTGCTCATACCCACATAGGAAAAGCATATTTGCGCTGAATTAAAAGAAAAATTATATGCTCTCCGCTCTTGTTTGCCAACAGCAGCAGCAACAGCCACAACGACACTCCGCCGTTCTTCTAATGAGCTGCATTGGTAAGTAATACTATTCAACTAAATAGAGCTGTTTAGTCAACGAAACATCAGCATACCACACGCACACAGACACGTCTATATATATATATATAAATATATAGAAAATATTGTGATGATTTATTAATCATTTACAATACGTTTGCACACTCGGCAGTGCTCGCCTATATATATACGCGTGTACATACATTTATATATACATATTCTGAAAAATATGATCTGTCCTTGGGCGCAACGAATGACATGCCTTCTGGAGCCACCCGCTTAGGATGAGACCTTGTTTTCCAGACTTACTGTCTAAGTCTGTGGCGACTGCTACCGATCTACCTCCTCAATTCATTTAGAAGATTATGATACTATCATAACGAAATTAGACATAATTTTGTGTTGTGTTTTTGTCATTAGACGTAGAAAAAAGAAGCCCTGTCGAAAGATATCGAGAAACGCCGCGGTATGCATTGCTGTTGCAACGCTGCCGAAGACTGAAAGCCTCTACTTCGCTACTAGTTTCCTTTCATATTTGTACATCAATCTTCACGTATGTTTAGTAGCATAAATTAGGTGGTCTGTTTTACTAAGATCACCTCGCGTACTTTATATCGCGGTTGATCGTATTAATATTATTATTATTATTATTATTATTATTATTATTATTATTATTATTATTATTATTATTATTATTATTATTATCATCATCATCATCATCATCGATGTAGGGCTCTCCAGCAGGGAGAGAGGCGAGTAGGTGGGAAAACGATTTCGAGATTTATGTTCAAATACGTCCGACATAGGTATCGTAAATTTTCATCAAGTCGCGGCAGCAGATGCACCTGCGCGGTGCCCTACGTGCCGCAGTAAACGCCGGAATAGAATGATTATTGTCAGCAGCGACAACTTTATCAGCAGCAGCGACAACTTTAGCATCGGTGTAACACCACGTGCGAAGATGGCGAAAAGTCAATGCTGTCCGTAGCCTACCGTGGTAAAAACATCATAGTTGATAGTACGAACTACAGTGATGAGCTGAGAAGGTCCGAAGATCCGAACGCATCGGACTGCAAGATATCTATTGATTTCCTTCAACTTCTGCGTCACTCCTGACGCTTAACTGTATCATCTTTGGAATTAGGATGACATGTAGAGATTGTACCACAGTGCTGGTGGTGGTGGTGGCTATGCAAATGTCTATCACTCATGGGCTATGAAAATGTTGATTATAAGCTTCAATATGTCTATAGCATGCCCACCTCACAAACACAGAAAACTGCAAGCAGGTGTGCATGCTATATGTTGGAGGTCTATGTGGAGGAGACGCTCGATAAGTCTTCTTAGTAATTTGTTTTTTTTGTCTCTCTTTTACAGCAATGTAATAATAATAATGTTCTACATGAGCTTAATGTAAAATTTAAATGAACTATTACGTGCAGGGCTTTTGGACCAATAGTTCGTCATAAAACTTAACAGCATTCGACGTAAATTCTACCGAGTGATTACTCCTAGGGCTCGACTTGCTCCTGACTTAGAACTTATCAATGGCAATACTTGCATGGCCTGTGACCACAGTTTTTCAGAAAACAGCAAGTCATATTGTGGAACTATATCTGAGCATAGTAAAATTACGTTTTTTTAGGATCAAAAGTGGTATATTAAATTATTTATTTAAATGCGACATTCACCAGCAGATACTAAACGTCTATGGTAAAAAGTATGCTGCCGAGTGTTCAAAGCGTGAGCCTTATAGGGAACGCTAGGACAATGGCTGTGGTCGCCCGTTTCTTCTTTGTGAAGGTTGTATTGAATTGCTAAAAAATATCAGTGTAATAAACACATGACCTCATCATCAAGTAGTACTCTAAATTACAGCAAATTCAATGAAATGCCTGAGAATGGTCAAATGTATATATATATATATATATATATATATATATATATATATATATATATATATATATATATATATATATACTAGGGTTTAGGATTGCATGACACAGTTTGAAACAGTGCGTGATCATAGAAAGTGCACTTATATCAATACCTATACAAATGATAGAAGGGGGCTGTTCTCCTGTAAACTCCTTCTTTCTCCTTACAGCTGAAATAGTCGCGAGTTCATTCCCCGAGCATCCACGATGGATGCCCCGACCCTGCTCAATAAAGCGAACACTTCAATATGTTCCGCATTTGCATCCCTACCGCTTGGGTAGTCACGTGAGCGATAACGTGTTGTTGTTGTTGTTGTTGTTGTTGTTGTTGTTGTTGTTGTTGTTGTTGTTGTTGTTGTTGTTGTTGTTGTTGTTGTTGTTGTTGTTGTTGTTGTTGTTGTTGTTGTTGTTGTTGTTGTTGTTGTTGTTGTCGTTGTTGTTGTTGTTGTTGTTGTTGTTGTTGTTGTTGTTGTTGTTTATTAATGTTCTGATTACATCGTTATCACTGCATACGCCAGTAGAGCACGGATTAACTGCTGGTGTTTTTTACGCGTTTATAGATGTCCAAAAACGACTCTAAACAAAAAGGTCGCAGGAGAAAGTCCGGCTTGAGAGGCAGAACCGTACCGGTAAAATAACGACATAGATAGCCTAAGCCAATAAAGAAAACGTTCTCTTAAATTCATCTATAGTTGCTATATATGTTAAATAAATCAATAGTTGCAATATATCTGAAATTTGTCAATCTGTGCTGGACGTACGGATCTCCTGGATGTACGCTTCAGCAGGGTGCCAAGAACTATCGTGGCATTGTTCACATGGACATCGAGGAAAATCTCTGCCGCTGGTTATCATTTAATTCGTTCTGTCCTGCAACTGTATGCATTTCATTATTTGCATGGATTAATGCCGATAGCCACTGTTTTTTGAATGTATTTTTGTTCGATATTTTAGATATTACTATTTTAGATATTCAGAGAAGTGTACATCGTCTATGTGCACCCGAGTAAAATATTGACAGTTAAAAGAGGCGTAGGTGGAAATGCGCAAATATCAACAGCTCTCTTCGATCTGGTGCATCTAGGTAAGTTTAAAAATAACGACGCTAATGTAAACTCATACGGTGAAAATGGCGCAATGATGACGAAATGTAAGTGATGCCGTATGTAGCCCTACTGACTAATCCCGCCGCATGTAGTTATTGAGATTTTATTATATATGATTTCCGATCATATTTGCTGACGATACGAACTCCAGTATGCCATGAAAGAAGCTTCAGACTGCCGGACGGCTACGAGAGTTTGCAGACAACACGAACTGAAAGCAAGACAATTGCGAAAATGCGCGGCGTCATGCGATTTGCGTAGTTAACGTACAACTTGGTCAACACGTAGTCGGCAACATAGTCGGTAGCGCCACATAGCGCCAGCAGCAAGGACTACAAGCAGATAAAAACAGTAAAAACCTTAAACGTCCTATGTTCTAACTGCCGTTCCTCCCACCATCACCACCACCACCATACTTAACTAGTGCGGTAGTGGGAGAAACGGCAGCGGCGGAAATGGCCTACGACTCCGAGGTTTTGGCTAGCCAACGTGAGTTCAATCCCAAACGCTTGCTCGTTGCGTCTCAATCATGACGATCATTGCTAATCAAAGCTGGTTTAACCTCTAAGCTGGTTAGGTTCGAGACGACGTACACAACGTTATCTTGACGTTGTGTAGCAATACTCAACGTCATCTCGGCGTTGAATCTCGGCGGGCACAGTGGGACACAGTTTGACGAACCACCTCCACCTCCTGGCCCTTCTATATGAGAATGAGGAGCAACGGAGATACAGACAGACAGACAGGCATAGAGACAACAGCATACGGAAAACAGCACAGCGTACCCTGAGCAGGCGGATGAGTACGGTCGACGTAAGAGATACAACGTATAGCGATAGTATTGGCGTTTATAATAGGAGCAGTACTGATGGTGAAAGTGGATATCTAGCGGTAGTGGTAGATCGATGACGATCAAATAGGGTCGAACTCAAACATCAGGAACATCAGGCGTCTTCGTCGTCGCCCGGATCGGTCCCCGCACGCGGCACGTCCACCAAGCAACCCCCAGCAAACGCAACCCGCGCCCCTTCGATGTCCCAGTAAGGCTGCATGTAGTGAGGTAGTGAGGTGGCGGGCGGGGGGGGGGGGGGGAGGCGAAGGCGAATTCGAGGCTGTTGGCAGCCAAAGCAATTTATTCTCATTTGTGTTCTTCACCTCCGCCCGCGGCATTTCTCTTCACGTCTTCCGGCTGTCGATCTACTTTGCCGGATCTTCTCCTCTCTTTGGTCCTCATTGCCGGCAGCCCTAGAGTTCGCGCGCTTTCTTCATTCTATTTTTGTTGTTGTTGCTGCTGTTGTTGTGGCTGTGGTTGTTGTTGTTGTTGTTGTTGTTGTTGCTGCCGCCGCTATCACCATCATCCTTGTTATCTCCATGTCTGAGAGATGCAAACACCTCGTCGTCTCGGTCGACGTCTGACAACGCCCGGCTTCGAGGACCTGTCTCGACCGATGTATCGACACTGCCCCCTTTTCTCCGAACCCCCGAAAGTGATCCTCCGATTCTCCCCTGAGTGGAATAGCGATACGGCGTTGCTGCAGTAACTGCGGGCTGTCGTCGTTTAGACTCGTTTTCTTTCTTTCTTCTCCCCCCCCCCCGGACCACGTCTTAGGCTTTCCCTCCCCCGTCCGCCCGCGCCGCTGTTTGATTCTTTCCGTTCGCGGAATGGAAAGAGGGGATCGACAATGTTTCTTCTATGAATACACACACATATATTTACAATGCTATACATACACAGATATTTACAATGCTGTCATTCTAGTGTATCATCATTTTGGCTGGACAAACTCAAATATTAGTCCGATAGTGTCTGATATCTGGCACCCGTAAGTCGGACTCTTTAAATGAGAGTGTTTGTTTTTAAATACGAGATAGAAAGAGAAAGAGAGAAATGTATATAAAAACAGAGAGATTCAATAAGGGCACATATGTGATAATTAGACATTCTTGCTACCACGACTAGTACATGATTGTGACGCCCCATTAATCAAAGCAGCAAGAACAACACGCAGGCGAACAGTAGGCGTAACAACCGTGCTACCAAACTAACAAATACGACTGAGAGGATACAACATTAATAACATGATTGGAATTGACACGTTTACTTAATTCACGCTGACGTTACGAGCACTAACGGGCATTCCTTAACTTACGTTCCAAAGAGTGCATTGTTATTAGCTATTATTAATACTTTTATTAAAAACTTTGCTTTACTTACATACTGTGACATTTGAGGCCAGCGTGCATGATCTAGACTAGTCACACATAAGCTGTTCTACTGCCATATTCAATGTTTAGTTAAAAACACCGCTACCAACGAAAGGAGTGCCCATATGGTCACGGTTACGGTTATGTCTTCTTCCATCCGCAAGTCCTACTGGGTGAAATATAGCCGAAGTGCAAGTTGGCAGTTCCTGAATTTTTCCGTCAACTGCGACTCATGTGTGCCAGGACATTGTAGAGGTCGTCCTCGACCTCCTGGCCACAGTAACTCGAATCAGGCACTAGAATAATTTACTCTTGATCTCTTCTGACTATCACGACCATTTAAATGTTTTCACGTCTCTGGAAGAGGTGTTCCTTGCCTTAAGGACTGGAAATAAACGCCATGAAACCCAAAGCTGTAAAATTTAGAAGAGGAACCGATTGGTTGACAAAGACGTTATACGTTGCGGCGGCCAATCCTTCTAACTAACTCAGCAACTCTCTCTCCGGTATCTGGGGCTTCGGCTCTATCATACTGAACAACTGTCATTGAGCACATCGTCGAGACAGTGCGCACAAATCTAGTCTCTCTCTTTAGGGAAAGCTAGGCTGCGTCCAGCGACTGTGCGTCTTGACGGCAGTGGTATTCTTTCACCTCACAAGCCCTAGTGTAGTTAGTAGTTAATCACATTTTTCTGTTACTATAGAATTAAATAATAACTATCGTATTGTTCATTCACCTCTTTAAAGAAGTGTATCAAAGCTGTTTGTTCTAAGGCTGATACGTGGTGTATGAGAATGGGAAATTGTAGTTGAACAAGTCCGACAAGAGGTTGGAGACCTAGAATTAAAACATTTTTTAAGGAGGTTGTTTTTAATTCTAGACTATCCTCCGTCCCCTACCCCGGGCTTGGAACTCAACCTGAGGTATATCTTCAAAGCACCGAGAGCCGGGCATGTTAAGATATCTAGGGTTTCCCTAACAGTCCTTGTGGCAGCATGGCCGCTAGGTTGGAGACCTGGACATGTTCAGCGTCCCTCCTGTCTTCTGGTTTGGCCCTGCATTGCAGTGACAGTCGTCACGTCTATACGACATACATGATTCATGGCTATAATCATCTGGTGAGTACAAACTTCGAATACAAACTTCCACGAGGAGTTCTCAGAGTGCGTCTGTCAACTGTGCTCTCAAGCGTGCACAAAATGTCATGCGGCTGTCTGATTGTCTGGCTCTTACGAAGAGACCATTGCACTACTTCTTTCGAATGACGACATGCCGAGAGCAGCTGACAACAGAATAAGTATCAATGCTATGTGCATAGTCAAAGTGAGCGAAATAAATGTGATAATGAAATGTTTCGTGTTTCAGATGGCCGACACTACCAACACTACGCTTTCATTCTCCGTCTACCGATTTGGCGTCGATTTACGCCAACCCCCACCATGTGAGAAATAAATGTTAGTTAATAGTAATTGCATAATTACCGTTAAACGTTAACAAACGGCATTTTACACGTTTTGCCTGTGTACCTAAAAGATTTATTTTTCTACTTCCGTTTCCCTACCTTCCATCATTCCATTTTTTTCTTCGCTGATGACCAGAGCTAAATAATCTTGCATAGCATTAAGTCATTTTTATTAGAGTGGGGAATATTTTTTAAGAATATGGCAATATTTTCCTGCTACTGAAGAAGCAAAGACTCGTTCTACTAGATATATATCGACTGTACACAACAGGTTGTTGGGATGAACAAATTGTCCTGTTAACGAAAGGTTAGGCAAATATTAACCTTACGGGATAAATGATGCTTTCTGATCAGGCTGTCGTCTGATACTAAGATCTAGAGGTGTATCGAAATACTATGCTTTTTAAATATATTAAAACTGCATGCTAAGACGGTGTTAGCAACGCCTACTAGGGTGGCATCGATTAGCGCATCTATCTAACATACTTAGCAACATATAAATAAGAATACAAGTTTACAGTTTTAACAGAGATGGTATTTGATGATATGTTCAAAGCGCCACAAAAGATAGATATACACATATACACTGACAAGATGGCAAGCCTACATAGCTTCCAGAACTGGCAAAAGCGTACTAACGATGATATACATATATTATTTCTGGGTAGGTAACTGTTTCGTGTAAACTGCTATAAAGGCTTGTCGGTCCCCCAAGGTACACCCTTTGAAGTAATTCGTCTTTACGCACATACGCACACACACACACATATATCTATCTATCTATCTATATATATATATATGGCGGACATCTTTGTCGATTTGCGCCGCCAGTATCGCCATTCACGTTTGAGGTGTTACGTATGTATTTCGTTAGAACTACGCATGTATATACATACACTCGAATTGTTTTTTCCCATTTAGCGGTGAATCGCTTGGCTTACGAACGAACGCCTAAACACAAGTCATAGCGTCATAGCTTGATGTGCCGCCAGAGAGACCAGTTTACGTTACTCACCGCGGCGGTACAAAGTGACGAATTTAGCTTTGCTCGTTTATGGCTTTTCGTTGTTGTCGACCGTAGCTCTCAATGGGCGATTTTGAGTTAACCGCCGACTCGTCTATTTTGTCGATGTCGTGTCTATCCGTCATTCGTCCCACTGCTACCACATTGTATATATGAAAAAAAACCACAGTTGGCGACTACGGCCGGCAAACAAGGGATACCATCGAGTGCAAAGAGGCAACGAGAGAGAGATAGAGAGAGCAACTCATACAACAAATTATACCAAAAGCAATCTAGGGACAAATTGCCAAAGCCTATCCTAAGCATGCATCTTCTAGATAAAGGTAAATTATTTGATGACATAGGTAGTGAATAAGTAAAAGAGAGGGGTTCGACAAGTTGTCGACGGGACCAACTGGCCCTGGGAGGACATGACCGGAGCGAATTCGTGGGTTCAATCTAGGTGCGGCACATACGCGTTGAATGCGATATTTCTAAAATTTTGCCGAATTGAGTCCAAAGTTGTAATATGATTATCTATTTCTTAAAACCATATATATATATATATATACAGGGTCTTTCAAATTCCTCCGAACGAACCATATATATATATATATATATATATATACATACATACATACATATACAGGGTCTTTCAAATGCCTTTTAACGAACTTTGAGGTCTAATACCTCCCGGCGAAAAAATAATTTCTAACGGAACGAGGGGCGGAAAGATCTTCTTTTTGAGTGAGAGCGAAATTGCCAAAGAAATGTTGCATCGAGCTTTTTATCCTGACATATCTTCACTGAATCTGCGATTGCGGGAGTTCCAGTCATCTTACCGGCAAACCAATTATACCTGTGTGTTTGGAGGAAAAGTTTGCATCTGACGAATTTCATTCTACGTTAGGTCAAAGCAGAACAAATGTTGTAGTAACGATATTTCTTAAGAAATTAAACTCTTTGCATTTTTTTAAATTGTATTATAATATTAATGTTTTTAGACTGGCTAGAATTTAAGCTTGCCGCTTTGGGATAACGTGTTGAGGACATCTAGGGAACGTGAATGGAGTGACCGGTGTGATCGTGCGCCTGCGCTTAAACAAGAAGAGAAGCAGGCAGCGTTTGCGTGTGACGACATCATGGCGTGCCCATTGCACATTTTGGCGACTGAAGACCAGCAAGGTATTAGCAGATTTCTGACTGCGGAAAGTGTTCAACCGGGCGGTATTGTGCATGAAAAGTGTGCGGCGGGTTCCAAAGATTCTCAGCAAACCGCAAAAGGCAACTCAGGGCGCTTCAACTCAGAGGACGAACTGAAGGAAACAGTGCAGGGCTGGCTATTGTCAAAACCGCAAGAATGAAAAATCCATTCGGGTCGTAAAACAGTGAGATAGTTGTGCTCAGGCCACTGATGAATACGTTTAAATAAGGACTTTAATTAAAATCACAGTTTCATTTCGTACCTTTTCATTTGAACCCATATATATATATATATATATATATATATATATATATATATATATATATGTATGTAAGAAGTGTAATGAGAGCAATAATATACGTGGGAAGAGTGTGTTTGCGTCACAAGTTTGATTTGATAAACGCCTTCTGGTTGTCACCGGCGGTACCAAGCAGCGGCGGCTGCAAGATGAACGAACAGGAGAAAAGGGAAGACGTTCCCAAAATATCGAAACGGCAAATCATAGGGAACGCGCAGTCCGTTTTGGCGGCCGGCAGGTGCCGCTGGAGAAATGCGACACCGCGTGATCAATTTTTCCGTATGTGTGAATTAAGCCCATTTGGTTACTGACTACAAACGGAGTCATCCTTAAATCTTATAGATACGCCTCATGAACAGCAGTCGGCTATTCTCACACGTTTATCAACAGGTGTCTGTCCTAATCCTCAAATTGGCACCTTAGGTAGAAACAAGGTAGAGAAAGGAAGCTAACTCGTACAGGAGTCGTATGTACTCGATGTACCTAACGCTTTTTGTGAATGAGTACGCCCTTAAAGAGCGAAGTAGCAGATGCCAGATCGCACCGCTTGTAGTAGTTAGTAGTAGTAATAGTCGTTGTAGTAAGAATAGCGTTACTACGTGGCGCACACACGCAACCATTATCGTCCAGTTTCCCTGACTTAGCTTGCCCAACTAAGAGGAAAATTATGCTTTTGTTCACATCGTCGTAGTACCACGGTTTTCGTTTCATGCGTGTCCGCTTTCTCCGTCATGTCGGTTTCTTTTCTTTTTTCCTGGGTTTGGCCTTATGTTGAAGCTTAACCACAGTCTGAACATTTGCGCGCTTTTGAGGGGAACGGGGCGGGCTCGGTGGAAGGGCTACTGTGATGGCGTGTACTCCAACGTACAGTGTAATACGGTAGCGTTCCTCTGTTCGACAGTTTGGCAAGCTATCTTGGCTTCTGCTGATAGGACAACGACCATTCCTCCATTCATACGATTCCTACCACAATCTGGCTATCTGTCGGCTAAACGACGCAAAACAAAACTGTCTCGAAATTGCATCGAATCACGCAGTTGGCCCACGCAATCTAAAACGGGTGCCCTGATCAATCCACCGACCGGCCTGTGCCCGTTTGTGTGACACAACACGCCACCATCTTATTGCTATGCTTGTTTGCGTTTTATTGTCAATGTCTTAAAGGCAGGGTATGCAGGTGCAGTCGTCTTTAGTGTGACATAAATAATTCATTTCAAAGCTCAAACTCAACAATTAAATATAGAAAAACTCAAAGTACGTTCAGTTTGCGCAGATATTCACACATCTGAACACTGAAGTAATATCACAAGTATTCAGGTCATGTAGGTTAGGGCTCATCACCAGGTTTTTAATGGATTTAAGAGTCCCACACTACCCAAACCAAAATGCGTGTATATTTGTCAATCATTCACGGTCGGACCATGACATTTGGGTCCCTACGAACGTGTATGATAAATGTTTGTTCCTGGCCTCTGTAAAAAAAAGATATGCACACCCGCAGCGGATAGGTAATAGCCCTTTCCTCGTGGACGTAGAAAAGACACGGACGTCTGCGTACGTTGGAGTCCCTGAACAACAACAACTGTGCCGCTTCAATGAAACGTCAACAATACTTGCACGCACGCACAGACACACATGCGTATCAAATAGGACGGGCAACAGAGGGGCGGCAGACAATAAAGGGGCACACAGCCTCTACAGGTGCAGATCTCAAATATGAAAGTACGTCCATCCGATAGCTGAACAGATAGTTACATAGATACATATATTGCTTGAATCGACATATGTTGACCAGCGTGTCTCCTTCTCTCTAAGCTAGCTATTGTACGTGTATCGGCCGCCCAGCCTGAGCGTGGAGGGCACTCGAGTTCTTCAGGCGTGCCTGCGTTTGCCCGGCGGTGGCGGCGGGAATGTTGCCGCAAGCATATCGAAGCATGCCATGCGATGAGCGGAGCAGCTGGCTTTACGGTTTTGTTTTAGTCGGCCGCTGTAGCGTCCCCGTCATCGTGTCTTTGTGGTGGGGGTTGTTTTCGTTGTTATAGTTGTTGGCCTTGTTGTTGTTGCTGTCGTTGGCGTCGCCACCACTGAAGACGAAATCGACGACATTGTTTTTGACCTTCTTGTCGTCAACTCGGCGCTGTCAGGCTCGGCTCAACGAGCCGAAAACAACAACAGCAACAACAATAATAACAACAGAAATAACAACAACAACAACAACAATAATAATAACAACGACAACAACAACCCCAACAGCAGCAACAACGACAACACAATTGGCGGTAGTGGCGGCGGTCCTTTCCGAAGGGAACCGAGAAACTGGGAAAGAAATAGATGCCGCGAGGGATGGGATGACGCGAACCGTGCGCGACCACCAGGTTGTCGTTGGCCGGCAAAATTCGGTCTCTCGGTTGACGGTCCTCTCTCGACAGTACAGCAGGCTTCTGTGGAGCAAAGCGGGTCGGTCGTCTGGCTCGTCCGCCAGCGGGACAACGTCGAGCACCAACGGTGAACAACGACGTCCCAGCTGGCCCGTGGACTATTCGGCGTTCGTAAGGCCGATCTCCGTTGGCGCGACGAGTAAACTTGTACGGCTCGTGGAGCAAGCGACCTGCTTCGACGCTCGCTGCATTTTCTTGATCGGCTGGCAGGCCAAAACTCTGACCTATGACCGTCCCTATGGATCCCTATTCCTTGCACTTCACTGCCCCACCCCGGCCCGACCCGGCCCGGCCCACGCCAGCTCTCGCACTCGGCTCTCGCTTCGTCTCAGCTGCGCTCGCTTTCGCTGGCTACGTCTACGGGCAGGCAAGAATCAAACAATGATGGCCAGAGCAGAAACAGCAAAACACGACTATCTCGTTGTGGCACAAGGTCCCAGTGCGCATCGTTCTAGAAGGGGCCCGCTAGCTCCACACCAAGCCTTTGCTGCTAGTGGCGCCATCGCTGACTCGTCTGTTTGGACATGGCGGGTGAATTTTCCAGCCCTTTTTCCCAGCCTATGCCGATCCCGCCCGCGTGGGCACGGCCGGCAAAGGAACAATAGCAACAACAACAACAACAACAACAAAAAGCAGCAAGGAAATAACGTCAGCACGAAGAAGGCCGGCAGACAACAAAAGAATAAGGGCGCACTGTTACTCTGCTAAAGGTCGCTGTTTCGAGTTCTTTGTTTGTTGTTGTTGTTTTATTTCTCCTCGCTCTCTTTCCCAAACTCATTTTGCACCAGTAGCTATCTAACTAGCAGGCTGACTGCTGGTTGATTGCTACCTTTACTGCTGTATTTCAGCTCTTGAACTACCACTAACATTAGTGGTTCAAAATGTCAAACTAGAACTACAGCGAGTTGTAGTACGAGGGGTGGCAGTTCTCGTTGCATCTGTTGTTGCCGTCGCTCTTTTGTGATATTGTTGTTGTTGTTGTTGTTGTTGTTGCTGCTGCTGATGATGATGCTTTTGCTGTTGTTGCTAAGGGTGCTGTTATTCTTCTTGTTGCTGCTTCTGCAGCAGGTAAATCCTACACAACACGAGACTTTCTGAGCCGAAATCTACCACAGCCGCAGTTCGTGTCGCTTCTACTGCTGCCTGTTACGGCTACAGCAGCCAGTAGAGCAACGATACGGGTGGGCGGACAACTTCGTCGCTTCGTCGACGAATGCAGAATGAGAAGATGTGTTCGCAGCATGCTTACTTCCCCATCTACCCGCGTTAAGCCTGCGCTTCTTTTGCTTTCCGTCGAAGGGACCTTCCTAACGGACTCTGCCTTCGAGCCCGCTCGGCCGCCCACAGGCCCGCCAGATGGTGATGGCGTCGAAAAGAGCACAACGGAGCCTGATCCTTCGTCCTGGTAACCCATTATCGCGACAAATTGGTACGCGTGTTGATGTACACTTTTTCTGCGTTTATACATCGTATAAACGTTTATCTGTGTCATGTACCCGTACGGAATCGCTGGCCTTGCCTCGTCGTCCTAGAGCATTGTATTGATGCATCCTGTGCATTGGTTGTTGTCGCCGTTGTTGTTTTTGTCGTCGTCGTTGTCGCTACTATGTTTGTAGCTGCCTTCATGTTTTCAAGACGAAAGCTTGCTTAGCGTGTCGAGCACAGCGCGTGCGTAGCGTATATAAGTTTTCAAGACGTCGTACCATCACTCAAGACAAAACCGATATAACTTGCGTAGGGCCTCTCTCCGGGCATCAGAGCGGCAGTGGTAAAATAAACTTTACGCGATGCCGCTGTAGAAGCCATTCTATAACGGCTATATATATATATATATATATATATATATATATATATATAGTATATATATATATATATATATATATATATATAGGGACCGACATAGCCGCCGGCAAATTTATTGTCCATGTTGTCTGTTATCATCAATGTGTCACATAACGCATCTGAAAACTAACGACTCAATATATATATATATATATTATATATATATATATATATATATATATATATATATTATATATATATATCTACTAGTCTCTTCAAAACGCTCTCGACTCTCTTCTTTCAAAATCTCATATATCGTCTTTCATCTCTCACTGTCTCCCATCATATATCTCTCTCTCTTCTCTCTGGCTCATCTCTTCATATTCTCTGCTTGTGTGTGTCCTGCTTACATCCCGTGCCATCATCCCACGTCACCCCACATACTTACCCTTTTTGGTCGCCTGCCCCTTTTGCATACGGGTTCGGTCCCAAATCATGCTAGCGTTCTCATGTATTCTCTAGGCGACTCTCGCATTTCACCTGGCATAGATGTTTTCGCACCTGTTTCTTCATCATTTCTAGTGTTTGGAGGTAAAACTGCAAACTCATGCATACATTGTGGCAAATAGACCCAGAGAGCCACAGCTTACTTATTCACATATGTAATATATATATATATCCCGTCTAGATCTCTGCTCTTCTATCTCATACTATCTAATTCTCTCATATTTCTAGTCTCATCATCATCTATATATATATATATATATATATATATATATATATATATATATGTATATATAAATGACGACGCACTATACTAGCAGTTAGTTACGTGGGTAACAGAATGAATAGTCATCTAAGCATCTACAATGACCCCACAGGAGTTTTCTTAACATTGGTTTAAACATAACGCTGCTAGCACTTCTTCTGTTTGGAAGCAAGTGGTTTCATACAGAGACAGCAGCAATTGCAGCTCGATCGAACCACTATCTGGATTTCGTACGCATCATCCTAAGACAACTTTTAGGTGGCATTACATATCGATAAAGTGTCACCTGCAAAAAAAACTACTTTGACAGAATGGCGAAAACTAATTACATCACATAAAATCATATAATAAACATACAATTTAATAAAGCAAAACGGTTCCTGCACAGACTGCTGCAATGCTCAAATTGACATAGAAACCTAAACAGATAGACTGTCGCCTATCTCCTTCTGCAATATTCAATTTTTGACGAAAACTGTGCAAATCATCTACAGGTTATCCGATGAAGAAGAATTTCAATCAAATCTTTGGTTGGAATCGGAAGGTTACATCCAAAGTACTTTAAATACTGTACCGTCGTTTACATGTATAGATAGCTAGATATTGACGTAACGTTGGAGGAGTTTAAGAATATTCTTGCCTAAAGCCACTGATTTTTAAATTATAACAATCTTGTTTTTCCATTATAAAAATGAGTCACCAAAGTGCAATGCTAGATGGCTTACGAAAGCACTGCAACGCAAGCAAATTTTACTCTGACCATCTTAGTGACGCATGTAATAGAAAGAATAAAGGTGCATGCACTAGTAGTGCTGTAAGCAACAATAAACGCATCGTAATGATTCATAGCAATGTTTTTTTTAATACAACGCTTGATAATTATATATAAATAAATGTGTTTATGTACTCGTAAACACATGCCCGGTGGGAAAACGATCTATGTAGAGATACTTTTTGGATAATAATAAGAAGCACAGTGTAATAGCGGTGCTAGGTCCCTTGGAGGAGTGAAAAGAGAAGAAGGTTTTAGACACTGACAATGCAGAACCAGACGAACATCGAATATGTATATATAACGTTATACATGCCCGCACTTTTATATATGTATACATAAAGACTGCAATGCATGGAATCATTTAAGTAGTCCATGTAACATGTTGGCCTTTTCTTGACCTAATAACACAAACATAAAAAAAAAAAAAAACTTTCAAAACGAAATCACGAACACTCTTTAAGCAACCAAATGTATATATGTATACATCCATGAACATGGACGCAACCTAGTTGAATAGGTGGCCGTCTAGATTGCTGTTAGCAGTCTTAGCTACGCGATCTCGATGCCAAAAAGGTTTCTGCGGAACGTAATTAGATCCTCTGCAAGAGCTGTACAAAGCGTACTCTAGGCGTTTGTTCGGAACCCATACGATGTGTTCCAGTGCACTCAATTCGTAGTACTATAAGACCACTGGTATGACGTTCGCGTTATTGACGATGTGACAGTTGGTAAACAAATTTCAATATGCCCGTATATTCCGTCCAAGCCCTTTACGCCTGGTTATACTCGCTTCCACACAAGTATATGTGTATATTCGCGCTGGCTCGTAAGCCCTTATGTACATATGTAAATATATATATATATATATATATATATATATAAAAGTTTGGGTAGGACTCGCTGAATTTCTAAAATGCTAAGTAAATTGCGCAACATACGCAAATATATACTCTGTACAACCAATTTTAAACGCATAGAGTATGCATCGCTACTATAAGCGAATTCTTGCGCCGAGAATTGAATAGGAAGTGCGTTTAGACGGTCGTTGTAGTCTATCGGCTTTCCAACACATCGGGACGCCCAAAGTCCTTTTTAAGTAATCATATTAAAAAATGTGAGGCTACCCGCAGTCACACCAGGCGTGTATTTTCGTTGAATATTAATTTAATTTCAAACCAAGGAGGCAATATCCCCCATTGCTATACTATGCAAACTGTTGTATCCGGGAAAGTAGACCGTTTGTAATGATGATGATGATGATGATAATAATAATAATAGTGTTTTGATTTTAGATTTATATAATTTAAGCATCAACTTAGCTAACGTAGTAATAGTTAATTTAGCAAAATATTGATAACTACGTTTTAAGAACCTAGATTATTAAATAAGTCGAGTTTTTGTCGATCTTTGAAAGATGGTACAGTAGCGGGGCTGTTTAACACGGCTACGACCCATGTCGTACATAAGAAAGGCAATAAGGTTAATGCAGCGACTCCTGAGGTCCTGTGTCGCTATATGTCTGTATTAGTCAGAAAAATGATCAAAATCGTTATTTTGGGTTGAGCAAACTTCGAGCTGTAAAAGACCTCGGAGTCAGCACGAGCAACAGGTTGCTGCTTTGAACATATAACCGATGTTATATGTTCGGAGCATATTTCATGTGGTTACAAAATAATTAAACACGTAGTTATAATCTTCATGCTGTACACAATGTTCTTGGGCCTCTCGACGTGCAAATTGAGTCTTCCGATGATTCGTTGTGCGTTCTTCTGACCTGTACGCCCAACTGTTGACCATATACGTACTTCCACTACTGACACAGTGCAGTACCTGCGTGGCCTCCGGGCTTGACTAAAGCTTGCCTGGAATGGGTGGAGCTTAAACGCACGAAACGGGTTGCATTTCGCTGCCATGTTGACCGGTGTCACGTGGACATTCCCCACTTAACTGACATGTTTAGGAAGCTAGTTAAGAGGATGCTGCGCCAGCTGATACAGAAACCACGTCTTCTCAACAAGATGTTTGCGGTAAGCGTGACTGACAACACCTTCGGCAGGCCATCAACATGGTTCCTGTGCTCACCGCACGCAAGCGCTGCATCATCGGCCTATACTAATGAAGGATCTCTAGACATATTGATGAGTTCTAGGGGACGCCAAGAACACCCTGTACAACACGCAGATTGTATTTATGTGTCTGATCATTTTATAACCACATGAAATGTATGCATATATGCAAAACATTACTTTAATCTTGACCTTGAATAAAATGTTTTAGTCTCAAAATAACACATTCCAGTACTTTTGCAGATTTGCCGGTGGATACTACAGGTACAAATCGAGGTGCCGAATATTATGCATTGCCCCGAGTGTCTCTGAAGTAGACCCATTATACCCGTAAACTATACTTGTTACTGGATCACTCTCTAACATGACCAGCATAGATCGAACAAGTAAGCATAACTAACTAACTAACTAACAGCGGGCGGGGGGAGCAGAGAGTCTGTTAGATTGCTCGTCGAGATTATAACACATTAGCTGGCAAGAGCACGCAGCAAGGACGCACTTAGAGCCTTACCTAACAATCTCTGTTAACGTCTCTCTCATCGTCTATTCAAGTACATAGACACATTTACTTTTATCACTAAAATTAAGCTTTGACCCCCCCCCCCCCCTCCGATATGTCAGAGTCTACCTTGTTTTATCAACCGTCGGTCTACACATGCAGAATCGTAATCGATTCAATGACGCACCTCGATACAAAAATATGCTCAGCGTACGTCGGCTGCTAGAGCATCATCGGCGTACGGTAGACAGTGCAATATCATCGAGCGTGCAATATCATGCAATTGATGTTGCAACACCTATCAACCGCCAGTGCATCATAGGCTGCCCGACAAGAAGAGTTTGATTCTCACATGAGTCGACGTAGTAACTGCTATGCTGTGAGGTGCCGTTGAGCTGGCTGCCTGGCTAAGTTCAGCCAGGCAGCTCCCCGCCTAAGTTTGGTCTCGAGTCCACCACTCTGTTGAAAAATTGATCCCAGAAGTCGGAGAAAGAACGAACTCTATCGATCAAGTGAGGAATGGGGGCGAGTTGGTGAGCCAGCCAGTTCATGCGGGCGCGTCTCCATTATCTGCTCATGTTACTGTAAACACTGCACTGTACGTAGATCGCGTTTGCATAATACACACGAGACCACGAAACACCCTTAGCGGCGGCGGCGGCAGCACCACCAGCAGCAGCAGAAGCAGTTTTCCTCGTTTTTCACACACTCGACACTCTCTGGAACGGACTTCATCATCTAAGCGCTACTGAGGGGCCGGGGACTGACACGAGTGCGGTGCACTTACCTTCATGAAGTCAATAAGATAAATATATCTAGAATGTAGAGATGCTGCTGCCGTTCATTGTGTGAACAATGAAAACTTGCCTTCCTATACATCATGATGATCAGTGATTGAATAGGTGCTTCAATAGATAAGCCTGGTGATGGTGTCAACCGCGCAACGGCCTGCTCAGACGCAAGGAGGAGAAATCTGCCTTGGCGTAACCCTACTTCGCACGTATTGCATCATATATGTATCTGTCGTTTGTTGTACTTTATCTTAATGTTTGGCTATTTGATTAGTTGACTTGCGTTGGGCGCCCGTCCAGTGATGACCAATGATATCAGTACGGACATTTGTTTTAAAAACAAAATAAGTATACCGTCTATAGTGTCGTGGGGCAACATCGTACAATAGCATAGATGTATGGCCATTGCAGCATTTCGACAGGCACAAGACAGTAGAGACCTCAGATCATCAGACCAATGAAACAGACTGCCAGCAAGATAAGCAATAAGCAGTAGCAGCAACAGCAACAGCAGCAGCCAAAACAACAACAATCGCTTTATTGTTAGCATTACCAGCACCACCACTGCCTAACATATAAACAGCTACATTAGCAGCAGCAACAACGACAACATTAATAGCAATAATAATGATGATGATGATGATGATGATAATAATAATAATAATAATAATAATAATAATAATAATAATAATAATAATAATAATAATCATAATCATAATCCTAATAATTGCCGCGTCTCTATTGGAATTTGGTAAACTCGCAAAAACGTTGGTCGAACCAGACATCCGCCAAAGAATCACAAGAGCCAAAGACGCTGCAGAGCTAATAGCTAGACAAACAATTGGACCAGGCCCCTGGCAAGAACGTCCCACACAGCATACATTGGACTCCTACAGATTCAGCGCTGCAGCTAGAGAGCTGTTAGACAACCTCCAATCTCCAGTGGAAAAAGCTGTCTTTCTGGCAGCACGGGACACATTTAGTGGAGGCTTTCTAAAGTGTCTCCCTTCCCCGCAGCTGGGTACCATGCTGGACAACACCTCATTCCGCATGGTAACAGCTCTTCGAATAGGTGCCCCGGTTTGCAACCCCTACAGTTGCCGCGCATGTGGTACCACAGTAACTGAGGATGGACTTTACCCTCTTAGCTGCATCAAAAGTGCATGGTAGAGTTTATAGACATGCTGAAATCAATGCAATTATAAGGAGAGCCTTACGCAAAGCTGGTATACCAAGCACGCTCGAGCCCAGACTAGGACTTCATGACGACAAAAGACCTGACGGTGTAACAATCTCCCGCTATGGGCTAACGGCAGATGCTTGGTATGGGATGCTACAGTGCCCTGTACAGTGGCTCCCTCGTATATACGCCACAGTTCACTAGAAGCGGGATGGGTTGCCGAGCGCGCAGATAATGGGAAAAAAACGCAAGTACCAAGAACTGGAGACAAGTTATATCGTAGTGCCAATATCGATGGAAACAATAAGCCCGGTAAGCAAGGGAAGCAAGAGATTCATCAGTGAGCTGGGCCAACGGATTACAGATCTCACAGGGAATTGGCGCGAAGGCGAGTTTCTACGGCAACTGCTGTCGCTTGCTGTGTGCCGAGGAAACGCCGGCTGTATTGTCGGTTCCATGGAATAATATTTAGGAGTTAGGAGAAGACAAGGAGTACACGTTCACACCTCACAATTGTAACATTTAAACAATATCAATGAATAATAAAAAATAATAATGATAATAAATAATAATAATAATAATAATAATAATAATAATAATAATAATAATAATAATACAACAGCAGCAGCAGCAGGATTCACATTAACATTAGCGGCGTAGGTCCATCATCGCGAAGCGCGACCATCTCTGCAGCATTCAGTCCGCGCGCGCGCGCGGCGGGCTGGTTGGTTGTGCTTCCGCCGTGTTTCGGCTGCTCTCGCCCTCGACCACCGGCCGTGTACCGGCTTGGCGACGGACGACCCTCGCCACAGTGGTAAGGGCGGGCAGCTACCAGCCCAGGATGGTGCTCGGAGTTCTCTGAGCGGTGCGGGCGTCAGCGGGAACGGCAGCGGCAACGGCAGCAGCAACAGTGGTCGTGCTAGCGATAAGCGGCTGCTGTGCTCAGAGCTGGCGGTAGCAGCGGCAGCAGCAGCAGCAGCGGCGGCGGCAACGCCGATGGCCGAAGCGACAGATCTGAGAGCGGATCTGAGCGTGCGCTCGACAGATGTTCGTGTCGTCCGGCCAATGTGGACGTGCTGCTCTTCACACAGCGTCGCCTCTCACACGCGTGCCACCGAGATCACGCGGTGCCGTCACACGTGCCCCAGCCCCGGTGGTTGGAGGAGCAAGCCAGCCTCGGTGGTTGGAGGAGCAAGCCAGCCTCTTCTTCTTCTTCTTCTGCACGCTCGATTCCAGTTCGAGATCCAAGCGTGATCAGTGC
The DNA here is from genome assembly GCA_003439945.1 of Dermanyssus gallinae. Taxonomy (NCBI): domain Eukaryota; kingdom Metazoa; phylum Arthropoda; class Arachnida; order Mesostigmata; family Dermanyssidae; genus Dermanyssus; species Dermanyssus gallinae. Next base: position 17,965 of record QVRM01007078.1, on the reverse strand, counting down.
TCGTCGAATCCTCGTCATCCATCCACCTGTCGTCTGTCTCGCTTGTTTCGGTTTTTATTTGGTCCGTCTTCGGCGTGCAGCACGACACGTTCCTCGAATCGCGCGCGCAGACAGACCTGTCCTGCGGACTTCTTCTGTGACTTGAGGTGGGCGGATTGACGGACGACACTGAATCATCATAACACGATGGCGATGATATGACAGCAGGACAGCAGGACTTTGTGATGGCATGTTTGTGATGGCTACCGTTGTCGCAGCAGCAGCAATTGGCAGCACTGCTCTCACCGGGAGGACGCACGCCTGTTGCACCAGGTCTGTTGATGAGCGCTGGTGCTAAAAACACGTGGTCATACAGGTAGTTTGCGTTTTGGCTGCTGATAGTGCCACGGAGGCTGTTACTACTACTACTACTGGTCGGTACGCCGGTGGTTAAAATTGCTCGAGGCGAGCATAGAGAGAATACACCGTGATCTGAACCTCGTTATCATATTTGACATCTTGCTCATCATGATTAAATTCAACATAACTACTTATACTACTACTACTACTACTACTACTGCTATTAAAACGATTACTGTCACATAATTAGAGGTAGAAAATATCGACTCCCTCCTCTGCCCCCATAAAATGAGTATGTGTGTGTCTGTATGTGCAAGTGAGGCTTGCTGTCATACTTCTATGACTTCTACGGTTGGGCTAATTGTCGAGTACTATATTCGGCACGCTTGCTAAACTCCTTGTGTAAAGTGCAACGATATCGCCAGGAAAAGCAACTACAACAACTGCGACACGAGCAACGAAACTACATCATTCATCGGCAGTAATCGACAAGAGCGAAACAACCCATTTTTCACGTCGCCAGAGGCATCAAGCATCTACCTAACCATTCGTATCCCGATCTCGACGTGCATGGATTAATTGACTGCGTGTAAACGTGAGTGCGTACGTGTTTGTGACCGGTTGTGCATTTGTTTGACATGGTGTATGTGCGAGGGGTATAGACGTGAACGTACTGACTACACACTTTTGGCGGACAGCAATAGCAACAACAACAACAACAGCGACAACGACAACAACAACAACAACAGCGACAGCAGCAATAACAACAACAAGAATAATAATAACAACAACAAGTGGTTACCGTTAACGTGGTACAGCAACGTCGGCGACGTAAAGGGGCGGGCAATTCTGTCTTGATTGCATAGAGGTGTAGCGTGTGTGCGTGGTGAGTTCATTCCATTTCACTTGTGCCATCACGCGTCACGCACCCCCTCGGCCCGCTTCCCATTCACGCGTCGTCACGCACTGCGAGCGTCGGCGAAACGCCATCGCCACACACTCACGACCAAGCATGAGCGACCAGCGAGACGTGCGCCCGTTTGCGGGGCTCGGTACGCTGCGGACGTTCGACGCGCCCCACCATCGCCGTCGCCTTCTCCCCGCCGTCGCAGTCGTGGTGCTTCAGCTGTTGGTGCTTCTGCAGTTTGGCGGCGGAGGCGGCGTCGGCGTCGCATCGGCCCGAACCTACCACCGCAAGTACCAGCCGCTCGAGTCCGAAGAGGACGACTCGAGCTTTCTGTCGATGTTCCAGTCGGAGCAGGCGCCCATCGACCCGTGCTACGACGAACGCGGCAGTCCGAAACGCTGCATTCCGGACTTTGTGAACGCGGCGTTCAGCCGGCCCGTCGTGTCGACGTCGACGTGCGGCAAGCCGCCGACGCGTCACTGCGCGACGAACGCCGACAAGCGCGGCGAGCTGGTGCGGACGTGCGACATCTGCGACGAGGGCAGCGTCAAACTTCGCCACCCGCCCTCATACCTCACCGACCTCAACAATCCGAGCAACGTGACGTGCTGGATGTCGGAGCCGTTCGCCGGCCCGTCGTCGTCGTCGTCGGCGGCGTCGCACAACGTCACGCTGACGCTGTCGCTCGACAAAAAGTACGAGCTCACCTACGTGTCGCTGAGCTTCTGCGGGCCGAAGCCCGACTCGTTGGCGCTCTACAAGAGCTCCGACTACGGCAAGAGCTGGCAGCCGTTCCAGTTCTATTCGTCGTCGTGCCGCCGAACCTATGGTCGTCCGACGCGCGCCGACATCACGGTCGACAACGAACACGAGGCGCTGTGCACCGACACGGCGAGCATTCCGACGGAGAACCGGATCGCGTTCAGCACGCTCGAGGGCCGGCCGTCGGCGTACGAGTTCGACACGAGCCCCGTCTTGCAGGACTGGGTGACGGCCACCGACATCAGGGTCGTGTTCAACAAGCTCGTCAATTGGAACGCGGAGAACTCGATCGAAAACGGAGGCGGGGGTCGAGACAAGGGTAATAACAATGATAACGACGACGACGATGAAGATGAAGACGAGTTTGACCAGGACGCCAACGATACGATGATGGCGCAACAGGCGGCGGCTTCTGCAGCTGCAGGAACCGGCCAGCTGTCGGTTAATCCCGGTGGCGGGGTGGCTTCATTCTCATCATCGTCATCTTCGTTCTCATCGTCGTCATCTGCTAGCAACGGAGTGGGTACTGGCGGATCCGAGGATGGACAGTACTTCTATGCCGTCTCGGATCTGGCCGTCGGTGGACGCTGCAAGTGTAATGGGCATGCCGCAAAATGTGCACGCGATGAGACTGGCGATACGGTGTGCGACTGTCGGCACAATACCGCCGGTCGTGACTGTGAAAAGTGCAAACCGTTCCATTTCGATCGGCCCTGGGCTCGAGCCACGGCAGCTGATGCCCATCCCTGCGTCGGTGAGTAGCTCTCGGATTGGGACTAAGACCTTGACGCTCATTGGCTGTTGGGCGGTTTGTCTAGTACTAAGTGGGTGCCAGTTACAAGTTAACAGCATATATATATATATATATATATATATATATATATATATATTTATATACATGCTGTTCACTTGTGACTAAATAGATAGACGTGTTTTAGTATTTTCCTGAGTAGTCGGCGTTTGTACAGATGTTCTAAGCCGCTCCTCTAAGTTTTCAAATGTTAGTATACATTGCGTGTATTACGTGTCTTCGTAACATTTGGAATACTGCTAGTATGGTTAATATCGTATTCAGATGATATTAGACTAAGGCACTTAAATGGTATTGTTTGGCATCTTGTTTGAATACTATCAGTGAAAAAATTGCGCGCACATCTGGAGAGAGTTTGTTCCACTAAGTGGAATCTAGGGTTGGTACTGTGAAGCGAAGCTTGATTACGTGAAGTTGCAGACAAGAAAATAATGTAATTTGTATATAATATAAAGTTATTTTGTGTATGTGTGATCCCTTTGTGTTTATGGTTAATGCCGCGTGGAAGAGATAGAACAGGTTGGGATGAATTCCCATTAGTCATTAATTTGATCTGAGCAACGGTAGACATCTCTACTTGCAGAGGGTAGAGCCGACATTCATATGTATTTATAAGAGGGTAGAATCGACATTTCTACGTAGTTATTTTTACGTAGTAAGTGTAACGGATGTACAAGACACATATAAGTCAATCTATCTTCAGATATACAAACTAAATAATGGACTTAGGTGTAGTGCGTGGTGAACAGACAGTCACGAAGCAGAATATTACTGCTCTTGACCAGGGCATCGATGCTTCCTGCCTCTTGAACATGATCTCTGTGAGCTCCAAGCAACACCTACAAAGATTCCATGTAACAAATGCCTCACGGTTAATACTTGGGACACCTGGAGGCCATAAAAACTGGATAATACTGGCTTTCGGCTAATTCGTAAACAAGCTATTGGCTTCAAACTAATCTGACAGTCGTTTAAGGCCTTCCTTAATGATCTTTTTTTTACCTTTTGTGGGAAATTCTTGAAAAACAATGCTGTGGTGTAGCCAAATATATCGTTTGATAAGTATATTGAACATCAGTAGGCCACCGATGCTTCTCTGAGCTACTTCAACTAATATGTTCCCAGCATCTGATATATCGTGTCCAATTTGTACAGATTGTTGTCTTTCTGACATAAAAATGTACCTACAAATTGACTGTCCGCGGACATACGCTGACGACTTGTTTTGGGCCAACAACGCCAGAATTTTTGCCGTACAGCAATATTCGAAAGCTTTGCGCTTCGAAATTGAGATACAAAGTTAAACAAGTCTGACGGGAAGTTGAAGACCTGGATATACTCAGTGCCTCCCACCTCTGGTGTATCCTGTCATGTGACATCTATACCAGATACTTAATTCATAGGTATCTTTGCCTGATCCGTTTGGTTGTGATACGAACTTTCACAAGCGCATTTGTCGTCTGTTTTCTCTCTCTCTCTCCCTATATATATATATATATATATATATATATATATATATATACACCATTCTTCTGAAGTAAGCTTGCGCACAAGAATAATCTTGCACGCTTGACACAGTCACGTCTCACTGTTGTTTTAATTGCGCAAGCTTGACTATACAACGGTTGCGCTAGAACAACAGCCGTGCTGCTTTATGAGTATTATACTAACTGAATTACTGATCAGTATGTAAACGCGCTCTAAAATAAATAATTCCAAGCCATTAAACCATGCATTGAACTTCACTACGGCCGTGAAATATATATATATATATATATATATATATATATAGCTATTGTTCTATGCTATATACAGAGTTCGTATTCAAAATAAGTCTGAATCCAGTCAACGATTGATAGATTAACAAGCATGGCGCCGCCGTCGCCAAACCTTTTCTATTCAGTTTTTCTTTGACCACAATGGCGCAATGAGTGTCGGCTGACGAAGCAAAGATGGAACGCGGGCGGGGGTTTAGGGTCAGCCAATGTCAATCCGGCGCGCTGTTAGGAGGAGAACGGAGGTTTCCCAGCACGTAGCCTGTGCGATTTAGAGTGTAACTGCACAGTAGTACACTTAGCAGGGATACAGGAGAGGTTGACAACTTAGTCAACAAGTAGTCCCTAATTCCCGTAAACCATTTACCGGAAATGACTGGACCTTTTCGACAGTCCCGGAACGCTGCAAACTTTTAGTGGAGCTACAGGGGTGCACACCAACTGAGGCAAACAGGGCCAATCGCAAATGTGTTTAAAGATTTACAGTTTGTTTAAGCATATATATATATATATATATCATTTAGAGTAATTTTTGACTCGCCAATTTTTTAAGCGATACACTCCAGTGTTGACCACTAGGCAAATATAGTGAATGTGGCCTTTCATTCCGTTGCGCTCTAGTTGCGAATGTATTTAAATAATGACAGTCAGTTTAAGCATATATATATTTATGATCGGTTATATAATATATACGTCGTTTCCTCGTTCCGATCATTCAGAGTCATTTCCCGGCTCTTGTTAAAAAACGCAGGTTTCACGTTATGCAATGGTTGCCGATGTACGCCGACAAATGCTCCTATTCAACTTCAGTATATTAGCTAACATGCGGCGTTTATCCACTAGGACGCCTGTTAGAGCTCCTGTTAGCTAACTGCTTGTTAGAAGACGAGACGTTGCCGTTCTGAGACGCACCCGTTGTTGTCTGTTGGAACGGGGCATGTTGACATAATCCGTCATAGAGTGTTACCACATCTGTTTGAACTAAGGTTCGGAGCAATGCAAGCATCCGTGCTCCAACGAATGCTTTAGCTAGCTCTGTGAGAATTATCTATTATCCGGCAGAGCGGTGTCAAACGCGGCTTTGAAATCGACAAATATCGCGTGCACCTCTCAACTCTCTCTAAACTCAAGTATCATGTGTATGTACTTCTTAAAAAGTTGACCACAGCGGCTGTGCCTTTGTTTAAGAAAATCGAGGCCAACAGCTTTGTTTTCCATCAGCCTTGCTCAATTGCTGTGGCTACGGCTTCTGTTTGGCTTGATATGCCCACTGCTCGCCTTCGTTCCTGGCACCACATTACTAGGCATACACTCTGGTCCAGGCAGAGTTAACGCCGTTATGTGCGGGCAAATTCTATAGGCGTTTCTGTACACGACAGAAACAAAGCAACTTGAACATGTACGGAGCTCTACCTGCTCGGCAGGGCTTCGTAATTTGAACCAGCACAAGCTTATTTTCCTCAAGTCTTGTATGTTAAACGTTTATCTATGTGAGATCCCTGTGGCTTCGGAATTGGCTCGATACACTCGTGAATCGTGACACGCGGATAACTTGGAGAGCAACAGCGCATCTATTAGCCTATCTTAATCTTATAACGTGTAATGTAATATAATCAACAATACCAAAAGGTGATGTAATAATAAATAAAAAAAAATTGCCTATCTTATGAGCGAAGTGGCATGCTTCATCAAGCCAAGCTGAGCAAGTCGTTTACAGTGTTTAGTATAGCAGCCGTAAATTCCGAAACAGGCAATATTTTACATGTATATATACATCTTAGATAAGGTGTCTTTGAAATTGACATGCATCTCGCCGGGACGGTCTGCAGCAACTGATGTCGAAGTTCCTAACTACATATGAATGGACGACATAGTTTATTAAGTATTTATATATTTTTATAAATCAGCATCTATTCATTTACAGTACACACACGGTGCGATGTAACTGTTCCAATGTGTTCCAAGTCAGTATGCATCTAACTTAGAGTACGTCAATCGCGTGCATTTGTATATATATATATATATAAACCACTCAGCAATGTCGATCGCGGACGATGCGCTCATTGCGCTACGCTGCACTTGGTGCTAACGAGTGGTTAACAACGCGCGGGGACATCGTGGAGACGAAAGAGTGTCTCTCTGTCTCTCCGCCTTGCCCATCCCCAGCTTTCTCTTCCTCACTTTTGTCTTGAAATCCTTATTAACCACATCGGTAATTTTTATCAGCGGCAAAGCGAGCTTTACCCGAAGCCTCTTTCTCGCGCTCTCCCCCCCTCTTCCCCACAGTCCCTACTCACAAAGGAGGCCGAACGTGCCGCCGTGCTACCTTCAAGGGGCTCTCAAGGGCGCTAGTACCACCTGCGAGGGGCTCCACGTCCTCCCACGGAGGGGAGAACGTGGAGCAAGGGCGCCCGCAGCAGCAGCAGAGACGCCTGTTGAGGTTTTTGCCCTTAGTTTTTCCCACTGCGTACGAGGCTTTCCGAGGTCTTCTTCCGAGGTGAGTCTCTCAGTTCCTCCTTCCGTCCTTCGCTCTCTGTACTGTACTCTCTGTACCTCCCTCCTGTACTGGTCCTGCTAGTTGCCGGGTTCCCGCTGTGCGAGCGGGTGGCGGCGGCGGCGGAACGTATGCACCGCACGGCACACTGGCAGGTGCATGCCTACCTAGTAGTACAGTGGCAAGAAAGCCGGTCGCCGCCGCCGCCGACACAACAGACGACCGGTCGACAAAGAAGAAAACGCCCATCGTGCCTACGCATTGGCTTGCGACCGCGCACTCAGCCCGGCCCGCCTGACCACCTGACGTCGTCAAGGACAGTCTAATTGGACAAGCAAAGTGTACTCGCACTATTACTACTACGACTACTACTACTACTACTGCTACGTCTATTAGAAACCATCTACCGATCCGCCTTGCGAGTAAAGCCTGCCGCGACAGCTAAGGGTGGTTCTGCTTCGTGCACGCTAACACTACCATCAATACCACAACAAACAACAACAACAACATAACAACAAGATTAGCAACAACAGAACCAGCAACAACAACAAGCAACAACAACAACAACTAATACTAATACCGCCATTACAAGTGCTGGTTGCCTACGAAGAAACGCACGCATGTCTGTGCATTTGTTGTGAGAATCTCATCTATATATGAGTATATACGAGTACATAATATATATATATATATATATATATACATTTTTAAGGAATCAGGAATTATCAGTGAGGCAGACAGGGTTGTTCCCACGCATACCGCATCCGTAAATCGATAATTTATATATATATATATATATATATATATATATATATTGGCTAATATCGAGCATACAGCTCAACCCAATCAATCAGCAGTTCCGTTTTCACGCTCTCGCAATCGTTGAGGAGTGCGGCAACGAATGTCCAACTGCAACAAACGCAAGACTGGGCACACATAGCAGTAGAGCCGACGATACTACTATACAGAGACGGATGGTAGAGGACGAAATAAAAGAAAGCCGGCGACAACGGCGGCACACAATGGATGAACGCCCGAGCATGTCGCCGAGAGCAGGAGAAGGAGAGTCAGCCTCGCTCGCTAGTCCGCTGCTCAGTCCACAGTTTGCCTGTACGGCTCTTTGCCAGCCTGTGAGCTTCGCCCTGCTTGTTAAGCGGACGGACGGACGGACAGCGGAGGTGGACTAAGTGGAGTTGGCCACGTAAGTAAGTGGCGAGCATGTTGTTGGCTTGTCGATCGCCTTCGCCAAACTCGTCATCGTGGTCGTCATCACTAAAGACGCGTCGCAGGTCGCTTTGCTTTTGTGGCTGCTCTTATATGTTGTCTTATTGCTGTCGTTCTTATTGTTGTTGTCGTCGTTGTTGTTGTCATGGTTGTTGTTGCTGTTGTTGTTGTCGTTGTGGTTGCTGCTGCTGTTGTTGTTGTTGTTGTTGCTGTGTTCTTGTAGTCGCCGTTCTTTCCCTCAAGCGACGTGAGGTTGTTGTCAGACCTCGTTAAGACAAGTGAGCTGTATGTAGCAAGCCGATCCAGCCACCCCCGGCACTGACTGATCTGTTGTTCTCTCACCCCCTGCCTCCCCCCCCCCCGTCCCCGCCCTATCTATCTCTGTTCCTCGTCGACTAGAAAGTACCAATAGCACGCCGGTGACAACAATAGCGGCCGTAACAACAACGACAACAACAACAACACCTACATGAGCACCTCTTACCGATGCTGTTCCGGCCTATTGAAGACTATGGAACGAGGACAATGATGAGAATATTTATGACTTCATCTAGTTGAGGTATAATCTCTGCTCATTTCTAACCGTATATACCTCTTTCTTTCTCTCTTTCTCTCTCTCGCTTTTATTTGTTTTATTTCTCTCTCTCTCTCACACAAACACACGGTTCCAACTGCTCTTTTTCGCTCCTTACCTCGCTGTCTTTCGGAGTGTGCTTCGCAATTGCTCATTCGCACGAGTTCTCTGTGAGAGAGTACTACTATAGAAGGCAACAGCAACGAGAAAGACAAAGATGGCGGCGGCGTCAAACTGTCGTCCGATCCAATCAGTGATTGGTCGTCTCGGCGTCATGATCATCGGTCCATCGGGCATGATCTGTCTGAAGCTTATCTGTCGGCTCTCTGTTGACAAAGCCTGCTCTGCTCAACGACAACGACCCACACCACAATCTGCTAGATAGACTACGGCATAGCGCGTCTCCTGCTGCTGCTGCTGCTGCTGCTGCGAGACAACGTCACATATCAATCGGATAATACTTGCATTCGGCTTAAAAAGGCCTTGATGGTATGCTTGCTTGCTGGCCGGCGTCAGTCAAGCAACTGACCAACACCACCACGCGTGACATTGCGGATTGAAAACTGCGTCCAATGCCCAAAAACACAATTTGCGTATTGTGTTTTGGTGGTTCTAGGCTGAATCTCGTTAGATATCTCATTATGTTCGGCCCTCGGTGCATTGATAATGATATACATCGCGGTGAGTTACAGGTCCGTTGGGGACGGAGGATAGTCTAGAATAGAAAAAAACAACCTCCTTAAAAATGTTTTCATTCTAGCTTGAGTCTTTACAATCGATGGGCTCAGCGGGCCTAGGTTAAATGAAGGAAAGATAGAACAACAAGAGAGAATAACTGAGAGAGAGAGAGAGAGAGAGAGAAAACGATTTAAATGATGAAATTAAGGGCGGGCTGCTGCTATGCGAACACGTAACGGTATCAACCGTCGCCTCCATCAGCAGCCTCGAAAAGCGAGATCCGAGATGCATTAGGGATCATCCCTGTCCCAAATAGGGGCACGGCTTTTCCATGTCTATGTGGCGGTCATCAAACGACTCTCCGCCAGACACTTTGTCCAGTGCCTGGCGGAGAGTAACTGACTAAGGAAATGGGAGTAACCGGAACAAAGTTATTAGCTCATATCTATTTTTTAGGAAGTTTCCGGAATGCTCGATGTACATACGTCACGAGCAGTTAGCCTGGGACTAGTGTGGGACTAACAAGCCCACTAAACCCATATTCCTCTACCCCTCCCCTCGCTTCCACCCCGCTCTCAGGCTCGACATAATGTTTTGGCATTGCTTTGAAACAAAGCCAAAGCTTTATTTATTTATTGCACCTATCTCATTGTCTGAGTGTCTGCCGTTAGTCGATTTGGTGATAGTCGAACCTGTTCGTAGAATATCTAGATAGGTCCGGCTAATTGTCGTTAAATTAATTAAAAAAATGTGGCGTGGGCCTTGATCTGCGCTCTGTCAGCCATTGACACACGCCACGCTATACGTGTCTGTGTACTTATGATGAAACACGTCGCCTAATAAATAATATATCAATATGTATAATGCACAAACGCATCATGCGCACAAATGATATGAGATTCATACTGAACCTGAACGATTCGCTGCTGCCGTCACCATTGGTCGCCCTTGGTGTTTGGGATGCGTTAATGGGCCGACAATTTGCATATTCAAATGCTGATACCTTAACTCGGAACAGTATCGTCGGCTGGTCAACCTGTCAACTTACAACATCTATCTCTCTAAACAACATCCGCCTAAGCGATATCAACAAGTTACCGAGCAAGATGGCTTAGTGGCAAAGCCTTTGCCTTGCATTCGGGAGGACTGGCCACTCTTAAATTTGTTTGCATGGTTTCCAATTTAGACAAGGTAAATACCGGAGTTAATTAAGATTATCCATGACAAGAAAAACCGTACACAGGGTAATAGCCTTACGGAAAATCGTAACAAGAAAAGGATGGCATCGGCTCGGCCACTAAGGTCGAAGGCCAACACAAGATTACTAAAAGCCATACACAGATGTTTTGTTTTAAACTTAGCATTCGTTTAGTTGGTCATGTTTGTGCTTGCGCACGTTCTCCATGCAAATATATGTTTGTAGTGTATATATATATATATATATATATGCATATATATATATATATATATATATATATACGTATATGAATCATTACAAGCCACCGCTGCATGCACAAAATACCAATAAATACTATTTCTAAAGAAAGTACGACGTTATATACAAATGCACAAGCGTTTCGACGTACATGTCTATACGTACACGTCCACACGTTTGTGGAGCATATCCAATGTCTTACTTGTTTATATATATATATACATATATATATATATATATATATATATATATATATATAAACACACATACATGCATGGATTTCATCGAATTTTTGTGCGCGTAACGGTGGCTGTGGTGTTGTGGTCAAAGCGGCAATGAGGCTACGCCTAATTCTATGTATGGAAGCGCCGTATCTCGTCGCTGTATCGCTGCAGCCAGCTATGATGCGACCAAACGGTGACCAACTGTGTCGACCTGGCGTCAAGCTGGCACCAACAGCAAGAACAACATCGGTGGAACAAAATGTTTGGTCAACGAGCGCACAAATGCTCGAACATCACTGACTGCGGCAACGAGAATAACGGAAAAATGCCAATAAAAAAATGCTACATTTTACATAATTAAGTAATCATTTGATTAGGGTAATACGTGTATACGTCACAATAAGTGGATGATACATTTACGACAGTATTTCTGAAGATAATAATGCAAAAATACGATTTACGCTTCAGTCTGGGCATTCAGCAGGACGTAACATCGCTAAGGCCTTCGAGACAACACGTCGGGCAAGCTCATTATTGAGCACCTTAGACAAATAATGTCGACTAAATTGCATGATTTACTCGATTTATTTAAATAGTCTATTTTTTGACCGATTATCACTATAACACCGAGACACTGGTATTCAATGCCTGTCAATATTGCAAATTTGCTGTCAAACCATGGTGCAATTGCGCATTTTGTTAGTTAACCAATTGTAATTGTGTGACTACATATTCGCGCTAAGACAATTCATTGCAAAGTGACGTGATATATATATATATATATATATATATATATATATATATGTATATTTATATGTATGTATATATATATATATATATATATATATATACGAGCCGCAGGCCGCATCATAGAAGTAAGAAAGATTGTAAATAATTATCATAAAAATAGACAGTGTGTGTAGACTGTTTACAGATTGCTCGCCTCAGTTGTTACGCAGCGAATTATGTATTTCTCTTTGCCTAGCTGATACTTATGCGATTGCTAAACTATCGTAAGAGCTTCTCTGAAAGCCGCCATAGCATTCTGTAAAAACCGTCTAAAAGCACATTAATCGGCTGCAGGTATGGGTGTTGCCCAAACATAGTAGGGTCGTGTTATAGTTTCTCCTTCATGACGAAAGTACACATTAATTATCTGTGTGATTTTTAGCTGTATCTTCTAGCCCGCTATCTCAGGGTAGATCAGACAGCTAAATGCAACAGATAAAAATGTAGAATTTAAAACGTTATACTGCAGAGCGTGAGTTGGGATGTTAAAGAAAATGAAGAAAAGTGTTGTAAAAAGTCGCTTTTTAAAAGGCGTCAGCTTGTCGGGTCTGTAGATTTCTAGCCGCCTGTAGGCGGTTTAGACGAGTATCGTTGACTGTTATGTCGCAGTGGAGGCTTCTCTAACTTGACACCATTACAACGGGCATGCTTCTTTTGTTGTTGGTGTTTTGTCTAGTTTCGTAGACTTCTAGTCCGTCGAGTTGTCGTCGATGTAAATAATACTTCTTGTCGGCACTAACGTGGCGCCGCCTGATTAGTACTTTAAGTGTACACATAACGGTTACCTTAACCTTCGTTTCTCCTTCGACCTGATGTAGAAACAGGGTTGCTTCGAATCAAAGACATCTGAGATCCTACCTGTTTGGTTTTCTCCTTCGTATATATATATATATATATATATATATTGGCGGAAGATCCAACGGCTAAAGTGTTCGACATCACTCTACGGTGAACATTTAGAAACAATCACATACAGATCGACATGTGAACGTGGCTAGTAAGCGGATACGCGCGGGCTCGGTCATAGTGCTAACATGGGATGGGGGGGAGAGTGCAATACAACAAAATTAAGCCCGCTAGACTAGTAGAGGGACCTGTGGCTAAATAGATGGACTGGTAAATATAAATAGGCACGTATTATTATTATTATTATTATTATTATTATTATTATTATTAATATGTGCAATACAATTGTGAGGTGTGAATGTGTATCCTCGTTATTTCATGGTTACCATCTAGCTATTCTCAGCCCATCGCACCTAATATCGACGCGGCATTCCCTATGCAAACTGCCAGTGAAAGCAGCTGCTTCAGAAATTCGTCTTCGCGTATATCCCCGGTGTTTGCTCGTATTCGATCACCTAAGTCTTTTATAAATTTCTTTAAACTTCTGCTGACCGGGCCCATTGTTTCCATTGCAATCGGCACGAAATTGTATCTAGGCTCTAACTCTGTGTATTTACGCCACTATTCTTTTTCTGCGTGTTCGGCAACCCATCCCGCCTCCGTCGCGCTGTAGCATAAATAAGACGGTGCGGCCGTGCAGAATACTGTCGCATCCCAAACCAGGAATTTGCCTTTTTCCCACGGCGGAATGGTCACACCGTCGGGCCTTTTTTCGTCACGAAGACCTAGTAGTCTGGGTTCCAGTATGCTAGGTATTCCCGCTCTCCGGAGAGCTCTTTGAATGATTGCGTTTATTTCGGTGTGCCTAGGGGCCCGACCTTGGCTCTTGATGCAGCTCAATGGGTGGAGGCCATCCTTCTCCACTGGTTTTCCACAGTTTATTATTATTATTATTATTATTATTATTATTATTATTATTATTATTATTATTATTATTATTATTATTATTATTATTATTATTATTATTATTATTATTATTATTATTATTATTATTATTATTATTAAATTAAAAGAGCAGATAGTAAAGATGATCTTGATCTGCTGCTGCGGCGGCTATACTCGTTCCGTATTTGTGGCTAATGGCGGTATGATTGCTATTCTTTCACGGCTCGTGTTTGTCTCGCGTGCTCGGCTCGAATAAGCGCGAATGCCGTAAGTTGGCAAACACTGGCTTGACCGGCGTGACGGGAAGCGGCTTGCCGATCGGCACTAAGCAGGCCATAGTAGGGATTTGGAGACGTCCAGTGAAAATGACGACGATGAAGAAGAGGGGTAAATGGACAACGAACGCAACAGCAACAATAACAACAGCAAGCACAGTACTGATGACGACGCCAAGAACGGCATCAACAACAACAACAACGATAGCAAATTCGGTATTAACAACCATTACAATAATATTAATTACAACAAGTACAACAACAACCGGAACGAGCACTGCACCACCACCACCAACAACAACAACAACAACAACAACAACGCGCCAACAACAATCACGCACGAGAGAACGATGCGGATCGTATCGCCCATATATGAGCATACGCTGTGAGCAAGAACTCGATTCCGCGGGGCTGTTGTGAGCTGCAAACAATATGAATTTCGGTTGAAGTGTTTCTTCTACGTTGTGCGTGCGAACAAGGCCGTTCCAACACTGGTTCGCTAAGAAGTGGCGATACGCGTATACATATATATGTGTATGCACGTGCAAGCGTATATAAATATATATATATATATATATATATATATATATATATACGTCGCACGTACAAACATATGCGCAGACGACTCGCGAAGGTTGTTATGTTTGTGTGTATCGTGGCGTGTTGCAAGAGGGAGAACGAAAGGAGAAGTCGCGCCAAGCCAAGTGCTTTGTTTAATTCATGCCATTTGAAGTCGAGTTTCATCAAGCGAGTTGATCAGCGTTCAAAGCGGTCTGCAGGTAGCGCCGCCATAACTTTACAAAGACGTTGACGACGATGACGACAAGGCTTCTATGCTGTCGAGTGTGAAAGATATCAGGACGTGAAGCAGGTCAACAGGCGACGTAGGCGAAACCGTAAAGACACCTCATCCGAGCAGGACTAGCTCGAGTTGTATCCACCTGTAGCAGGGGCGTGGAATCTCGTAGTATGTCTATTTGGCACATGACGCAAGTTGACCTCAATATTATGTTCACCGTAGTTGGACGTAATTGGCCACCTTGTCCTCTAAATGGCGACGGCGGCATTGAACCTGTCCTGATATCTACGGGACGCATTGCGGTGCCGTATCGCAATGTCGGCCTTAAAGGGTTGTCGGGGGGGGGGGGGGGGGGTTCAAGATCGTAGTTTCTTGTAGAATTGGTAGTTGACGTCGTTTTTGTGAAGTTGCCGTAGAAGTACGTGTCGTCATAGTTGTTGCTTTGGTGTAATATGGTATTGGCCGTAACGTGAAGGCTCAAGAGGTGGAGCCCCACGGCCGGCGTGGCGGCGCGTTCAGAACTCTACTGCGCCCCGCCCAGAGGACGAGAAGCGGTAGAAGAACAACTAATCAATGGCAACGGCTCGAGCTCAACGAGAACAGCTCTGTGCGAGTCGACTCAATCAGTATCGAATCACTACGATCCGATTGTTCTGCTCTTCAGTTTAGCGGTGGTGGTCAGTTTAGGCGCTAGAGATAGCTGTTGGGGGTTTCTTAGCTCCCCTACCACCATAACCACCACCTACAGCGAGCCCTTGGGGGTTGCGCGTCACGTCACACCCAAGTTTACACCCCGAGTGGCGGTAAACTGTGCGTGCATGTATGAACTGCCTCGTGTCGAGTCAACAAAAAACGTGCTCAGACCAGCACACTCAGATACCAGCACAACTGTCTCACACGCACACACGTATAAATACATCGTCTGACTTTAAAGTATTATTAGTTGATCTTGAGCTTGAAAACAGAAATTTGCCTGATTATTCACTGTCGCTTTTTTCACAAACGCGCCTCCCTTCTATAAGAGATCTATGTTGTTCGTGACACGTGGTTATAAGTGTGTCACCACATTTTGCTATGCTCACTGCTATCTTTAATATTGATTTGCCTTGTTGAGTAGTAAAACATGTCATAAATCATAATATATCGAGTTGACTGATTATTACTACTACTACTACTACTACTACTACTACAATTACATGTACTTATGCTCTGTAACCCCAAGACTCGACAGTGTGTGCTTTTGAACGTATTTTCTTTTGCTCGGAAGTATTATAAATATTTTGATCGTCATTCAAGTCGATACTTATGTATATCTCCTATGTGTGATTGTGTATCTTGTGGGGTGGCGATCTGTAATTCAGCACTGATAACACTAATATCCAGCCCTAACGGAGGAATATTGTATGGCGCATTTCAGGAAACAGTTTGGTTCGTTGTTCTGCTAAAACGACTAAGTTCGATATGTGCCTCTGTACAGAATTTCTACACACCAATAGACTATAAATGTAGCAGGAAGTGGCTATTGGTGATAAGGTTTTTTTATGAACATGATATCAGGACTTGATGTATTTGTGTATCTCCATTATAACAAAATCATCAACAATTTGATTCTCGGAGGCTTCGGTTGCACCGGGTATCTAAACTAATAACAATCTCTGTGGTGTAACAATAACAGCTCCATTAGCAATCAGTATAGTTACCACAGGTATTGTTGTTGTTATTGCTGCTGCTGCTATTGTTCGTTTCGTATTTGTCGTTGTTTTTCGTCTGCCGTCGTTTTCGTTGTAGTTAGCGTTGTTGTTGTTGTCGTTTTGATATCGTCACTGTCGCCAACGGTTACGTTACATTGTCTGCGGTTGTTGTTGTTGTTATTGTTGTCATCGTTTAGATCATTCAATCCTCGAAAGCTTTTAAAGTTTGATTTTCCCGCTCTTTGACTCCCAAGACGTTTGCCCACGTTCTCTGCTATCTGCCTCTGTTCTTATCAGGTTTTCTCTTTCAATAGCTCGTCATCACTCATTGTTGTTGTTGTTGTTGTTTTGTTGTTGTTGTTGTTGTTGTTGTTGTTGTTGTTGTTGTTGTTGTTGTTGTTGTTGTTGTTGTTGTTGTTGTTGTTGTTGTTGTTGTTGTTGTTGTTGTTGTTGTTGTTGTTGTTGTTGTTGTTGTTGTTGTTGTTGTTGTTGTTGTTGTTGTTGTTGTTGTTGTTGTTGTTGTTGTTGTTGTTGTTGTTGTTGTGTTGTTGTTGTTGTTGTTGTTGTTGTTGTTGTTGTTGCTGTTGTTGTTGTTGTTGTTGTTGTTGTTGTTGTTGTTGTTGTCCTCATCATCATCATGACTGACGTCAGCACCTCTACTAGTTGTTCTACTACAATCGCACAGCAACAATATGCTACTGCCAGCCAGTGCATGCTGTGACGACACAGACGACACGCAATGGTGACAATGCAGCCGATCAGAACACGAAAACAAAACGAATGAATAACAACACGAATATTACGACGACGACGACAACAACAACGACGAAAAACAGCCAACGATGCGACCAGAACAAAAAACAACAACAACTATGAGAAAACTACTCAGCGAACGAACAACGAGCGCGAAGAACAACAAGCTCAAAACAACACGCGACATCTCAAAACAAACATGATTTAGCAATACGATAGATCCCGTCTTCCCCCCTTCGCCTCACTACTTCGGGGGGAAAGTGAGGGGGGGGGGGTGGTACATTGGCGTGAGCGTCATCGATGCTGTGTCGTCGTCGTCGTCGTCGTTTTCGTCACGAGCGGCGTCGTTGGCATCATGTCGTTCCCTTCCTGTGGTAGGTATCATGTAGGAGGTCTTTCTCACTGTTGCGCTATTTCTATCGGGCAATTTTTTCCTCTCCTTTTCGACGTTCGGCTCGAACCCCAGTGGACACAACGGCGGCCCCAGCACCGGGGGCAACATCATGAATGGCAGCAACACAACAAGAGAAGCAGCAACGGCGGCTGCTAGCGGAAACATGCAAAACTCGTCATACTAGTAGTAGTGCAATGGTGGCATTCGTAGTAATCTGTCAATCCTTCTAGTGTCAGGACCAGGTAAGTTT
>QVRM01007077.1:0-62807 GCA_003439945.1 Dermanyssus gallinae | reverse complement strand
GAAGAAAAAGCCAAAATTAAGAAAGCCAAAATAGGATTTGCTTAGAAAGTGAGAGTCAATCGATGACTCGAGATGTTTGAGTGCGATGGCAGAGCCACGTTCGTCGAGACACCACCAACCAACTGTTATTGTACTATAGTCCTGCGGTCACCTACTAGGACACTAGGAAAGAAACGTCCGTAACTCATCGGAAAATGGGCAAGCAATGCGTCATTAACGCGCAGGGAACTTTTTCTCCCTGTCTTGCTTGGCTGTGTGCGTGAACCGCTCTTATAGCTTCGATGGCTCCGTTGCCAGCGTGGCCTTTGGCCAAACTGGAGCCCGTAGAAGACTATGGACTCGGCTGCCGACATCAGAAGACGGCGCTTGGACTGGCGTGGGCCGTAGGAGTTGGGCATTAGACGACCAAGGTTGTTAGCCTCCTTGAGGGCTTTCCCCGCATGCGTGCTGTAAAAGAGAATGCCCCTTAACGAGGGCACAAGCAAGGCTGCCGTGCGGATGGTGCGATACCCCGAATGATGGGCCCCGATCTGTGGTACTTACTCCGTGCAAAGACAACCATCACTTGCACTTTTCAAAGGAACTTGACTGTTTTTGCCAATTTTCCCAAACGCTGTAAGCTGCTACTCTGCAAGGAATTCTTAAATTTTCAAACTAAAATCGGAAATGCGTTATGATTAAAAATATTAATTGCAGGTGTCGATACGGTGGCACTGATGCCTAAAAAACCATTATCAATACCCGCAAGCCATGTCTTTTTCTGCAACTAGTATGCACCGCAGGAGGCTACCAAAGCAGGAATGCGACTTCGCTTTGTCGAATCACACGCGCCACCTTTCGCATCACTAGTCCAGCGCCTGTAAGTGGTGAATGTTGAACATAATTGCTAAGGAGCAATGTGTCTCCACAAAGATTCACAAAGAGCTCGTCCTTGTTTAGCTCGGATATATCGACTATAATAAAGAATATGTCGCAAACTTTGGTTTGACTTTGCGTACTCGCAGCGCGATGATGATGTTGTTATTTTTTTAATGTGAGTATTCAGTTAGGAGGCGGTGACACTATCCTCTAGCTTAGATACGAAGATCATCTGCGTCCGAAAGTTGGCTCGCGCAACTGGCGGTAAGGCTGACATGCGTATGCGGGTGCGCGCTTATGAGTTATGAGGACGTTTGCTGAGCTCGCTATTAGTTGAAAGTTCAACGTTTAAAAAATACGACGCTTCTCTCTACGGTTTGGTGTAGTTTTCGGCAGAGCACCGGACTATATCTGTTGTGCATGGTCTTGCAGTCCGCTGGTCCTGGCGATTTTCTGGCGGTCTCTCGTTTTTGCGGCGAAACGAAACTCGGGAATTGCCGAGTGATCATTTGCGATATCGTGATCTGGCCCGGTGTGAATGTTTATCACAGGGCTCGTCTTGTTGCAGTTAGACATCTATGCCAGGATCGTGGTTAGATGGTCATCGTAAATTCCGAGATTTTCGTTTTGCGTTGCTTCTTGTTGACTAACGTGCGAAAAGAGCACGCACCACCTCCTTGACAAGTGAGCGCACAAACGGTGCGAGGTCGCCGGCATCGACGTTGGCACTATCATCATTTTTTTTTTTTTCGACAACATCTTGTGTCTAAAGTTGAGTGCACAATATGTGAACGAACTGTTCACATTGGGAGCAAGAAATTGTGTTTCTGGTTGAACCGACACGGACTTCACAGTTGGGACACTTTTTTCGGCTCGTGTCCGCCTCAAACCCGTAGAGGATGCATCTTCAATGGATGTCGGATTGCCCACTTACAAGGTGTGAGACGGTGAGCTATTGCACACTGCACAACATGAAATCACCGAACTGAGGACGATTCATCCACACGGTGTTCAGACACGGATGTTCGCTTGGTACAGAGAAACTACAAAAGTATTTAGGAAATACACTTCATGCTCGTTTATATATATATATATATATAGTATATATGTGTAGTTAGATATCATATATATATATATATATATATATATATAGAGTATATATGTGGTGTTAGATAATCATATTAATCATGCGTTTGTCTGGCGTGCAGCTCGCTGCATTCGTGACTATGTTGGTTTTAATCCCCTGATAAACCTCTTTATTTCGTGAGGAAAAGCTTTCAAAGCGTAAAAGCCTAATAATACGCCACCTCACCCTCGCGTGGGAGGCAGGCACAAAAGAAATTCGACCAGACACGAAAGTGTGTTACAGTCAAAAGCATAGCACGAAGCGGCTGGAAGAAAGACATTGGTATGGCTCGCAGGCCAAAGCGAAAGCCGACTAAAAGGTGGACCCCTTGACGCTGATATGCTTATTAGTGAGCGCTGGGCAACTGCTGGTTGCTAACTGCCAGGCGCTGCAGTTGCCATCTGCTAAAGCCTATTTCCATACCGCAAACGCCCATAAAGTCATGCTTGCGATCTGCTAAGCCTATTTTCCATGCCATAAAGTCATACTTGAAGCAAGACACTAGGCTCACACGCCGTTGTCGCACAACTAAGCGACCATGCTAAGACCATGCTCGGTGCCTGGCGGAATTGGAAATACGCGGTGCGGTCTATGAGCTTCAGTTGCGAAGCAACGAAACGATTATTAGTGAGAAAAGAAAACTTCGAGTTGCTTGACCGCTTGAGGTTGGAAAAGGTCGTCGAGAAGCGCACCAACCGGAGCAATTGTAGACGTTACGAGCTGCACTATGACTTCGCCCGCCGGCGGACCTCAATGGCATTTGCCGCACTTTGCAGGATTTTGCAAAAAACTTTAACCCTCTATTTTTGTTTAATCAGAAGAGCGTTATACGAAGGTTGATGCATATATGATTGTCTGAGAGGACACTGTACGTATGAAATACTTCTCCGCACTTACTTTTGCAAAATCCATCTAAATATACTGGAAGACCTAATAAGTGTCCTCGTTCGAAACTGAAAGCAGCGTTTCATCGCCAGCTGTCAAACACATAAGAAGCTTGAATAACCAACTAAAGCTTTAGCCCGAATACATTAACCGTTGTGGTAGCAGTCGCTAACGGCGCAGCTGTAACGGAACTGGTCAGGCGGGCTGCTAAGGTAAGCGACTATGAAAGATGCGCTTAGACTCGTTTCGGAACAAATTATTTGATTAGACGAATCGCTCTATCAGTGCACGACGCCCAATGCAGATAACGCCGCAAAATATGCCAATAGTCGAGCCCGGTGGCGTGGTTGCATGCGTCTGCGCCTCGCGACCGGAGGAGACGCATAGGTGCGCGGGTTCGAGCCCCACCGTTGCACATTTGTATTTATAGGGGTCCGTCTATGAAGCAATGCGAAGAGCAGTCCCATAAACGTTAAATCTTGGCTGAGAGTCAGCCCCGAAAGGAAATATGCCAATACGTACTAATAATACGAACGAGACCAGTCGTATTGACTACACTTAACTTCATAGCGGTCACGTAGCCCGTTAGCCTGGCCAGTATAATGTTATGTTTTTTTTCTGTGAGCTATCGTTCCGTATACAAAAACTTCGTTAAGCTACGAAACGCTGCACACATTTGGCGCCTCACTTGGCCAGCAAAAGAGAAAAGCATGTTCAGTCGAACTTATAACTGCGCACGTATCTACACCGATATGCGGTATGCATATACTCGTATATCCTACTTCACTGCTCTTCTACGTCTAACTGACAGACTAACTCGTCTGGCCGGCATTAGTAAATGCTGATAATAGTATCTAGGGTACATGCAGGTTCACTAACCGTTTCTAGGTTACATGCGCGGAACATGCCTTCAGCAGCTACACACGGTGTGTACTGATGTGGATGGCAAGCACTTGGCTCACGCCATCAAAATCTGAGGTTAACCTTACCATACTACGGTAGATAGTAGATAATCACTATGAGCATCTCAGCGCATGGAAGATTCAACGGTACTGTTCAATACATTTATATGCCGCCCGCGGTATAACTATTGCCTACTCTAGACAATGACTCTCCACTCGTCGCCATGCTCCTAACCGGTCTTCAATGATAGTGCTTCGGTCTCGAGCGCGATATTCAAACCCCATCACAACTGGTGAGAACCGTATTTTTTTTGTCTTTTCTTAACTTACTTAACCGTCTCTTGTTCTGTGATGGGCGTGGAGCCGACGTACTTCGAACGTATGCGTTGCAGTTAAGACCTTGAAAGCAACTTTAAAGTGACGAATTATAAAATATCCCCCCGCTGGGATAATTTTAGCACTCCGAGACAAGCGAATACCAGTTCACCAGACTAAATTGGTAAATCCTAAGATGAGAAAGACATGCTTACTTAATTTTCATCCAACTCATGTGTACCTAAATATTGTCCCCTGAAGATTAGCTCATTTTCGGCTGCAACAGTAGTGAAAATCGCTCGCGACACACTGAGGCTTGTTTTGTTTGCAGGGCAACATTAGGAAAGTTGCCCTTTATAATGGCACATTCCTCAGGCTGAGCCCAATACTCATTGTGCAGGTTACTCTTCTGCGTTTTCATTGACTGGTAAACGCGATTACTGCTTAGACCAGAGCCCAAGACCTGTACGGTACCAATACAACTCTTACTTGAAAGCTATAGCGTTAATTGCTTGTTACACATTTGTTCTATAGGTTGTCCGACACCCTGTGACTTTACTATCGAGTCTCTTATTAGTCCAACTCATATGTGGACTATCCGTATTCCGTACACGTTCAGCACGTTCCGAAAATAACAGTAGCTAGTTTCGCACCAAGCGGTCACAATTTATACTATCCTTATTATTAATCGCACAGCTGGTAGTCGTGTGATTATTTTGTACATAAATTGTTGCTCTTAAACGCACAAGTCTGCCTATTCGGGGATCGCGTTTTTGGTATAACTAATCTGTTGCATGCATTGCTTGTGGTCGAAATGAACGGTAACGTAAGCGCCTCTGAGCAGGCATAGGTATACTATCGCCAGCTTACGGATTCAATAAGAGTACGCCTGCACTTAATTCCTTTAGCAAAGTACACTTGGTCTGAGTTTTGCCCGTTTTGCGGCGATTTCTTCAAAAGGGGCACTCGATTCTAATAGTAATGCGTCGTGCTCGCCTCGCCCAGGCTATCATTAGCAGAGTGGTGCCGAAGCCTGGTGGGTCTGCCAGTCCTGAACGCAAAGCGTTTCTTCTTTGGCCTGTGCGAGCCGTTAGTATGCGTCGGTGTAATTTACAGCTGTTCATTGCCCGACCGAACGCCTCGTTCAGACCGCCGCGTTCGACGGGCCAAACGTTGTGGGCAGAAACGCAGAACGGATCGGGGTCGTCGAGGAAGGAAGAGCGGCAGACACAGCGTTGGTCCCCCATCTGTGGGGCATCCTTACCCCCTTAGTTAAAGGAGACGGGGGTCTCCTTTAACCAACGATTCGACCCTCCGGCCGAGCTAACGGGGAACACTGTTGGCGACTATCGGAGGACAAGTGGCAAGCGAGCAACAATTTGCGCAAGGGGTTCCGCAAAAACAGCTAGATGAAATTTCCGCCAGCTAACGACCTCGCACCACTGTTACCGCCTCCTTCTTCGACTACCGCTCTTCTACGACGAGTCCAATGGCGAGCCTTGAACCTGTTCAATCAACCACACTGTCGAGTGGGTTTTATGTGACGACGACGATGGCGCTAGCGGAGGTGAGGTCGCTCCATGAGGTCGAGTTCTTCGACTCCTCCCAGTTGAGAGGAGACTGAAAAATAAAAATGAAGACAGTTCTTCCGACTGAGCGGGCTCAGTCAAATAGGCTTAAACGTAGCTGTACACCCTATGAGCCGATAGCGAGAGAGGAAGACAGGTTTATGTTCTATCGCATATTTATATATATATATATATATATATATCAGCCATTCCTGCATGACGCACAGAAAGCCCTCGTCACTGCTGTCTCTCGTCGTCTGATATATATATATATATATATATATATGTATGCATAGAGAGAAAGAGCGGACAATCTGTTCACGGCAACATAAAGCGTAAAGTGGAACATCAAAATGACCTAAAGCAAGATGATCTTTATGTTATTGGCACATGCTAGTAGATAATGGTCGCCGCCGATAAACTCACACGACCTCGCAGACAAAAAGTCGAATGAAGCCAAGGCCGAAACTGACTTTCCGTGTTAGTCGTTAGCTATCATCCAACGCTTTCTTACTTTCTTTCGCATGCTTTGGTATTTCTGAAGCTCTGCCCTCCCCCCCCCCCGCACGTTCCGCTCTCCTCTCTACAAAAATACGTCGGACAAAGAACATTTTTGGCCAATAACGAACTGCACGGCCAAGTCCTAAAGGAACTGTCCATCTTCCGGAGGCTGTGCCAATTCCGCTAGACAGGCGGTGTTCGTCAAGCAGCAGAGCGAAGGGGCAATATATGGCAACATTCTGACACGACACCACAGCGGCGGATACTCAGTCCTTTATGCACGGCACCTGCAAATGCCAAAGGCAATATATATATATATATATATATATATATATATATATATATATATATATATATATATATATATATATATATATATATACGCAATATATACAATATATACAGGGTGTTCCTATTTGTGTGTCCAAAACGCTAGGGTATGGTCAAACTCGGTGAGAAAATCATTTTTGCCAATGGGTGGAAGCCGGGAAAACGTTTTGTTGAGGAGTGAGGATGAAATTTATAAAAGCAGTTATTCTGCCTTTTTTCTTCTGCATAGTTGTGCAAAATCTACGTTTGCGGGAGAACCATGCGTGTTTGGCGGAACATTCTGCACAATAAAGTATGCATTACTAGCTTGCGTAGCAAAAAAACGAATAGCCAGATTAAGGAAAGTCATAAAAAGTCAAAATGTTACGTTAACGCTTTTTTGTGCAACATCGTAATTTTTTCCATTACGACCAAAAATGCACGTCCAAAAGACTACTCTCAGGCAATAGCAGATTTCATGCCCACTACATTCGTACCAAAGTGATGGTGCTGCGTTACGTATTTGCCAAGTGACTAAGCTTTTTCGACAGTCATAGTTGTTATGTTTCACGTTGAAGTTTTCACGTTCAGAACCGTAGCATTTTGCCAAGACGTTTCCGCCCCCTCTTTCCATTAGAAAAAATTATTCTCTTGCTGAGTTCTACCAAACCTCAAAATATGTACCTAACTTTCTCATACACCCTATGCAAGTATGCATGCCTTCGCTTTCGATATGACTGTCGAAAAAGCTTAGTTACTTGGCAACTACGTAACGCAGCACCATCACTTTGGTACGAATGTAGTGGGCATTAAATTTGCTATTGCCTGAGAGTAGTCTTTTGAACGTACATTTTCGGTCGTAATAGAAAAAAATACGATGTTGCACACAAAGCGTTAACGTAACATTTTGACTTTTTATGACTTTCCTTAATCTGGCTATTCGCTTTTTGCTACGCAAGCTAGTAATGTATACTTTATTGTGCAGAATTTTCCGCCGGTATGATCGGCTTTCCAAACACGCCGGTATGATCGGTTCCTTTGTGCGTTGACTGGTTCTCCCGCAAACGTAGATTTGCACAACTATGTAGGAGAAAAAAAGACAGAATAACTGCTTTTATAAATTTCATCCTCACTCCTATACAAAACGTTTTCCCGGCTTCCACCTATTGGCAAAAATGATTTTCTCACCGAGTTTGACCATACCCTAGCGTTTTGGACACACAAATAGGAACACCCTGTATATATACGCACGATACAATATATACAATATATATGTATATATACGCACGATAGGACCTCGGGACCTGTTTCCTTGGAGAGCGCCCTGAACCTATGCATGAATGTTGTGATTTTCTTGTAATGTACAATTTCCCTTTATTGTAAATAAAGCGCGTATTATGAATATATATATATATATATATATATATATATATATATATATATATATATATATATATATATATATTGCAAAGCGGGTTTAGGACGAGATAAATTAAATTAAATAGTTGAGATATCTAGGATGAGAAGACAGAGTTGTTTTTTGCAGGTATAAGAAAAGCCTACGACATGGTTAATAGAGATACCTTGTATAAGTGTATGGCGGAAGGCTTCGACTTAAATTAGATGGGCTTTTATAAGGATATAATAGGCTATAATATAGATGGGCTTATTCATAAGGATAAATAGGAGGTAGCAGATGAATTGAATATAGTATTTAACGAGAATAAGGCTATTTTTCTGTTAAGGGGGTTACATTGGACGAAAGCTGAGTACATTGGACGAAGTTGGAGTATCTAGATAAATATAAATATTTAGGTGTGACTACAGCGTCAAATGCGGAACTGTTAAAAGAGAAAGAAATGTTAGGAATAACGAAAGGGGTATTCGTTTTGTGTAAACACACACACAGGGCTTCGGTGTCGGTGCAAAGGTTTATAGGGTGTTCAATAAATATGTGGTTACAAGAGACATTTGAAAGGCAATAATTGTGGGTGACATTTAAAAACGCTGTTCTTATACACAGCTCGGGCTTGTGGAGGAATTAGAAGGGATTCAGAGAGAAGTAATTAGAATTTAAATAAGTGCCGTTTAAATTGTAGCAGAAAGATTTCTGAATTAGGACATTAAATAACTGACGATCGGTTAACACGATACAATGGGTAAAAAGGCAATAGAAGTAAATAGGACAGGAGGGTGGAATTTGCGGCAGTTCAGATAAATAGACTCAATAGACTGCTCTTTCCACTGTACGAATTAAAAGTAGGGTAAAAGCATCATATGCACCGAAGTGGCGGGCAACACTCATGAAAAAGCTACTATAAAGAAAGTATATCAGAATATGAAATTGGAAAGAGGGGAACAGTATGTTTATACGATAATACAAGAGGCAGCGGACTTTTAACGAGGACAGATTGTTGTACATGTATGACAGTAGGGTGCAGCGAAACTGCTAGGATGAATTATGCAACATAGGTAATTAATACCTGTAGCGTTCGGCGCCCCTGATATAAAAGGTTAATATGTGCACACATACTTACTAAGCGAATAGATCTCTCTCATATATATATATATATATACATGGAAATTAACTGGTAAAATACATGATGCACTTCGGGTGTCTTTGTAAAAGTCACAGTAGTGTTGCACTCACAAACCAGCTAAAATCCAGTCGTCCTCTTTGTCCGGTGTCGAGGGCAGCCGCAGTACTGTCCTCCCGAGATTACTTCATCTAGCCACGCTTGCAATTAAGGCTGCTCAACTATGTGCGGCGGTTATTTTTAGCTTGGAATTTTCGTACTATAAACCAGGACTCATCTTCCTTGAGGAGCGCCTTATATATATATATATATATATATATATATATATATATATATATATATGTATATATATTTATATATAAAACAGCTCCCTTGTTGCAATGTCGACATATGAATATAATCACCCATTTGCAATAACTCACTGAGCAGCCGACATCACTGATTT
The DNA here is from genome assembly GCA_003439945.1 of Dermanyssus gallinae. Classification (NCBI taxonomy): domain Eukaryota; kingdom Metazoa; phylum Arthropoda; class Arachnida; order Mesostigmata; family Dermanyssidae; genus Dermanyssus; species Dermanyssus gallinae. The sequence continues at coordinate 53,361 of QVRM01007077.1, read as the reverse complement.
ACGTTTTGGGGAATCTATACTGGGACGCACACATGAATCCATATTCCTTAACATGTTTCTACAATAGACTCAACTTGCTCGGATGAGAAGCAAGCGGGCCTATAGGCGTCCCACCCGTTAGTATTAGTATGGCATCAATCTTTTTATGTAGAAATTTGCCAGCCCTGCCACGCGCTCTGGCCACTACTTCGAGAAACTTCCAAAACCGCAATTTTGTTCCAATGCTGGGACAACGTCCGATCCCGGCGCTGCTCTTGTCATTATATATATATATATATATATATACACACCTACAAAAACGTACATGTTGAATTTAGCGTCAGTTTTCTGTTATCCTTTGGCAGACAATCCGTAAGCAGTTCGATGATAGACAACCTGGTATTATAGATCGCTTTTCGACACAAGATTTGCATTCGTCGAGTTGAACACTATTTCAAAAATGAAAAAAAGACCGCTAGAATTCATAAATCGCGTTAATTTGGTGGTAGGAAAAATGTTCTAAGCTCATCAATTGTGAAGAGAGTAATCGAAAAATCAAGTAGAGTGGATTGATGCATGATGCCAAGCTATGTGTACATGCGCGTCTAAGTCATTCGGGACTGTGTCTTTTGTTCTGGAGGGCGCCAAAAAGTCGATCGAGCTCGTCACAGTACACATCCGTGTTTATCGTTTGGCCACTAGAAGGAAACTTAAGGTGGACGATACCATGCTCATTCCACCAAAGACAGAGCAAAACCTTACGCACATGGATTAGTCTATTAACGTTAAGTGATAAGGTTGGTCTAGGCCGGTTTTGTACAAGCAGTCTTCCTTAGGCGTAATAAGCCTTCCAGAACGAGGTTCATTCAGAATGCTTAAGTTGCCAAAACGGAACTTGGTAAACCATCTATAGCACGAAGTCTTTGATATGCTATGCTCGCCAAATGCGCTTTAGATATTTCAGACAGTTTCCCCAGCAATATGGCTTTTTTGAACTCATAGAAGGGTCGCTCATTAAATTACCAGAGACGGTAATAAAATTACGTAATTCTCGGATTTGAACTACATTTTTGACGTTGTTTTCTTGGAGCTCTGTGCACGTAGACTTTGGTTCCTCCAGATAAATATTGAAGCTGAGTTAGGAACCTAGAATTAAATAAACAATTTTTAAGAAAGTTGTTTTTAATTCTAGACCGTCCTCCGTTTCCTACGAGCTTGGAACACATCATGAGGTATATCTTCAATGCACCGAAGGCCAGATATGTTTAGATATCTAGAATTTCCCCTACAGTCCTTGTGGCAGTATGGCCGCTGACTCTCAGCACTATGGTTTCTCATCTATTCTCAATAAGCATCGCTCAAAGGAAATTCGATCAGCAACAGTAATCGAACCGGCGCCACCCCGGTAGATGACAACCATGAGTAGCGCACTAGTCCCCTATACCACGCCGCCACTTAAGGGACCTGTTAAGTATCTACCGAATGAATAACGCAAAATTAGTTATCAGAAGCACGTCATGTTTTACGTCATCAGCGTATATATAAATAAAACGTACGAGTCTTGTTCACTGCCAAAAGAAAGTTTTTATTCAATTTTTAGGAGATCTAAGCGGTTAGCTGGCTGCTGACAGAGTGTCACTAAACACAAAATTGAAGAAAGTGCTTTATCGAGTAAAAATATCTACATATCTATACAACTTTATAATTTCTGTTTAAGCAAAAGAGAACCCTGCAGGTACTATTAGGCGCGGCAGGACAAGATCACCAAATATGACGTCGAGTTCCTAAGAGCGGCGCTCCCCGACCCGCAAAAATTTCGCAGATTCGGATCCATCACTATCTCTATGAGTGGTGTATGGGACTCCGAATCTGCGAGGACGCTCTTGGGGCTCGGCGTCACGAAGAGAAATCTTATGGATTTTACCGTTCTAACGTTGCAAGGAACCTTGAGGATATACCGCTCGCACCGGGTTCATAAAAGCGGGGGCTACCATCAAGCAAGGACACGGACAGCTGACTCTTAACCTCACGTGACACCTTTTTACCACCATTTTTATTAAGGCGAGCATTGCCGAGTGTGCAAACGTATTGTATTTGATTAATAAATCATCACAATATATATATATATATATACGTAAACGAAGTGTACACGTTATAACAACCCGACATATGGCTCTAAGATGTTGTTGACGACTGCCGCAGTAGAGCCCCGGCGACGCCACTCTAACGTCCACCATCCGATAGGCGTAGGAGACATCACACAACACATACGATGCGACATCGGGGATTATCGTTATGGCCATGACGTGTGAGCGTTTGTTTTGTTTCGCACCGTTCGTCATCTGAGTGGCCTTGTTGTACTAATGTTCCGGCGGGTACCGCGAGCCTAACCATACATAGAGCGCTGCACGACAGACGTTTTGCACCATCTGACGGCCTCTATATTCCTGTCCAGGAGGACCTCCTGTGTCCTGTGCCGTTGCCTCTGCTCTGCAACACGACAAACAAGAGGGAGCACGCACCTACCTGCAGCTGCATAGGCTCTCACCAACGGCGCAGAGCAAGCAAGCAAGCGAGCATGAAAGAAAGAAAGCGACGCCTTGGCTGTGTCGTACGGTGTATTCCGCTCGAATAATCGAGACAACATTCGTAAGTGCAATGTGTCCTACTGCCCGATCCGAGTAGATCAATCAGTGTCCTCGTTCGCAGTCTCCTTCTCCCGTTTCGAAGTAGCAGCAATGACGACGATACGTCCCGAGTGCTGAGCAAGTAGTGATGTATGCCCCACTACCACCACCACCAAGGAGAGGAAATGCTGACCCCCCCCCCCCCGTCCCGTGGAACGCCCATCAAACCCCATCAAACTCAAGTGTACGCATATCGGCAGTGGGGCTCGCATAGTACGATGAGTAGTAGTAAGGAACTCTGATGTGCCTATCTACGTAAAGGTGTATTAAAGATACGGCATAGATATAGGTGGTCCGTAGCAAAATCGTGACGGTGTAATCGCCACGATTTTGCTGCAGGAAGCTGCTCTAGGGAGACATGAGTTTGAAAATAGGAACGCTACCGAAATGGAGGCCCAACGCTGCCTTAAGAACTTAGCCGGTTTGGCAAAGGAGTCACACAATGCCTGGAACAAGGAAACGTGTCTACTATATACATATATATATATATATATATATATATATATCAAAGGCGAGTGATTAAAGCTGAAGCGGAACTTTCACGCTTCCGTGAATCGGTTGACAATGGCACCGGTCCAGTCTACACAGTGCGGTTCACGTCACAGGATTCCACGCTTCCGGCATCTGAAGGTTCCAACAAACAGCAGCAGGTTCGGCGCCCGGACTTTTCATGCGAGCAACTGGTGAAAGTATTCAAGGCCCTCCATGACCTGGTGCCGACGGCAACGTTGGGAGGCGGTCCCAAGGGGATAACGGCCACTGTGCCCACGATTTCGGCCGCAAGCGACTTGGTGTCCGTCAGGGCGTTGGGAGGCGTGCCGGTAATAGGATTGTGTTGCACAATGGATCAGTTTTGGGGCGTCATCAAAGACGTAAACCCGGCGTTTTCTGACGAGTGTCTGCTATCCGGGCTCGCCTCGTATGGTGCGATGAAGATAAGGAGAGACACGAGGCCCGGACTCAAGAACGAAAAGAGCGTCCGAGTGCCGTCAACGAGGATACACGATCTCAAGAGGACGCTTCCTAATAAGGTCTTTATTGTGTGGAGGGACCATGATGTGTCGGTTGAAGCTTCGTCACCGATTGTCTGCTTTAATTGCCAACGCACTAGCCACACGGCAACTCGCTGCACTCGCGCTCGTGCATGTAGAAGATGTGGTGCGCACGACCACCTAGCCGCGTCATGTCGAAACCGAGCTCGTTGCGTAGACTGCAGTGGCCTCCACCCTAGAGGGGACTCGGGCTGTCCCGTTTTTGCATTAGCCCGCGAGAAAAGCAAGGTTTTGCTCGGCTCACGCATGCTTCAACATGCGCAGTTGTCGACGCCGGCGGCCACCCTGGTCGTTGTCCCGGATCCTGCACTTACTCGGCCAGGCACATCTGCACCAAGCACCTACGCGGCGGCCGTACGTCGTCTGGTGATACCAGCCTCCCCGGATGAGGCTCCGGAGTCTTCGGCAGCGCGTGCTGAGGTCGTGTTTCCCCCTATTCGGCCGATCCCCGCTCCGCGAAAATCTACACTTCGTGCGAAGACTCCGCCACCTCCTGAAACAGGACATTCTAAACAAGTCAAGGCCGCTTTTCGCCGCCCTTCCAAGCGTCATCGCCGATTGGCTCCGAGTGAGCCGGTTCCGCGCGGCCGCGCCGTCACCCGTGTTCGGGCGCGTCCACCTAAGTCGACCGACGACTTTGATTTCGGGTCTTTGTCTAAGGCCGTGTCCATGCTCGCTCGCATCAACCCGAAACTAGGCGACACTCTTCGAGGCATTGTGAAGGCACTGCGTCCCCTGCTCGCTTTGGCCCCGTTGCTGCAAGGCTTGGTGTCTCCCGCACCAGCTCCCAAATGATGAACCCTGAGCCCACTCAGTCCACCGGCGCAGCCTCCCATCCCCCTCGTCTGTCCGTTTCAGTAGCAGGTAACCCTCCCGTAAAGGTCACTTGCCCCAGATGCGGCCGGGACTTCACTCGCCGCGGTCTCACCAAGCTAGATGTCGTCCCACGTCTACAACTCCCGAGTCGTCTTCGACCGCTTCCTCCACGCCAGCACTCCCGTCACAGCCTAGACAGTCGCTGGTCGACAGGCTCATACTTGCGTCGCAACAATCTAGGGTAATGCGTATAGTCCCCCGGGCTGTGAGGCCTTTGGTTGCCGAGTCCCTATGCGACGTCCTCGACCTTGTGGCGGCCAACAACGACGTCCCCTCGTGGGAGTCGCTCTTGTCATTCGCTTACGTGGTCCTTCAACTGCCACCTCGTACTTCGTCGTCCACCTCTTTGGCAGCGACTGTTCGGTCGAACCTCCGAGCGTTCCGCGACGGCTGGTGGTTCGAATTTCGCGTAGGTGGTGTTAGAAGAGTCACATCAGATGCGTGCGACTCCCCTGAGGACTCGGCACGCCGCGTTTCGTCTAAACTGTCCGAGGGAGACGTTTCCGGGGCGGCCCGCTTACTATGCTCTACGGACTCGTTTGTTTCGGGAGACGAAGTCCTGGCCTCGCTTGCCGCCAAGCACCCACCTGCTCCATCGGACTCGGTTTTTCCGGACCCTCCTGACTCTATGACGCAGCGTCACTCTTCAGTCGATGATGTTTTGGGAGCTGTTGCCAGCTTTCCGGCCAGTTCGTCCGCCGGTCCTGACGCTTTGCGTCCGCGTCATCTGAAGGACCTTCTTGTACCCGTGCTTGGACCGGTGGCAAGGAGACTGGCCGCAGCACTTGCCAGAGTGGTGGACGTCTTGAGATGGGGTACACTGACGACTGAGGTCAGGGAGATTATATTCGGCGCCAAGCTATTCGCACTCCGCAAAAAGGACTCATCGATTCGCCCGATCGCCTGTTCTCTCACGATACGGAGGATTGCTGCAAAAATAGCCTGTCGTGAGGTCAAAGATCTTATCATTGAGCAGCTTGGCCCGCACCAGTTGGGTTTTGGCTTAGCAAACGGGGCGGAGGCAGCTGTACATGCAGCAAGAGCCTTCGTCCAATCAAGCCCGCCCCGAACGACACTATTGAAGTTGGACTTTCGCAATGCATTCAATACTATTCGAAGGGATCATATACTTTGTGCAGTTCGTGATGCAGTACCGGAAATCTTCAACTTAGTGAATCACGCATACAGAGAGCCATTCGTCATGTTGTTTGGGGCCCACACGTTGTCCTCGGCATCAGGTATACAGCAGGGAGACCCCTTGGGGCCGGCTCTATTCAGCCTGGGTATCCGTGAGCTAGTCAACTCAATACAAGTGCCTTTCAACGCCTGGTACCTCGACGATGTCACACTCGGTGGACCAATGGAGGACTTACTCGAGGAAGTGCGCAGAATTCTTGCCTTTGAAACAGTCAGTGGCCTGGTGTTAAACACGGCCAAATGCGAGGTGTTCGCGCCGGGGACAGACCCGGACGACCCCACATTGAGTGCCTTACTTGCGTTACTACCGGGGTGTAGAGTCGTGTCTGAACACGAAGTTACGCTCCTTGGCGCACCGCTCCTACCATCTGCACTGTCGAGTCTACTCGACCCCATGATGGACAGATTGTGGGCGTTGCAAGAACGTCTGTCTCTGGTCGGAGCCCACCAAGGGCTTTACCTACTCCGCTCGTCGTTCTCCGCGTGTCGCATCGTACATATCATACAATCCATGGACTGCTCGGGTACATTCAACCAGCTTCTTCAACCATTCGACGACCAGGTGGTGGAGGCCCTCGAGACGGTTTTGGTTCTGAACTTACGACCACGAGAGGTGCGCCAGGCGGCTCTCCCCACCTCCATGGGCGGTCTTGGTCTTCCATCGGCCCGCTCCTTGGCAGGCCCTGCCGTGGCCGCCTCGATGCACGCTACTTCGGGTCATGTCCAAAGCCTGCTCTCGCCGGGGGCTTGGGCATTGTTTGAGGCAACTCGCTACGCTATAGCGCCTGGACTCTAAGCTTCACCGCCTGATATGAATAGACTTGCCTGCCAGAGGGCCTGGGCCGAGAAGGTACACGAATCTTCGCTTACTGAGTTGCTTGAAGAATGCGGTGACAACCAGGATAGGGCGCGCCTCCTTGCCGTCGCTCACCCAGGAGCGAGCGACTGGCTACACGCACTCCCCGCTGACTCATTGGGTACCCGCCTTGACGACCAATCCACCCGGATCTGCGTTGGCCTGAGACTGGGAGCTGATTTGGTAGAGCCACACAGATGCACTTGTGGCGAGCCTGTCGGACGTCTGGCCAGACACGGCCTGTCTTGCGCTCACTCGGCGGGCAGGCGCCCACGTCACACCGCTCTGAATGACATTCTTGCAAGGTCGTTGCGAAAGGCCGGAATCCCTTGCGTCCTGGAACCGCCTGGTCTTTCTAGAGACAATGGCAAGCGACCCGACGGCTTGACTTTGATACCTTTCTACAAGGGTCGTTCCCTGGTGTGGGATGCGACGGTGACCGACTCTCTGACCCCCTCCCTTGGCGGTCCCGGCGCTTCTCGCCCAGGAACTGCCGCTTCCCGCGCCGAGACATCAAAGATGAGAAAGTATGCGAACTTAGGCTGGGCGTATCACTTTTCACCCTTCGCATTCAAGACGCTGGGTGGCCCTGGGCCCCTCACAACCACGCTAATTTCCCAGGTTGGCGACGCTTTACAGCAGGCTACGATGGACAAGAGGGCGGGCACTTTCTTCTGCCAACGGCTTTCCCTAGAGATTCAGAGAGGTAACGCGATTTCAGTGCTCGGAACTATGAAAGACTGGATGGACCCGCGTCTTCGCGTCAGGGGTCGGGCAAGACTCCCACTCGGACACGAGTGATAGATGAGGAGTGAGCCATCGGTGCCGTGGATTTAAACATTCACATGTATATATTAAATTCATAAATAAATGGGAACCATAATAATATATCAAAGTATTGGTAGCGGCGGTGGCTAACGCACCGTTCGAAACGGGGCGTTGCTATGGCTACCGTGACTAACAGACAATCGCAAGTTCGAGCCCCGGCTTTGCAGATCGTCTTTGTTAAACGTGGTTGTCATTGCCCTGTTACTCGCGACCAGAGAAGACACATATGTAGGTGCACGGGGTCGAGCCCCACCGTTGCCCATTGTATTTATGGGGGTCCGTCTATAAAGCAATGCGAAAAGCAGTTCCGTGGTCGTTAAATCTTGGCTAAGGATCAGCTCGAAAACTTTACTAGACCGTACGTTTTCAACGAAACAGTGACCAGTGATCGCTAACAACACGCTGCTGATGGACTTCCTGGGGCCAAAACTTTGGCGGGGCAACCTGCCTCACAGCGGCAATTCTACAATCGAGCATTCGCTTCTTTAGCAGAACTAGACTGGAGATCTGAAAATGACGCTCAAGGTATGCCAAAGAGTCGTCAAAAATGGTGTATCTCTTATATACAATGCCGCAAAGTCCCGGGCAATTGTGTCATCGTGCTTTAGACATAACGACATGCGGGGTACTTTCTAATATCGCTGATATTGCTTTTTTACCATTATTGGTAGATCCAGAATACTTACAGGTTGTGTCGTTTAAGCACGTCAACTACAGGAGGTGTTAACGTGCTGTAGTTCAATACCGTACATCTGATTACGTCATATTCGGTCGATATCGATTTCACCACAGTATTTACATACATTTAGATGAGAGGTTTTTAGTGGGTATGATGCCAACAACATCGGCATCGAGTCCCACACTACCCGCTTTGGGTGTGCGTAAAAGCATTTTTCCCTCTCACCAAAAAAAACAGTATTTACATACACTTCGTTTTTACATATACATTCATTTATTTGGAAACATTATCCTTTGATACAGAGGTACTGGTGGTACCCGTGCCAGGACATTTTACAGATCAGTGCTCCGTTTTGTTGCAGACCTACCTTGCACCTGCTGCTTAAAAAAGCGAGTCCCTCTGTGAAATGTTGAGTCATAAGGTTCCAATTTCACTTCTATCTGTGCTGTTTGTGTGCTCCGAAGTGTATCGCCGTCGAACGGGTAGTTGTAGTGTTCTAGATTTGATATTAGCGTGCAGCGGTTTTTGACAACCCAATTGCTTCTTTAGAAACATGGACGACCTCCTTGAGATTGCCTAGCATTAGCTTAGGGGATATGAGTCTAAGGCAATTTGTTACAACGGAAAAGATTTAGGATAGGAGAGAGGATAAGGAGTTAGGAGAGCTAACATTTACTATATATAGTTTTAAGGTTAACATGTCAGATATACCCCAACACCACATTTAAAAAAAACCACCTTCACTTCCCTTTCTTCAATATACCTAGTAAAATTTGCTTGGACGTCAATGTTACTCCTAAGTATCTGAAGTTGTTTAGCAGTTCTAGTGCGTTAATTAATTATTACCCATTTATGTTTGAAAACCGTACACGGGCATTAGCCCTACTGAAAAACAATTGAAGTCATGGTCATCGCACATTCTATCAATAAAACGCACTTTTAATAATAAATATTTAAATAATTAATTTTACTTATTATTAATTATTAATAATAACTTTTAATATTAAATATTTATATTACCGCCAGTTTAAACCTAAGCTCCTTCTTTGCTAGACCCTAGTATCACTTTGGTCTTTTAAATAACAATGTTCAACTTATTTTCAAAACACCATCGTGCAGTCTCATGCAAGTAAAAATTAAGGTGTTTTCCATAAAAACTGAATCGTCTGCGTAAAATACGTAGGAGGCTTTTATTTCTCGGAGGCACTTTCCTAGGCAGCTGCGTTCAGTATAAATTAATGGGCTAGCCGTATCCCCCTACGTCACACCAATTGTTTGAGAGACCTTATTGGCGATTGCGTGAGCTCGTTTACAATTGTGACGTGTGTGACAAACACTACGTGAGTGCAGTTCGTTAGGGCAAGACCCGCTCCACCCTCTACCGGCGCGGGTGCGAAAGCGATTCTAACAAAAGAGAGACGTTGAGAGAGGAAACTAACATTCCACTAACATCTAGAAGCTATCATGATTATAATAATTAGACGAACATTTATTCACCTTTGCGAGGTAGTATAAACACAATATATTTATGAAGCTATCATGATTAGGCAACACAACACGCAAGAACCATCAAGACAGCCACCTACCACCAACTGGCTGAACCTGGGCTCTAACAACCAGAGTAATGTAGATCGAGGATCTCATAATCATTGTTATACTTAATTCTCTCGAGATCATAATTATTGTTATACATAATTAGGATCGGTGTTAAGACTATTAATTATGAATGCTGGAAATGCGTTATGTAGTGTAAGCGGCATAGAATTATGTAACTGCTACCATAAAAAAATATTAATGAATCCATAAATAAGAGAACCTGGGAGCGGCGGCGGGTGCCCGCGTCTGTATGTACGCGCCTGCAGGTTTCAACATCGATTAAAGACTTTTCGGCAATAGATATGGAAAGTTCCCTGCCAACAAACAGCTTCGATGGACGTAAGTCGTACGCTAAAGTAACAAGAACTCCCAGCAAGCCTATTATGGGCAAAGATGGGAAGACGGTTGTGTGCCATCTCCCCACGCCCATAAAACCAAACATTGCCGACAAAAAAGCAAAACAGGTGCGTGGAGATGAACCCAGGCGCCAATCTCCTAAAGGTGCTACACAACAAAAAAATGCCACGATTAATCAACGGCTTCTTGAAGATTCTTGGGTTATTTAGGCCTCTTATTTCTGAATGGCTAAAGACAAATCCAGTTGTCGACAACCTACTTAGTTTTCTAGAGTCTGAACCAGGAAAAGCGTTTCTGACTTCTGTGTTCCAGAAACTAAGCCAACGGCTAGTCCATCATCCAAATGACCAGTCAACCTTTACGTCATTCCGAAAGCGTAGATAACCGGGATATACAGCAAATGCACACATGGACACAACCAGCCTATACATGCGACCAATGTGGACGAGTGTTAAGAACGCTGGCAGGGCCAACGAGCACACACGACACGAGTTCATAGTTCAAATCGTTCCGCACTCACCTATGACAGAACAGATTGACAGACACACCAGACTTCCCACGTGACTTGTTACTCAGCCCTGCACTGAACCACGATGTCCTCCTGCAACTCCTGGCCCAGACGCGCAAACGCCTTCGTTTGATACGAATAATACCCAGAGGCGTCAGGGAATCGTGCGCAGCTACCTTTGCAAGAGCACTTGGTAACTTCAATCAAAAGAAAGACGTAGCATCATGGGTAAAGTTCTTGTCGATACCAACACTAATCTTTGCCCTTCCGAGACATAAAACTGCTGACTCAACGCTATGCCAGCTAACCCGACGTAACAAGCCTAGACAATACTAACCGTAAGATGTACCTCACAGAAGATACATATACAACAACGCACAGAAAAAAAGCAATAAAGACCACCGCGTAGGCCTTGCAGAGCGCAAGCTGACTGAAGGCTACATACGAGCCGCAGCACGTGCGCTGATGTCTTCTGACGTTATCGCCCCCGTCGACCACAATACAGAGGAGGAACTTAAGCGCAAGCATCCTCCGCTTGACAATATTAGCAGCCTGAATACAGAAGCAATGAATGAGCCTACAATGGATTAACACAGACCTGTGTCGGACCTTCTAGTATTGAAAGCAGTGGGATCTTTTGCGCTAGCTTCAGGAGCAGGGCTGGATGGCTTATGTCCACAACACCTAAAAGATATGCTAGACCAAATGATTCCATCTTCAACAAGATTGTCAGAGGAACACAGAGTTCTTATGGACAACACAATGAATGGTACACTACCACCGTTCTGCCTGTCGATATTCTACGGAGCAAACCTTACTGCTCGACGGAAGAAAACGGTCTCTATACGCCCAGTTGCATGCGGACTGACCTTAAGGAGAGTGGATCTTTGGCCACAAATCAGAGAGCAATACTCGCAGCGACAAAACCGCACCAGGTCGGTGTAGCAGTTCAGAGCGGAGCGGAAGCGGCAGTTTACGCCGCCCGAGCTTACGTTGAAGTAGAAGGATCTGCGCGCGTAATGGTTAAGCTAGACTTTTGCAATGCATTTAATACAATCCGAAAAGATTTACTTCTGCGGAAAGTCAGATAGCATGTTCCGGACCTATTGCCACTGGTCTGGCAAAGCTACAAAGAACCCTCACTGTTATTCTGGGACACGATGACTACTGCTTCAGAAAATGGAGTTCAACAGGGAGACCCGTTAGGATCCGCGCTCTTAAGCCTTGGTATATCAGGCCTGGTTGCTCAAATGCAAAGCCCGTTCAGCGTTTGCTACCTAGATGACGGAACACTCGGAGAACCGGCAGATATCGTAGCATCGGACATACGCCAAATTAAATCATTTCAACAACAAAAAGGCATATCTCTTAATACAGAGAATTGCAAAGCGCCACCAAAAACATGATTTGCAAAAATTGTCGCTCTCGACAAGCAACAACGTGTGTGGGCAAATTTACTGCAGCCATCGCAAGTTGTTATGGGCTTCGATTTAAAGAAACTTTCCACCGCATGTTGCGCTAGGTGGATCAGGCTTTTCTTCAATGTCTCTGCATTGATGTAGCAATATGGCAAGGGCTGAGCTTCTAAGTACGTGTGCCTTAGAGAAACCACGGCGTGGTTAGAGTAAAGCACGCAGTTACCCTTAAACAGCTTGCTCATGTATTTGTCCCCATGTGCACAGTGTTGATTCTTCTTCACACTTATACTAAAGCGCACGAGAAAAGTAACCACCTGCCTGTTACCACTGCAACAGCTGACTTCGAAAAACACTTTCTAATAAAACTCGAATGTTGACCTACCTAGTCTACGTTGTCTTTTATGACTATTCAAAACTCTCGAACGACTTTAATTGCGCTCTCAAATGCACCCTATATATGTATGTATGTTGATTGACTGATTTAATATTTGCTTGGCATGTATACCTAAATTCACATGCCACCCTTTTATATCCGGAAGCTTAGAGCGACAGCAATATATATATATATATATATATATATATATATATATATATATTACCTACGCATCCATATCGTAAATTTATCATCAAATACCCGTCCCCCAAGGTTGTCTATTCTTTTACAATGTGTTTGATTGAATCCTTTCCTAACCTACAAGCTCGACATTCTGTGCTTTACCCCTCCCATTATTTAGCTCGTTGTATCCTTGTGTCCAACATCCCTGCCCTGGCATTTGCCAATAGCACACTGGCTCTTGAATTATCGTATACCAATTCTACCCCGCCATTTTCACGCTTTTTCTTTCTATCTATGCCTGCCAAACTCGATCTGGAACCTATCGCCAATTTCCATTTTCCTGTATATGACTTTTTGGCCCTCAAATTCACCATGTTGTCCGATACCATCGCTTTTGCCCATTGCTGGTTATTGTAGCCAATCTCCCTAGCTGTGAACTCTACTCTGCGATACCACTTCGTTTTCATCCGTCGTGCCGTCTTCACAAAACCCATCTTTTAATTTTGACATTCTTAATCCTAATACTAAATCTTAGCTTACTTTTTACTTCCCTTTGTCTACATTTTGACATCTTTTTCCCTCTCAGGAAGTTCCCTGGCGCAATAAAACGGCAATCCAATGCAAATCTTATCACATCTTTTTGTATTGTTTATAGCTTCCTTCTAGAGAGGCATTAACAAAAGTCAATCCTGGTACATACATGGCCTTCCATATACTCCTTCTTACTATACATTAATTATACCCCCCCCCCCCAGAGGCCCTTACATCTTACTGCATTTCCTCCTCGTCCAGCCTTTTTCATCCATAATTTATCTTCTATATCCAAAAATGTATACTGACAGATAGTCTAATTCCCTCCCTTGTAATGCAAGCATCATGTTTCCCCCTAACTCAATTAAATACCCAAATTGTGCTATTTTTCATTAAACGAAATGCCCAGTTCATCCGCTTCTTCCCCACATGCATTCGTATATATATATATATATATATCGTTCTCCATCAGCTTCGCTTCACTAGTCTTCGATTCCGCAACTGCTCGTAAATATAATCCAGTTGGCTCGGATGAGGCTGCTAGCTCTGCGGGTCACACCGTAACGCTGGCTTATCTCAACAGTGGCTGGCTTTATATGATCTCATTAATTCGAATAGAATTATTACCTCGTCCCAATGCCGGCGAGACCTGTGCGTCCGTGCTGCCGAAACGACGCCCTCCACAATGCCAAGAGGGTTCCACGTCTAAACAGCGTTTCATGAACGGTGTATTGCAGTAGCAGATGATGGTACGAGGTTATCTGTAGCATACGAGCATTTACGAGTGCTTGCGTGTCGAAATATCGTCGCGCACGTGTGAAACAGGCACACACAAAAAACAAAAATGCACCTTCACAACATTGTATATATACCTAACAAAGGTGATTAATAAATGAATGAATGAAACAATGAACATTGTGATTACAAGCGCGAAACCTCTCCACGACCATCATCGCCGTCACCACCACATACTGGGCAACATTAGGCCAACTCGGCCTGAGGCGCTGCTAGGGAAAGTGGAATCTTTTCATTATTCGAAACTATCTCACGAAAGCTAACGATAGCGAGGCTGGTACACGCATTTCACGGTAAATATTACCGCAAACAGATGACCCCCCCACACCCCGTTTGATCCTAGTAGAGCAGACCAAAGGTCAGCATCATTTTAAATTGACTATGACAGGGCAGCACGCGACGTGACGCTGCCATCAGAGAGTGAAGTTTAAGGGGAGAGGTGCGTTTAGCATGACATGGTGTGATTTGCGCGAATCAGCGGAGCACACTCGTCAGCTTCATCACCAATTAGCTTCGCACGTGGCTGTGTCTCAATCTTGCATCGCCTCAAGGCCCTCAATAGTATCACCGTTTTCCTCTAGTGTCAACCAGCACAATCTCAATGAGCGTGACGACACATTGTAAACACCCCGACACAATGGCTAAATTAACTGAACTAATCACATTTAGACTAATTACGCTCTGGGCGAGCGAGCTTTGTAACTTGTGAAGCAATACCAGGGGTGTTTGCGGTGATAGGCTTAGCTTGTTTTGGTCGGTTTAGCGCATGCGCTTAACGCAATGACTTGCATTGTGGTTTAGACTCAAAGTGATTCGATAAATTGTAACAAGAATTAGCACTGTAAATGTTTTTGACTTTGCGTATCATTCATGCCATTGAGAAATTATTAGTGCATTTTCTATGCATTACCGCTTGGGGTTTTAATAAAATGACACAGTCGTGCTGCTAAAATTAGTTATTTATTAAAAGTAAAAGCGGCTAATCGTGAACAATGTTGCTGCACGAGTTTTGGTAAGAAATTGTTAAAGATGTTGAGGCTCAGCTGGCGCAGATAGTTTTAGAATTATTGTAGCGAAGTTCTTAATTGGGCAAGGTCTGTGTAGGGTTTGCGGGATCAAACATTGTTAATTTCGTGCGTGTGGAAACTTCTGATTGTCGGCAACTTCAGCGAGTTCAAGATTCGACCAGACTCGTTGGCAATTTATCACTATGAAAGCAACTTTTTTCACCAGGTCAGCGCGCACCAACACCGCGCAAGTTACCTAAGGAAAAATTGCGGCCCGAAGCTGTGGGCACCATATTCTCCGTAGCAATTATTTTCACAGTACTTTTCATTTCATTTGCTTGCCGAAACGCCTTTGCTCGAACAATATCTTGCGTCATCGGAGTTCAAAACCAGATATCAGTATCCAAAAATGACAAATCAAAGGGCTACTTTATTATTCCGAAGCAAGTTGCGTAGGAAAGAGTAGACCGTTTCCATTATATATATATATATATAGATATATATATTTATATAAGGCATGTCGCCATTTTCGATACAAATAAATAGTGCATGCCATTTTTTATGAGACCGTCTTCTTCGGACGGCAAATTTATTTAAGTAATACAGTAAGTAATGAAAGACTCAAAAACATTTTACTTACACATTTTCGACAATTGTAACAAGTAAGGGCATTTTGCAGAAAAGTCTATCGTCCGTGGCCAGTAGAAACAGACGAACGGGTATATTAAAAAATGCGACTAATGTGGGACTCAAGCCCGCCAAACCCGGATTTTTCCACACCTCCCTCTCAGGCTCGAAATTGTATTGCATTGCCTCGAAGCATGAAAGGGATGTTTCTGCTCGATTACCGGACCCCCTACGTATGCGCCAGTCCCATGCCCAAATATTCCGTATAGAAAGGGCGCGCAAGTTCCTGTGGAGGGTGTAACTACTTTTTAAAAAGCTATAATTATCAATTTATCTCCGCGCAGGTGAAATTCAGCCATTCTGAGACCAGTTTGTCGGCAAGGCAACATTTCACATCCACGAAACAATAGATAGTAGTAACACAACAACAAACTAATAGCACATTGATAGTGATAGTAATCACACAATCACTAAGCATACGGTTCAACAAATGATTAATAACAAATGTCGATACGAAAACGTACGCAAGACAACAATGGCAAACTACTGCTCATTAATCTGACTACAGCCGTTATATCCCGCTCGGCTGCTACTTGACCGAACGTTTTTTGCGCACTTAATTAATAGGGCAGTGTTTCTTTCTTCTTCTTCTTATTATTATTATTATTGTTATTATTATTATTATTATTATTATTATTATTATTATTATTATTATTATTATTATTATTATTATTATATGTTAATTCACGTTCGCACGGAGACTATTGTCCACTCCAAAGTGCTAACATAACGAACTTATATAAATAAATAATTATATGTTATTATTATTATTATTATTATTATTATTATTATTATTATTATTATTATTATTATTCTACTCCTGTTGGGATATGCGGCGCGCTGGTGGCCCTCGGAACGTGAAACCTTACCGCTGTACCGCTGTCGACGCCGGCTGTTGTTGTTAAACAGTCAACGGGACAAGGCCAGCATGGCCACCACCGCCACCAACGCGATTTACGTAGGAGGCGACACATAGGTGCGCGGGTTCAAGCCCCACCGTTGCACATTTGTATTTATGGAGGTCCGTCTATGAAGCAATGTGAAAAGCAGTTTTATGGACGTTAAATCTTGGCTGAGAGTCAGCCCAGAAAGTAAACCACCCACTAACCCCCGCAGGCCAAGCAACTTAGACAGCTAGCTGCCTGTCTCAGCACGAACCATTGTTACACTTGACGGAGGGCAGGACGTAGCTTGTATCGTAACGAAGCTAGGCAAAACCAAGCAAGATGGCTTAGTGGCAAAGCCTTTGCCTTGCATTCGGGAGACGCGGGTTCGAGACCCAGACCGGCCACTATTAAATTGGTTTGCACGGTTTCCAGTTTCGACAAGGTAAATGCCGGAGTGGATTAAAAATCAGCTATAACATGAAAAAAAGATCGTACACGGGCATTAGGCTTACAAAAACAATAAAAATAAAAACAATATTACGACCTCCCTGCCCGTGCAGTTCGCGCGGCAACCGAGTAGAAGTAGAACGGGTCGCCCCTGCAACTGCCACCGCGGTGGCGTCGAAGTAACGACGGGCACGATTCCAACAAACGGACGGACGGACGGCTACGGGGGTACCTGCTCGGTCGGATAGCCCAGCAAGCAACACATGAGCACAACAACTCTACCTCGTTCTAGGCCCTGGGCAACTTCCTCACTCAGTACAGCGGCTGTATGCTTTCGAGTGTATTTGCAGGTAGTATTGCAGTAGTGTCATTCATTCATCTTGTTCCATCCCCCCCACCGGCCTGATCGTCATCTCGCACGTTGTTGCTTCTGTTGCTTTTTAAACGCAGGTACGTTTCAAAAGCAACGGAAAAAGAACAATGAGAAGATAAACAAGACGGCGATTTCGACGATAGAGAAAATCAGTAAGTTGACAGCCAACGAATACACCTATGATTCTGCGTATACAATATCTACGTTTTTCGGCGTGTGTATGTGTGTAAATATATATGTGTGTCCTTGCGTGCGCTGCTAGCAACAGGTGTATTCCGTGTGCTGAACTACACTGTCGCAATAATAGTCGTCCATTGGCGGCAAAGAAGACCCGAAGCTGTTCAATGCGGTGACATTTGCCATCAGTCTCGGTCTGATATGTAGATAGATGTGTTTTTAGCTGGGCCGGGTCCTGGGACACTTTTCGGTACGGTGAAGTGCGCCGCGTAGATTCAATTTCAGACATGCGGGCGTCCACAGTGGGCGCGCTACGAGGGTGAGGCGGTCAGGTCATCGCGTCGTACGAACGCCAAATTGTTAACGACATCTCCGTCGGTCGGTCGCGCGTCATCATTATTGGTCTCGATCAAAAGCTCATTACGGTAGTCCGTGCTACACAATAGACAGGTCGGCCAATGCAAGCAAAGCTACACGTATATCTCTAGCTCACTGACTCAGCAGTTGACGCCGCAGCAGCAGCAGCAGCAGCAAGGTGTGTCACCCCTCTGCCGCACGACACGCACCCCTCAAGCCTCCGGACAAGAAGCTGGCCACGAATAGACCTACACCTCCCTACCCTCGACTGTTTGAAGTACTTGCACATGCAATTGCCGGTCGGTTGGGAGGATGGGGAGATGACTGGTTTTTAGTGGGTTAAAGCCCCACGCTACCGGCCCACACTTGCAGACGCGTTTCCTGCAGTGGTGTTCGCGCGTGCAGACCACATTTTCCAGTTACTCCTCAATACCAGCAAAAAGCCTGTGCCAACCCAGCTGCATACGGAATCGGCAATTTCACCTTTTCAGCAAATAGGGTCAAACGAGCCATGACGTACTATTCGATACGTATACGATATACTTAGCTGTGTGTAGGACTCAACTATTAATTTGCTCATTGCTGAGGCTGCAAACGACTATATATATATATATATATTAACAGGAAATTAGTTGCTCACAATTGCAGCTCGTTGACAATCCGAGCAGCAAATTCGTCAAGATTTAGATTTTCGGGAGGTCTGCCGCAAAGCACGTACATATTGTCTATTTCGCAATAACTCTGCATTTTGTTCATCGCCAATGCGTCTGGCAGCTCGCTGCGTGTGCTTTAGGGCACATCTGCGGGCAAAATCGGCAAGGACATTGATCTTGCCAACTTGGTGGAATCCTTGAGTCGAACATACGAGGTGATGATAGCCATGCACAATATACCTTGTGTACACGTGCCGACTAGTGCGTGCCATTCCATTCCGAAGCTCCCCAGGCGGGTAGGCATCTAATTGCGATGATTAAATATCCACAAAAAACCAATGCGTAAAATGGCTCCCGCACCCAATGCAACACGTCTACGCATAACGATACGGCGGTTTTGTCACAGAAAGAATAGAAAAATAAAGAAGCTGAGCAAAGGCCTTCGCTTTTCGCCTATGTACTCGTATTGTATTTTTTATTAACCAATATTTGGTTTATGCACATATGTGCTACAGCTCTTCTCCTGAATAACTTTCATCAGCGCTTTTCGTCAATACGGACAGGAATTAACGCATCGACTAAACTTCACCGTCACACTAACTTTTGTTTAAAAGTCGTAACTACCATAACAAGCACCGATAGCAACGATAGCAATAGGGAATTCTAGCGAATAGGTTTTAAACCAACAATCCAGTCATTCGGCGGTTAATGGAGCCAAGCCGAGAAGCGAGGCGGGATCACCATATTGGGAATAATCCGTAATTTTTCCCACAGGTTGGCGCTCCATCATGCTGGCTGCCGGTGCAGTTGGCGTGCTCGCTTGGCCACTGGCGAGGCATTCTTAAGCCAAAATTGAACGGTTCTCCTCGACGCTGCCAGACGTTGTATAACCGCGTGATTCTGTTGTGTTACGATTATACTGTAACAGCTCTCGTTCTCCAGTCATCCATCTCGTCCTCTACCTGTCACGCACTTGGCTCAAACCTCAACGCGGAGATGAAGTAGTTTTCGTCCGCTGAACAAGGCCTCACAAGATAGAAAGAGAGATAAGGAGAGAGATACTGGAAGAGGCCGAATGAGGTTGTTTACCCTGCGATATCGCCCTCATTTCGCTGTCACTCCGCTGTACAGACGGGAACTCTAACGCGTGAACAGACGATCTGCCCACGCATCCATGTCCTGCTCCAACAGGCATAATACGGCTTCCTTGGCCACGGTAATTCCTCAATAACAGCTCGCAGAAAGCATAGCGAAATCGGCAATGGGAGGCGGGGTAAAAAGATGGTCCAGAAGTCGTTGGTTCGGCACTTTAGGGGAGTATTTTAACGCGTTCGCACTTTGCGCTAAATTCGACATCCCACTTGCCTACCATTCGGACAGTGTACAGCAGACGGCAGCGCAAACGAGTCGGGTTCTACTTCTACGTAAACAAGCAGTATGGCGGTAATTTTATTATAGGTATTCACTTCGAATCAGTTGTAGGTATTCACTTCAAACGAACTCGCCGTTGGGATTCTTCTAAAGTGGAGTTGTAACCTCTTCTTCGGTATATGTATGGTCTGGTGTGATGAAATGTGTATGTAGGGTACGCATGCTAAACGAATATATATATTTATATATATATATATATATATATATATATATATATATATATATATATATATATATATATATATATATATATATATATATATATATATATATATAGTAATATTGTCCAATTACAGGGCAATTAAACTTATTTCTCAAGGGCTTATGAGGAGTTTATGAAAAAATTAAATTGTAGAGATACGCGTGACTTTCTTTCGGTGCATGAACATGATGGCGTCCTCGGAGATTGTGATGAAAGCTATGAACAGCATCTCGCGTATCAGATGATAGAGCTTCTTCCAGGACTTACACGTCAATGCTTTCCTAATGTAGAAACTGCTAAATATTTCCTTCTTTTCGGAGAAGCACCTCCTGAGCTTCTGAAGCGTGGTGAGGGACAGGTGAAAACGCGGCACTAAACGTTCGATGAACGGTAAGGTGCCCGATGGTGCCTTGACCAGACAGTTGCGCGCATTGCGGGGTAACCCGAGAACCCCCTTCGGAGGAAGGTTGCTTTGACCTTATCGGAATCTGCCAGTTCCATTGTGAACTCGTCTCACACCAGGGTGATGTCGTATGAAACGACTGACGCCATCTTGACGTTGAGCAGGGCCAATGCCAGAGACAGTTTGTGGTGGGTCAGGATCGTTTAAATAGCCAACATGCTTTTGCGTGCGATACTGGTTCCAGCTGCTCTTTGTTTGACGGCAAAGTCAACGCACAGATCTAACAGTTCGCTTTATTTAAAAGGTTTAATTTATACATGTTTGCACGTTTACAAACATATGTCTCACGGTTGAGACTTCTTTGACCACATCACTTTCGGCAGCAAATTTACTCCATGTCCTGTGCTGCTACGGACGCGGTTGCACAGACGATTAAATATCTCGTTATCCATTCTTATATTTGTGTATAATACGAACACAAATATAAAAATGGATGACAAAATAAATAGATAAAGGCATTCGGCTAGCTATATTCAGAAGGCTCTTTTTCGTCATTCTCGCCATCATCATTTACAGGATGATGACACTTGTGGCTCTGGTGTACGGAAAAAGTTCGATTTGGAGATTCCGGTCAGTCAAGTTTGTCTTCATTCAGACCAGAACACAATACATTGACTTGAATTTTGCACATCTGGACGCTACCGCCTTTATGAGGTGTGTTGTCACAATTTGGACAGGCAGCTGTCCGCTTTTTCGGCGCCAGCAGCATTGGTGGCTCAATAGTCGTTTAATGGTGACATTTACTCTGCTCTAAACAGAAACCCAGTTAAGGCTGTTATTATTGTTGCCGGCTGCCAGTGGGCTTGGATCGAAGCGACGAAATGCCAGCTCACACGCAAAGTGTAAACTTACCGCCACAAGCCACGCATTTTCTCTTTAATATTGGTGATTTTATCCAATACAACCACTCAATTGACATGTTGAATTTAAACAATAAATGCCGGCACCAATTGGCGCAAAAATGGTAGCTGGCGTTTGTGTAGCGGATGAATGGCGCCTTTAAGCAAACCGAAAAACTTGCCGATCCGCCTTAGTTTATATATATGCGTTTTTATGCATAGAGAACCTTGCAAATTTTATAAACTACAATCAAATAACACTAAGAACACTCTGTACGGTATCCAAAGTTATAGCGACAGGGAAGGTAAAGGAAAACGCTGGGACCGGAAGCCTTGCAAATATCGGCCAGCAAGTTGTTGTTTAGAAAGTTCTACGAACTAGTGACAAAACTAGTGACCACCCAGATGCGTAGGGAGATAATTTGCAGAAAATCTTTGGGGAAAAGTTGATGTCATGCTATCACCAAAGGAAGGCACCCGTAAACTAATATGCCATACACACGTCCTTGAATTAAAAACATTTTTAGTTCTAGACCATCACCCGTCCCCTCGGGCGTAGAATTCTACGCATCATTGCAGGAGGTATCATGGCTATAGCGAAAACGCGTCTGCGTGACCTCAACGAAGAGCACGGTCTCCTGTCCCCGTCCCAGTACGCATTCCAAAATAACGGACGAACGGCTCTCCAACGGGGGATTACAAGGCCCGAGCATATCCGGACCTCATCAAAATGAAACAATTTCTATCAAATGTTGGATGGATATCTTTGACATCCCGCCATGAAGAGAGAGGGTTGCTAGAAACGCTTTTGCCGTACTCGTGTCGTATACTGAACTTGAACTATCTAGCACCGGTTGATCAAACAACCTTATATACTCCCTCTCTATGTTGTGCAATCTTGCGTACAACAATGAATGACTTCGTCTAAAAGATTTAGCGTCTGGCGTCGACCCCATTTGCCTACGCTGGCGCTTTAGCAGCGGCAGTCTGAGTAGAGACACACCAGAGCTGCTAGCAACACGTGCTAATGAAGCTATGGCAGAGGCTGACCTCTAAATGAGGGCGGCTGGTTTTACGTTGGTCTGCCCGGTCTACGTTTACAAGTACGGCTAATCTCCTTGTTGGCTAAAAGCATTGTCTGCCACCCAGGTTGACCTTCGACGAGAGAGGGAGACTTAACTCGTTAATACAGCCCGTATCTAGGGACACATAACGGACATGGCTTGGGCTTGAGTACCCCACACGCTCCGCGTGCTACGGCAAAGGTAATTATTGCGGCCAGCATAATATTGCCCAAACTATGTTAATTGCTTTTGAACCTCGACAAAGTTGGCGACAACTAATGCCGATGACCGAGTAGAAAGTATTGTTTAACAGGACATTACGGCTGACATTGGTTATGGCTACAGCTAGTAATTAAACACCTCTAGGCTTGAAGGCTCACCGTGTTGTTGGATAAGAATATAACACGATTATTAATAGGAATACAATAAATACAAGCCGAGGACTGCAAGACAACTCTTTAACAAAAAAACTGGAATAAAACAAATTAGGACGTCGCAGTCCTGGTGGAGGTGGCTGATCGAATGAGAATCACCCGGAGTACGTATTAGATACCTGATCGAAATATACCAAAGGAAATTCATGAATGGGTCCACCTACGTATCTGCATTGATCATGATTGAGCCCAAAGCCACCTTGGCAGGCTATGAAAGGCTTAAAGTCCGCTCCGCAAGTACTGCAATGCAGCTGAGCATATGATACTACTGGATTGTGTAGTCTAGCGAGAGGCCTTTGTAGGACATGCGACCTACAAACGTCCTTGGAGGAAGCGTTACGACTTTTAATTGCACTCGTCGTGACGGTGCCCGAGAGCTGAGTTATAGTTTTAGCAACATTCAAAATAACGTACTTACGTAACTCGGTTAAACCCTCCTCCCCTCTTCCCTGCTGGTATGACGGCAAGTACTGAATAATATTCGGGATATCCCTCTCAGTATGAAAACGTATTGAGAAATAGTTCCTGTTCCTGACAAGCAATACAGTTGCCCTCCATTGTTCAAGAAATGGGTTAAGGGTGCAAGGCTTAGTGAGTAAGCTGGGAAGCCCATCACCCATGAAGCCACCTTGAAGTATATTCTAATACTTAGTCAGCAATATCCATATGTTTCTAAATATTTTATACTCTCAAAAAAGAATATTTACGTACGTATATGTATATGTTTGTATGTATGTATGTGTATATATATATATATATATATATATATATATATATAACCTTATTAAATTAACGGCCCTAGCTTGCTATACACTGTGCCTATCTTTTGAGCAACTTGTAGATTTCTCGCCAAATGCAATCTGTAGCCTGCAGAAGAAAATCAATCACGTGTCCATTTTCGGACGTTTTTGTACGAAACAAATTCTGTTTAGCCCAAGCGTGGCCTAGCGATGCGAAGAAGTGGTAATCAAATGGAGCTAGGTCTGGCAAATTTGCGTAGAAAGAGTTTCCCACTGAAAATGCTTCGTAAGTTTTTCACTGAGACCGCTTTGTGTGATGACGCGTTGTCGTGAAGCAAAATCAATTTGTTGTATCATCTTTTGTATTCTGGTCGTTTTTCACACGACGCCTGATTCAAATCGATTATTTGTTGACTGTAGCGAGCAGTATCGACGGTTTCAGCAGCTCATATTAGACAACATGTTTTTGATCTCACAAAAAAAACAGCAGGCGAACAATTTTACAAGTGGTTTGTTGGTTCTGTTGCTGTCTCTCATTCAGCTCATGTAGAACCCACTTTAAGAGCTTTAGGATCTTCCCCGTGACCTTCAAGCATCTGCAAACGGTTTCTGGCGAGTGAAATCTTCATGCGATCGCGGGTCATCTACGTCCAATGAAGATTGCAATTTGGTGTCTTCAAACGTCTTTTGGCGGTTTTCCGCACGCTTCGTCGTTCAGTTTAAAATTGCTATTGTTGATTTTTTAAACAACTCAAAGCCGAAAGCAATATCACAGTAAGTTTTGACAAGCATTGCATGCGCTTCAGTCGCAGATTCTTTCAAAAAAAATAACAGAAAATGAGAATTCCCCGCAAATCGGTGCTTTTTGGCACTAAGTTCAACATGGTAAACGCTACCAGAAATTTCATAGGAAATACGTTAATGAGACGTTGCTCGTAGAACACTTATATATATATATATAATATATATATATATATATATATATATATATATATATATATATATATATATATATATATATATATATATATACCTGTTTCTCGAAGAGATGCTGACCTTGGAAGACCTAGCCTTGTCGACTGTGCAGCTCGTTCTCGATGGAATCGTCATTTAGCTGCAAAGTGAACATTTAGCACAGGCCTTAACATAGCTACGGACATTAAGTGTACCCGTTGATAATAAAACGTTTCAGTACATTGCTGCAGTAACGGGTTGAGTCAATGCTGCATTGCTATATCTAAGTAAGCCGGCTAAGATAAAGAATCTATCTTAAAATCTTCGCTAACAAAAATAATATTATGCTGCACGTGTGACAACCCTTTCTCCTTAAAAAAACATTTGAGCTCTTCGGGAAATGCAGAATCGAACCATCAGATGTTAACGAATGTTTAAGCGATAGTTATAACTATGCAGTTGCAGGCGCGGAACTACCAAGCATATACTGCTCATAAAGCCTTTGGCTAAACACATATTTCGCAACTCTGGGTGAATAACGTTTGTGTAAAGTAATACGCATACATATATCAAATCAAATTTGCTACTGTGAGTTTCGTTCTGCAATGGACATTGGTTAAGAAGTTGTCACACGGTACTACGTAGGTAAATGTAAGGTTAGATTCTAATATAAGACATACAAAATAACGACACTTTGTATTTGTTTGTTCTATTTGTCCGTTTTAGGTTAGGGTTGGCCCTAGGGAACGTGTACCCCCGCTCGTTGCTCTTTGCCGATCACTAATATGTTAGTTCAGTACTTCTGCATAGTCCTCATGGCAGCAGGCGCATTTACCCGCTGGACGTCCAGGGCAAGCCGCTGGAGTATAAATGCGCGGCATATCACGTCTCCATTAGCGAGAGCTGTACGAACTGCCTTATTCTTCGTGTTGGCTGGTAGAAGACAACATACTCTAATTCATTTATCGGAATTCCCTGTTTAGTGGCTCTCGATAATGAGTTGAGGGAATGTACATCACTTAATTGATTCAAAGAAGGATGGCATCATAAATTATTCAGTGAACAGTGTCTCAATCGAGAGGACATTTTAAATTTACTGTTATTATTACACGGACGTTCTATCGATAACCGCGAACATATATATATGCATATATACCCATACTGCTGAAAGTCAGCCATCATGCTCCCATAAGCACTAGGGAAACCCTAGATATCTAACATGTTCATTTATGCTGCCGCTACAAGCACCCTTGTAGTGTGTTTAGGTAAAAATGCGAATATTCAATCTATACATACTAAGACGACTAAAAAATTAGCAGGGCAGTCAGAGGCCCCTAGCACCTGATACTACCGTAGCAGGCTCCCAGGTACTGGTGCGATAGTCGAATCAAGGCACGAAAAGTGCCATCAAACCAGTCGTATATGTACTCGCCGACACGCTCGGTACCGTCTAGATTTTTCAGCCTCCTTCTGGGGGTAATATAGAGAAGCTCGTCGCACCCACGCACGGGAGTCTAAAAAAGAGCAGGACGGAGTGCTGGCAACGGTCGTGTGACGAAATCCAGCATAGCAGCATCACAATAGACGACGTGAGAATTTGCTCAATAGTACGTAAATGTATTTTAAACCCTACCCCTCCCCCCCCCCCCCCCTTTCAAAAAAAGACAAGGCGATGAGGGTCATCGAGAAAGTCCGGCCGCAAAAGACAACGATTAAAGACTGTATCCCAGGAGAAGCCTTTCAAATATGTTTACTGAATACTATCCTACCGTTCATATGAAAATGGTGAACGCCATTCTGCAATCGGGCACTTTTCAGGACTGCTTGCCCTCGGCGTTTGGCCCACTAGCATCTTACTAAATTTCTCCAAGGCAATATTTCACCGATATACGACGGCTGACGAAGGAACCGGACGACAGAATGCAGTCTCGGAGTACTAACACGGCTTTCGCTCACACCACTCAACACATGACGCAGTTCAAATTCGTGTAACCCTAGGAAAAACCCGAAAAGGTACTCGAGAAACAAAATCGTGCTGGCTGGCAATACTACTCGACATCAAAAACGCTTGTAACTTCATCTTATGAAGCTCCATAAATGAAGCGCCAGCACGTCTTTGTCTTAAAAGGATTTTAGCATCTTACCTGTTACACTGTGATTACGACGCACGATGATAATTCCTTGTACAATAACTCCCTGCTACCCTTTCTGAATGACCTGTCTGTGTCCTCCTCTAGAGCTTGATTTTAACCTGCATGCCGTGCTCCGTCCCCGGGAGCTCCAATGCGCTCTCCATATTTCTCCATATAAAGTAGTTCTCTCGAGACTTCTTCTTTGCGGCCTACAACTTACACCACTGAGTTAGCTAGATAGTAGACCTGACGCTTTTTGTAGTCAAACGCGTCGCAGTGCTTTAGGCATTCTCCGGTTCTGGTTGCATGTCAAGTACTGTATCGGTGATAGAGGATTGTACTACCAGTCCCGCCTTACGCTCGGCGGTACTTACATGTTGCTTTCCGTCCTCGATTTGATTTAATTGTCGTGCTCTCTCACTTTCTCTCTCTCGCTTGGCCTTAGTCGTTTGGTGTGAACCTCACACACGATGTTCACAACCTACCGCAGCATACCTTGCGTACGAGTTATTCCCGAAAACATCTAGAAAATAACATGTCTGTTTAAAAGCCATTACAATCGACTCAGGACAACACTACGCTGGACTTATCGACTGATCTTAAAGACGCAAACATTTAAAAAGAAACCATTCTTGGCCGTGTTCTTCGAGATCGAAACAGCTTATAACGGTCTATATATATATATATATATATATATATATATATATATATGTCGGTCTCCCTTACGGGGTGTACATTTTCCAAAACTGTTTGTAATGACACTGGCCAGGTTGTCATGTCAAAGGGCTTCAAGCTGTCATAGTACTCTGAAAACGGCGCGCTTTGGATTCGCCTTAAGGGTCACGCACTCAACCCAATTGCAGTGACTGAGTTGCAATCGACTATAAAGGAATAGTGTCGGCCTTAGGAACCTAAGATCTCAAAGCTAAACGCAACAAAAAAAACATTATATTTATTCGAAAAATAGACAACGGATTTTGTTATGACTAAGCATTCTACAATTTGTGCAAGTCACTCAAGTGATATTTTTGGCTGCAACGCTTCGATATAACTACAAGTTGAACAAAGAACACGACTGAGAAAAAGTGGGGGGGAGAAAGTTGAAATTCTGTTGAGAAGCGCTTCTGGAGTCTCTTTTAATTCACCCTGTTACTGCAATAAAGTAGAGACACATTATGCATAGACACTTTATCTTAGAATATCAACGTCTGAGAAACTGTGCCGCAGAGCGCACAGTCTCATTACAAGTATATTTTAGAAAAGGTCCAACAGCTTGGCGGCCAAGTTACCACGAGGTGACGGGATTCATCTAAGAGTGTGAACCACGAGCTAAGGATGAGGCCATGTTGTGAAAAATATTAGTGGATAACGCACAGATATACTTTGCGTACAAGTCGGCGGATGGATCTGCGTGAGGACTAGGCGTATTTCGAGCCAACAACAGTACAAAAACCAGCAGGCACATCAACTGTGGCAGCTCAGGTTCAACCAAGCTGGAGGTTATTTTTAAAGCGATGCTGCACAAAATAAAGAATCCATGGGGGAAAGCGCCATCATAATTAGTCAGTGTTTCAAGTGTTGCCACCTCAAACATCCGGGCTTTAGATTCACCAGTATGCCAACATTAAAAAAGAATAATCGATCTGGTAATAGCTGCATAGCCCCAGACAACCTTATAGTGCAAATCAGGAGCTTGCAGAATTCAAGATCCTGCTATGGCGGGGGTTGTTATTGCAGAATCGCTGAATCCTGCCTTTCAGTGAACTTTTCGCTAACTTTTCGTCTTGTCATGTGGCGCTCCCAGCTAACACCGGAAACGCAGTCCTCAAAGCCAAAATGAAGGCTTTAAAACCTTGTTGTGAACACGTTTAGTTATGCATTCGACATGAGTTCGACGATGTTCCATATACCAATATTAGATAGGGGGCACAATGAATAGATAGGGGGCACCTGGCTCTGGCCCCTGGCTCTGATCGCGTACGACCACAGCGTTGTCGTTTTTTCTTCTATTCTGCTCGCGTCGATGAACGGAGAGGGTCCCATTTTCAATCTCTATCGACGGCAGCTGATTGCCATTCTAATGCTGTTTGCTGCGACTTAAAGAACCCCGTTTTTCTTAGACAGAACATTTGACATGGGCCGCAGCCTATACCTTTGCTCCCTTAGCGCAGAAGTTGTTGCTCCCGTTAGCGCCGTTAGTAGACATACACTGTTCTGGTGTCGGTCTGTCTAACTCCAGTCGTTTTAACGCGGCCCGCCTCAGCTGCTATCGTTGTGAGTTGTAACGCGGGTAAATTCGACTTACTTCGATTGTCCACCGGCACGATCCGTTAACGCGCTGGCTGTGGTGCCTGCACTGACTGCACTCTTGTTGCCAGAAGGAACATACTGCAATTTGCGCAGACCGTGCTCAGCCTAAGATAGGCGAATAGCGTTGGAAAGTCGTGGGAAAGTCCAACTTAGGTAGCTCTACAGCCGAGTCGAGCCCGGTGGTGTGGTGGCTTAAGTCTGCGCCTCGCAACCGGAGGAGACACATAGGTGCGCGGGTTCGAGCCCCACCGTTGCACATTTGTATTTATGGGGGTCCGTCTATGAAGCAATGTAAAAACAGTACCGTGGACGTTAAATCTTGGCTGAGGATCAGCCCGAAATCTTTAGCTCTACAGCCGAACTTCTCTTGATGCTGCTCTGCGGCAGCATATATATATTACCTACGCATCCATATAGTCCATGTATTCTCCAATACCTACTAGGTATTTGCATCCTCCAATACCTACTAGGTATTTGCCTTCCATTGGGACAACCTCTTCTTTCTAATATCGACCCGGCCTGTTAAAGTTTGACATCCTTCTTCCCCTCAAAAAACTTCCTGGCGCAATTAAAACGGCAGCCCATTGCAAATTTTATCACTTCCCTTTTGCTATTATTTCTAACCAGAGAGGCATTAGCAAACGTCAATTCTCACACATACAAGGCCTTCCATATATTCATTGGTACTATATATTTAATAAACCCCCAGAGGCCCTTACACCTTACTGCATTTTTCCTCTTCCAGCCTTCTTCCTCAAAATAATCATCCCCTGTAGCCATTGTCACCCGGAGATGCTTGTATTCACTTTTATAGTCAAATTCCTTCCCCTGTAATACAAGCTTCCTTCCCCCAATCCCATTAAATACTAAAATTACTATATAATACAATACTAAACTTGCGCTCTTTTTTATTAAACGCCATGCCCAGTTCCTGCTTTTTTACATGCATACAGTATTTGCTGCCTTTACATACTATTATTTTCTCTAATTACTACCTGTAATGCATAAAGGTGTCCAGGATGGTGGTCGAGCCAATATATATGCTGTTTTATAAACAGACACCAAGTGTTTATAAAACACTCACACGTTTATCTTAGACTGTGTGTGCGAAAAACCAGTGGAATTCGGTAAGCTACTGTCCCCTTCCATATGGGAGCCATTGCCACAAAAGCATCACAGCATCTCTCCCTGAGCGGGTACAACAACACTCGCTTTCAAAAAACTTCATCAGATAGCCCTATAAATGTAACCGATGCTAACCTACTCACTGCCCTACTCGTGATCTTTCAATGGATCAAACATTCGACATCGTAGTTTGTAGCGTTGGTGGCTTAGGATGGTGGCTAATGCACCGTTCGAAACGGGGCGTCGTTGCCATAGCAACCATGGTTGGCAAAACAATCGCAAGTTCGAGCCCCGGCCTTACTGTTTGTATTTGGTGGACGTGGTTGTCATTGCCCTGCTGCTACACAGCTCTCCTGGAGAAAGCCTTTATAAATCCAGTACGAGAACGCGATGACGATAGATGCATTTAGACGATATCCTGCCACAGGCAACTTAGACTATTAGGAGCGTCTAAAATGTGGTTGTCAGAGCGTAAAAAAAAACAGTGCCAGAGGAGCGCAAACTCAGGTCGCTCATCTTCCTCACGTCTAAAAAGTCTGTCTACAAATGGATGGAGGGCCACTCAAAGGTGAACCCAACGCTGTGTCACGCCTAAAGTGCATAAACAACATGCCTGTCTGACACATGGTTAAATAAATACATTTAAATATTCGACTGTTGTATATCCTGAATATACCCTAGAACGCATGCCAACACAGTTGCTACCGCTGTTGCTCCGACTGTTCTCATTCATTCACTTTTTTTTGCAATAAAAGGTCTATACCCAAAAAGAGAAATAGAATAGTTGCCAATGAAGACCGTGCTGGAAGACCTTCGACCTCGACAAACACCGACAACGTGACTCGTGTGCGCAAAGTTTTGAACTCAGACCGTCGACTAAGTGTTCGTTTAATTGCCCAGATGTTAAATTTACCAAAAGAAACTAAAGAGACTCAAACGAAGGGTCAATCGGGTTCGACAAGACATCGCAGCCGACTGGAAGTTGCATCACGACATCGCCCCGGCTCATACCGCCTTTCTTGTGAACAGCTACCTGACCAAGGCCGGCATCCCAACGCTTCCGCAGCCGTCCTACAGTCCAGATGTGGCCCCCCCCGGACTTTTTTTTGTTTCCTCGCCTGGGAAGGACGATGAAAGGCAAGCATTTTGAGACGACAGAAAGGATCCAGGCAGCTTGCACCGCGGCTCTCAAGGCTATTCCGGAGAATGCCTACCGTGACGCCTAAGATGCTTGGAAATCGCGCTGGCAGCGCTGCATCGACGCAGAAGGAGCCTATTTTGAAAGTTTTTAAAGAATTGTAACAATTGGTTCAATACATTTTTTAAAAAATCGATTTTTACCTATTACTTTTTGGTCAAACCCTGTAAAAGTTGTTAGCCCACTGAGACCTAGTACAATGGGCCATCATGGCCCATGAGAAGTGTCAAGTGCCACTCGAGTCATTTGACCGGGGTTACTCACGGCTTTTCCCAACGTTCGACGTGTCCTGTTCCAACACCTACAAACCTGCGCTATTCAGAGTCACGCAAACTTCTAGTACAGTAGGAGGAAATTTTGCTCTCCTGAGCCGTCCCAAGGCTCCTTTCTCCTTCAGTGGCTCTGTAGCCATAGCTACTCCTAGCATTCACCCAGAAGTCGTGCCGCATATGTAGTCTACAAGCATATTGCTTATTTCGCAATAACATTGCATTTTAAGATTTAATTCTAATTACAATACAGTTCATTAAATACAATTTGAACACTTTAGCGACCGTCCCACCGGGCGAAAAAGTGCAAAGACCGCCGATGCGTCTGGCAGCTCGCTGTGTGGTATTTAGCGCATATCTGCGAGCAGAACCGGCAACGACATTTATCGCTAACTTGGTAAAATCCTTGGGTCGAACATACACTTGATCGGTGATAATAGCCATGTACAATTTAACTTGTGTACGCGTGCCGGCTAGTGCATGCTATTATATCTTTGAGCTCCCTGACGAAGTACACATCCAACTGCGCTACCTCTGCCGAGGCCTCAGTCACTTTTCCCTTTCACTACAACAGAAATTGCAAAAGTGGTCCTGTAATAGGTGACCTAAGCCTAGCTCTGATTGTTTCCACTGCCATCCCGCAACCCGCTAGCAGGTACACGAAGCGGCTTTTTGCCGTCCGCGGTAAGCAA
Source organism: Dermanyssus gallinae (assembly GCA_003439945.1). Classification (NCBI taxonomy): domain Eukaryota; kingdom Metazoa; phylum Arthropoda; class Arachnida; order Mesostigmata; family Dermanyssidae; genus Dermanyssus; species Dermanyssus gallinae. The sequence goes on along the minus strand of QVRM01007077.1, from coordinate 21,005 downwards.
GGAACCCGCTTGACTAAGTCCAGACAATTAAATGTACTTTTGCGAACGATACCTACTTATCCAGTACTGTTTCCCAAGTTAACCTAGCCGATAAAGAGCCTTGCTGTTCAAGTTAAATAAAGCACGCATTTGTCCTTAGAGGTCAGCTTCAACAGTCGTCTTAGGAGCAAATTTTCCTGCAGTGATAATTTAATCCGCAAATCAGATACGGCTAACTACTTAAGGATGTGTTACACTCTGTTCCCATACAGATGTTTCTGCTTAACATCAACGCACGTAAAAGGCACGTTCGACGCTAGCTTGTCGAAGAGGTATTGGGACTTTCACTACAAGATCTATACAATGCCGGTTGTGCTCAGCCTGCCTCAGTTCCTTCATGGGGATCCTCAACTGAGAAAGTCCCCTTGAGGGGTTCCTACGTTTTGACTTAGCTGCAAGGCGTCCTCGCCCCTTACGTTCAACGCAGTCGCCAGCAAAGAGGCTGGAGAGCACTTGTAGGAAAGAACCACCTACCCCAGCATGTCGAAATGAATCGACTAGTAGGTGACGAGGAGCTTTGTCGAAAGACTTGACACAATCGATAAAGACGGCGTACAAGTGACCCCCGGGCACAGCCAACACCCGTTCACTGGAGTACGTTACAGTAAGAAGCGCCCTCGATATTATCAACTTGGCGAAGATGTTCTTGAGAGTGCGTTCCGACGCGATACTCTGGTAGAGAATTAGATGGTCCACGTTGTCACCGTTTTTGCCCTTGAATATCAGAGTAAGCCTGGTCTCAGGCCAAACCTGGGGTATGTGTCCCCCGCTGAGTATCTGATTAAATAGGTTCTCTGCTAAAACATCGGGCGACTCAGCCCAATGTTCGTATTAGATCCCATCAAGACCACTACTCTTTTTCTTGGATAACCTGCGAAATATCAGCGGCCCTAAATCGAGCTAGAATATTAAATATCTTGCATCCTGGATATTCCGTCGGATGTTGAAGGTTGTGAAACAGGAGGTCGATAGTACTTATTCCACTTTGGCAAATGTACGTGAATTTATCACGCTCATTTGCGCGATGCAGATCTCTGTTTTCTAGAAGCTTAAAAAGCCCATGCTCTTCCTGTCGGTGGCGCCACTATTAATAGGCTAGCACTGATAGCATCGGAAACGTCAACATCATCGTAATATGGTGGCAGGTAGAGCAATGCAAGATTGAAGCTACCTGAGGTAAGTGTCATACTAGACTCAACTTGACACACACATTGTATTTGGGGTGACCCTGCCCGTAAATAGATTAAGAGTCCACCTACTGGTTTCCCCCGCCGTCCGTCTGGAAGACTCGCTAGCAGATGAAAACCTGCATTTCATTGAAATGCAGTTCCGCCCGCATGAAAGTCTCCGTCAAGGGTACAATGTCCACATCATCGAATAAACGCTCTGGTGCTAGCTGTAAATCCCCAGATGAGCACTCGCAATTCCAAAGCAATAATTTGCAGTTGCCTTGGCAGAAGGCGTCATTGCTGTCTAGTTGTTAAACCATGCCCGTCAGTAAACTTTTCGCATACTCTTGTCTGGGCCGGCGGATAGCACGCACTACAATATGCCTCCCGGTTGGCCAGCCACGCAGATGTTCTGGCGACGTTGTTCGGCTGAAGCCCTCCAAACGGAGAGCCTTTATAGGCAACGCACGGTTTTTACACAGTGTTAGCTCACCCAGGTCTACGACTGCACTGCCTGCTGGAAGAGGACGGTGCTTCCTTATCGCGTTAGTTTCGCGTTTTTCCACTGCCGTTCGGTTGTGTATTGGGGTGAGATCGCTCTACCTCGGCCCCAGGCGCCCATCCTGCTTATCTGGGCTGTTGTTGGTCGATCCGCCACTCTCACTCGCGAGCTTCCTTTTTTTTGCTTCGCCTCTCCACCAGCTGGAAGCCTTCCTTGTCCAGCTGATCTACCTGGCTGTCTCTGTACAGTCCATTGTCTCTTCAGTCTGGTCGCGCAGCTGCAGCGGACTAGCAACGTCACTTGCTACTGCCGGCACCGGCTTCTCTTTCTTTTCCTAACTCCACATGTAGCCTACTAACCCCTTAAGGGTTCCTCTAGGTGAATCTGGGATATTTGCTCCTCTTCCGTCTCCCTCATTAGTGCATTTGTTCCTGAGTTTTGCAATTGCTGTGGCTCTAGTCTGTTCCAGTACCTGACACTTTAGAAGAGTGTGGGTCGAGTCATCCTCCGCTCCTTCCTGACAGTAAATACAGCTCGCTGAGGGAGCGTTACCAGTTCGTAAGAGGTACGTCTGAAAGTCCCTATGTCGGCCGCTTGGCCGCCTTAGCCAAGGATATCTTCAGGTGGCTGAGGCCCGTAAGCCTCTTGTCCAAGCGGGTTCCCAAGTACCGGGCCTCCTTGACTTGCTTTATTTGCTGCCCTACCAGGTATAGTAGTATGGGACCCACCTTTTACCTTCCCGTTAGCAGTATGGCCTCGCTTTTCTTTGGAGCGATTGCTAGGCCGGCTTCGTCCATCCATCTCCTCGGGCTCGTCGGCCAACGCCATTTTCTACACGTAAATTGTTTACACAATCGAAGCTTTGGTTTAAGCATCATAAGTCACAGCGGGAGCTGCACAGGGGTCCACTCCGAAACTGGAATACGACAGGCTAGTGCGACTTGACAACTTCTCGGACCAAACTGGTCGGGTACGCCTAAGATCTTGCATTGACAGTGCAGGCAAACAACGAAGACAATCTACACACAATGTCTCGCGCTAGACTTGCGCCCAATGAAACGAAGCTATTCTGCTTCCTCGAAAAGACAAAATGCTGAGACCTGCGACTTCTGCTAGAGAATGAAGAGGTTTAATTAGTGAAGATCATCCAGTACCTTAGTAAAGTCTAGGGGCGCCAAGAACTCAAAGAAAGCAACTAACAAGGTCAGAAAGCTATTGATGTTATCTGAATAAGAAAAAATAGAACCATCTGCAAAAACCCTGCTCGGTTCCTGGCACAATCTATGCGAAAAATCTATACCAAGACGTTGCATGCGAAGGCACAACGCATAAACGGCAGCAGATCTGGAAGACACTAGAGGCAGATGGATCAGACAACTGATTTCCGATCTAAAAGAATTAATGGAATGCCTTAGGGCAGAACCGTGGAAAATGCCACCTACGCTCCCTGGAACTGCTTCGCGTGAAACACGCAGACCAACAGCCTGAGGGAATTTCAGGTTTCACAGCGTGCTCAAGGAGAAAGAAACATGGAAAGTGAGGGCAAAGGTCGTTCTAGCCCAGACGACGTTCAGCTGGAGACACGATCAACAATTAACGAAGGATCGACCATCCGAAGCACAGTGGCAACAAAGAAGAATGAGATCCAGGATGATAAACGTAAGATGTTAAAAACAGCAGGGCTGCAGGCAGACACGCATGGCGCAAACAACCAAATTTCAAAATTACATACAACAGAAATGGAAAAACCAGGAAGATCAGTGAAAATCCATTGAAACTTATTTGCTAATGACTTGTGTTTCACTAAACTGTCGTCTTATGGCCGGAGATGACACAAATCGCTTAACCGGATGAGACCGCTGGAGACACCCATGACCAAACGGCCCATTAGCCCTCCTCCCCGTTCGGCGACGTATTACGTACAATAGTTTCGGCAAATAGGAAATAGGTGTGATATTTAAGAATAGGAGGTCATTTTTGTGTGTGTGGGCCCGGTGGACCAAGACACACCACTCGGGGTTGAGTTCCACATTCGAACATGCCAAAAAAGCTTGCTGCGACTGTTGTTGTTGTTATTGTTGTTGCATGACGTAGAGGAGAACTTCAGCATTCTCCCCTTCGAGACCGACCGTCGTGTTTTACGGCCAGCTGACTAACCTGATATTTTGGAGGCTGTGGAATCAATCTGGAAGGTGCTGCAGCAGCTCTTGGCTTTGCGTGCTGCAATGGTGAAGCAATGGGACACTCTATGATAGAGCTTGGGCTTATCTTTGGCGCACAGTTGTTTGTTTTACGGAGAAAATTCCCTGCTACGCCAACGATCGTTGATAAAATGGCATTTGAGATCCTGCGTCAACATTAACTTAGCGTTGCTGTACTGGCATAAAGACAGTAACTCGATATTTGTCTACCTCACGCGCCTTCAATTCCGTGTAGGTAATGACGCACTCGAAATGCATTTAAGTCATTGCATATACTGTATATACTTAAACTAATATGTAAAATGTACTTACTTAGTTGGCGAACCCGTACGAGAATCAATATGCGACAATCCCACCGGCTCTATAGGGTCACCTTAATCTACGGTTTTGACCTTCTACGTTACTGCATTCTGAACTGCCACAGGTAACCTCCTTAGCCGTGATTAGGCTCTCATGATAGCCGTTCGGTGCAACCCTGGCACCCCCTCGCATACCTTGCTTGCCCATATTGACTTGTCTCCTGTTTAATTCTATTATCCCACGCGGCGTCAACTACAAAAATAACGAGCGTCATTAACCACCATAAACTTAACAAGGATGGACCCTGAGGCTGGCCTAATAGGCCGGTGAGAGAGGTTCCTGATCTCAACGCAAACAGAGAATCCTTTTTCTTGAAATAGGAGCCACGTGTTGCCACCCGCTTTTCATGCATCGTCCATTGGAACAGGCCTTTTCAAGTTTCTGTTGGCCAATGCCTTCACAAAGTCAGTGACGCAGGAGCTCGTCGCAAACCAAGCCCATTTGCGCGATATAGGCGAAGTGCATAAACTACTTTCTCAAGGCTGATCGAATTCCGCCTTTGTAACTTAGAGTGCATTCAAAGGCGGAAGATCTCCAATGGCCTCAGAGTGTGGTAACACGATCTTATGCTTAACGCATCTAATAGCCAGCCCAGGTCTATCATTCTCGACACTTGGCGATATAATTATTCTTAGTATATCTACTAAATATAATATCGGTCTTCTTTAAAGAAAGAATCGTAGTCAGCAGGTGTCTCGCGGTCCGGCACAGATGTTACGTCCTTGGAATATTGTCTAGGGCGATGTGATCAGACTAGGATATCAAATTTGCCTGATATGGGATGTTACTGCTGACGTATGCGAATGACCTCATCATAGCAGTCTAGCAAAACCTCCAAGCATTTCACGAGGCGATTGCACTTTAAGCGCGGGACTAACGTTTCGAAGCGGTCGAAGTAAGACGCTGTCATATTGTGTCAACCGCGGAGTGAATCCCTTTGTAGAGCAGCGATAGTCCACAAGACCGTCAGCACCCGCGGCAGTGGTACTCTTTCGTGAAACCCAAAAGCAGAGGAGTGGACAAGAGGCAGGACAATGGATCAGACTGCGATGTCCGGAATCAAATGCCTGACTGCGAAATGCAATCCTACTAACTAGAAATTCGCTTGACGGCCACGAAGACTTTGAGAGGTCCACGGAGATGTACACAGACAGATAGGAGTACTCCGGCTTACCGACAGACGAACGCTTACGTCTGCCACGAGGCTAAAGCGGAGAACACTCGCCCAGCGACATGGCGAAAGACTGCGTGGCCTGCCAAACGACAGGTCCTCACGTAAGTACTTGCAGCCAGACGTAACTAAACGCAGCTTAGTCCGATCTAATTTAAGCCTAACAGATGTAGCAATTGTCGTTTGCGGCATGATCTACTTTGCAAATAACTGAGAGACAGACCATGACAAACATCTTCAGAGATGCTTTTGGAAAAGAGACACGCGCAAACAAAAGCCAATTTGTTTCCGCGTTTCTTTGTTTCGGCATCTAACACCGCCTTTAGCAGATACGCGCTATGAATAATTGGACCTCATTTGATCAAATGACTCAAGGCAAAGCAAAAACATGCATAACAGAACGGCATTTTTTGTGTGGCATGCACTGCGTCAAACGATCGTGCTGTCTTGAACCCTACAGGAAGAAGTGCAAAGGGCTGTTAACTCGGAGAAGGGCAGTTTTAATTACTTGCTGTGCAACACTACGACCTAAACAACAGTACAGGATATGACTACCTGTCAAAGTAGTGCCATGTACTTCCGGGCCTGAGGGAATAGGAGGAAGGAACTCGCGGTCAAGTGGGTTTTAGGTCCCACACGAGTCAAAGTGCTAGCTGCCACTACTAACTAACACATGTGAATGATGCATTCTCCGAAGCATCCGCCTATTCTGTGTTCCTAAACGTAGCCGATATATACACACACAAAAAAAAAGGGATCACAGTCGTACCACCACGTTAAGATGTGTGCGATGGCCGTTGTAGCAGCCGACGCGTCGTCTGCTTTGTAGATAAACATAAATATATGAACATATATGTGGATATATCAAAAGAGTGATATGCTTCAACGGCAGTAGTCATGCAGCGAGAACGTTCGCGCCGCTGTGCAGAAAACGCTGGTGGAGTATGAAATGGAACATCCGGATCATGACTCGGCTGGGGTCGAAGACGGTAAGTAGGCTCCAATAAGATATATGCTCTACTACCAGCAAACGAAACGATACGCGTAGCCTGTCAGGACAGTCGGGCCTTGGCTGCATCTCACGTATAGATCAACTACGAAACGCTCTAGCAACAATACTAAAAGAGAAATTGGATTACAGGGCGAAATTGCGCCCAATAACAGGCGAGCGGGGTACGTGCACTGCACTATCGTTTTGTCTAGAATGCAGCAGAAAATTAAAAATTGAACCGACACCACCAAGGTAGTCCAGTTTGTTTTGCTTAGAAGTTCTTCACACGGGCCACATTTGCGCCAGTGCTCGGTGGCGGCCTTTATGTTTACAGTTTGGTTCAAAGAGGCGAAGCACACGCGGTTCGGCGATTTTTACCTTTTAAGCAACCTAAAATGATGGCGGAGCAACGAATCTACATAAAGTTGTGTCTTAAAAACTAAATCATATGTGCTTAAGTGGTGGAAATGTTACGAATTGCTTATGGCGATCAAGCTGTATCGCCAAGACACTGTGAATATATATATATATATATCTATATGTGTGTGGTATTGTCGATTCGAAGACGGATGTGAAGAGATCTGAGACGACTGTTCTTCGGAACGGCCGTTAACGTCGTCAATAACAGAAGAAGGCGATGAAAATGTACTATTAACATAGTTGATTGATTGAAGATCTCTTATCGATCAGTTGTATCCGTATTGGTCGGTATTTTATCCGTCAGCAGATTGACAGCAAAATGCGTTTTAAAATTGTTGCACTTCCAGCAAATAAACGTTGTGGGGAAAAGTCCGAATTGAACCTTTAGGAGAGAGCAGAAGACGCTGGATAGTTTTAGAGATTAATTACAGCAGGCGAGTCATTGGTATATGGTTACGACATCGGGACAAAAGGCCAATCCTCCCAGTGGTGCTCCCAAGGAGAGAATCGATGGAAGATATTGAAACGGGGCAGATCCAATACAAGGGTTATTTTGACAGTTTTCAAATACAAGTAAATCATCTTCCACGATTTTGCCATCTGGGCCTTCAACAGGCCTGTGCTCTTTGCAAACAACTTTTGAATCCTCGATAACGACAACGCACCGGCACATATATCGTTACTGATTTCGGATTATGGGATGAAACTTCTATATTTCCGCATGATATGCATATGATTTCTATATTTCCGCAACCTCCATATTCACCGAGTCTTGCAATATTCCCTTCAATTTAAGGGATATCGCAAAACTTACCGAAGGAACGCGGCTTCTATTATATGCGCCATGGGTTAACACAACGCTATTTAAGAACAGTGAGCACCTTCATTGGACCCACCGTGGATAATAAAGTGGCAACGTTTCGAAAATATAGAGGAAATAAGGAAAATTTCGTAGGAGCAACTCAACTCGATTCCGAAAGACGTGTTTAGAAGTATGCTTCCAAGCAGGGAAAGACAATAGCACAAGTGCATTGCAGTTATTTTGATGGGAACACAACAACGACAGCAATGGAATCCAGCTGTAAGGATACTTGAAGAAGTTAACATTTAATTTTCGAAGACTTTGATCATCATTCTCGTGTGCTTTTCTATCGAAGGGCTGGCTACTCCCTTTCCTAGTGATTTCTTTATTTTCCTCTCATTTCCCTCTCATTTTTCGCTTTTACACCAAAACGCCTGTGATATTAGGACTCTCAGCTGTGGACGTTTGCACTTGATTGTTAGTTAATCGTAGCTTCGTACAATATTGAGACTTACAGGCGTTTTGCGTCCTCAAGTGTTTCTAGGAATGGCGGTAGGAATGCTGTTGTCGCAAATTTTTCTGATTCTATTGATGTATGTGATGCCATTATATTTACTTCTCCGGAAAAAGCTATTTGAGGTAATACATGTGGCCCGGCTTAGTTTTCAACAAGATCTCAATTATGTCTGTTTATGCAAATAGTCGCTCGCGATCTGGAAATCTTCTTAATACGCTTAGCGAGACGCCAGACTCACGGTGATAGAGGTTTTTTTCCAATCTTAGCTCTTAATGCAAGTGATTAATATTTCGGACCTTGTCTCCCTTGGGTAACCTACGAAGTAACACGTATGATGTACGCTTCTGCGCCTGATCATGCACGCATTAACGGCGGCGATGCTACTCTTTAATTACGACGCTGTCATTATCTCAGCATTGGTGTTCTCTGATAATAACTCTGCGTTAATCCTGCGTTTCGCTGTTAAATCCTCCCTTAAATCTGCGCTAAAATTCCTCTGTTAAATCTGCGTTTTCGCTGCCGCCTCCGTACAGTGTGCCCCAAGCAGGATGACCAAGCGGAATTTTAGCACAGTGAATTATGATCAGTTTGCCAATAAACTGGTGATGACGCACTGATCTAGTTGCTGCATCTCCTCTGATCCTGATGCAGCTTTTGAAACCACCTTTGACTCCAAACGATCCAACATTTATAATCAAGCCGTCCCCTCAGCGTCATGGACCGCCCCCCAAGGACTGGCGCTAATCTGTTCTTCTACGTCTTCAAATAGATCTTGACTTTGTCGGCCGTATGTACGTTTGTGATAAGACCAACCAACACCTGAAAATGTTTACTTCAGGTTGCTATATTAGACACAGGGCACTACCTAGGTCTCAGAGTTCAGGGAGTACCATCGCAAAAGAGCAACTAAAACTGAACAGTGTAATGGCTTTTGGGAGTATGTCAGTAAGGAGACCGGCCGTTGTCGAAAGACGTCCCTCTATTCCGGAATCTATCATCTCACCCGACGAAGCACCGCATATGTTTCCGCTGGTGTCTGTTCCACCATGCTATGATACTGCGACTCTCACTGGCAGCGATCAGATAGTTGCAGGGTTGCCTCCTCCTCGTGGCAGCCTCTGCGACTATTTAAAAATCCTTTCGGGGCTGACTCTCAGCCAAGATATAACGTCCATGGGACTGCTTTTCGCATTGCTTCATAGAGGGACCCCCACAAATACAATTGTGCAACGGTGGGGCTTGAACCCCCGCACCTATGTGTCTCCGGTCCTCCGGTCGCAAGGCGCAGACGCATGCCACCAAGCCACTGGGCTCGACTGCGCGACTATCTAATACTATCTAACCTCCCTTCCAGGTGTATGGTTCCAACCTCGACATATTTCACCACCTACTATAATCCAAATAATCCGCAAATGCAAAACTGGCCTAAAAGACGCGGCCACTAGTCTCGATTTTTCAAAGTAATTTAAAATAGCGCTTTCTTCTTCGCCTTTGTTAACGCTCATATATTTTTTGTCTCGATATTAGCACTTTTCCACGTAGTTTCAATAGGGCTTGTGTAGTTACGTTTTCAATGTGAATGAATCTCGCCATGTTGCTGGAAGCTTATCATAAGATATGTAAGACTACATTTATTGCCGAGGCATTTGAATGTTGTGTCTTGGTGCCATTTTCGGTACGCGTCAACTCTATTAACTTAGTTAATTGAGGATATCCGCATTTTAAACTTTCACGTTCAGTAACTGGAAGACTTAGTTGTCGGTCAACGTCCATAAAACAACCACAAGAATGTACACTTTGTAGAGTCAACTTTATATTCGTCATCTATCAGGTCCAATTGTATATAAATTGCACGCTTTAATGTTCGCCTCTCCTAATGGTTACGTAGGAAAAAGTAATGTAAACCTACACTTTACTTAAAAAAAAAAAACTTTACCAAAAGTATTACCACCGGCTGAACACCTAGAGTCGTGAAACCAGGCCATGCGTGGTCACAAGCTGCTCTAATAGTCGAGGCCGTCTCGTGTATGGATTACTTTAACTGATCAGCTTTTTAACTCACCAATAGTACCCGTAAATAGAAGTAGGCATTGTTATCTATCGCTTTGACGCAGCCCCTCCCCATCGGCGTTCTTCATGTTGTTGTTGTTTGTGTAGTTGCAGATCCAGGAAACAAAAAATGCGTCGTCAATTCAATCTACGCTCGTTCGATAAACCCCTGGCTCAAATTGGCTCAAATTGTAAGTCCTTAGCGATTTAATCAAAATGATGCATAGTGCGGCAAGAGTCACTTGTGGGTTTAAACATTTTGACATAAAGAACAAAGCAGCAGATTAGGCACGGTTGAAATTCGAGTTTTGTTCTAAAGTACCCTGCATGCCGTTCTGTCTAGATAATGATGTCAAGAAGACAATCGCCCCTGAACTTTTCGGCATGGTCTATACAGTATACACCATTTTTGATGATTTTTGGCATTACTTGGGCGTTAGTTTTGAAATCGCTCGCCGAATCTTTTTCGTCAGACTGTCGATGGTAGCGGGCTTACTGGTGAACACTACGCTCTGCTCTCTCAAAAACGCGCACAGAGACGTCTAGGGGCGTCAGGTAGCAGCAACGAGGTGGTTTCTGGCAAAAACCTCTGCTTTCTGGGAGATCACGCGCCCACCAAACTCTTTTCAAATAACTGATTTTTTTAGTACAACTTAATAGACTTCACTCTCGTGGTGTCGAATGGTGTAGCACAAAAGGAACAAACCCCAAAAGGACGATGTGCGCTGAATCGGCTTCTTCTGCAACTGTGTAGTCGGCTGCGATTCACTGAACTAACCGTAGGCTAACAACAAGAAAATTTGCAATTCTGGCGCAGGCCCGTCCGACGCGGGCACACAATAGCTGATTTTCGCGCATGTTCCGAACATGACGCGTCACATCTCCTGCCATGGTTAACACGAATTCGTGTTCTAGTGAACATGAACTTTCGTCTACTGCCCATCAACCGGATATATATATATATATATTGATTTATTGTTCGTTTGGCATGTATACCTAAATACACATGTCACCCTTTTATATCAGGGGCGTTTAGAGCGGCAGCATATATGTTACCTACGCATCCATGTAATCCATGTATGCTTCAATACCTACTGAGCATTTGCTTTCCAATGGGACAACCTCTTCTTTGTAATACCGACCAGGTCCTTTCTAACATTTGGTCCTAGAGCTAGGGCCTTCGACAGCTCTATATCTCTGCTCCCCCGAAGGCTATACATTCTGTAATAATATGCTCGATTGACTCATTATCTAGCCCGCGTGCTCGACATTCTGTACTTTGCCCCTCCCTATATTTAGCTGTTTGCATCCTTGTATCCAACATCCCTGTCCTGGCATCTGCCAATAGCTCACTCGCTCTTGAATTATCGTATTCCCGTTCTACCCCGCCCCTTTCCCGCTTTTCCTCAAAAATTACCTCGTTGCATAATCAATGCAATTTTTAATTCTACACCGTTCTGCGTCTCCTAGGGGCTTGAAACTCGCGATGAGTTATATAATGAATGCGCCGAGGGCCGAAAATGTTGAGGGATCTAAGTCTCTCCTCAAGAGTCCTTGAGGCAGTAAGTAAGGTCAGTCAATTTCTAGATCGGTTCACGCCATGCCAACAAGATAGGGATTCCTGTGATCGCGACAAAAGTCAGGAAAGGCACACACTGTATAGCATAGTAGCTTTTGCTTTTTAACTATCTAAAAATATATACTCGTATATATATGTATATATATATACTGTATGGCGTTTTCGATTTCAGATCGTTGGCTTTGTGATTTTTGTTATGCTGTTGTACCTATTGCTTGGATGGGTGTCGCATTCCGCCAACTTCCTTCAACTGACAACGTTCTGCTTCACAATCTTTAGCACTGCGGTGCTGCTCAACTGCCTCCTGTTTACATCAGGCACAGAAGTGCTCAACACGAATTTCGTATGTCAGCAAACGTCGTCAGACACCCGATCACACAGTTGACATTGTATATAAGCAATAATAACGATTATAAACGCAATAGCGGTTGAGACTGAGAAAACCATAAATGTAATATATATATATATATATATATATATATATATATATATATATATATATATATATATATATATATATATATACAAGGTGTCCGGCTCTTTTGGGCCAAAACTCTAGGGTGTAGTCAAGCTCGGTGAGAAAATCACTTTTGGCAATGCAAAGGGAGAGCGGAAATGCTTTGTATAGGAGTGAGATGTTTTTATTGGATTTTTTTAAATTGTGATTGAAGGGGTGGCTGTCCCCACATGCGACAAAATGCACGATTGTGAGAATTATACCCGGCCGGCCTTAGCTAGCGCAGAGACTATTGTGATGCTTGCAAAATTATAATTTTACTTCCGCATGTTTGAACTTTCACGCACAGGTTCTCAATATGTTTCCATTACGCGCGCACAACCAATACGTTCAGACGAATGTACTTTTTAAGTTAATAATTTTGGTACCAAATTGGTAGAGCTGACGTCTGTGGTTGCAACGTAACTCAAATCTCCAGATGGCCATATCGGGTGTGAAAGAATGCGTTCAACTACTATGTTCGCTTCCTTTGTCAATCAAGCCACTCGCCAAACCTACAGAACCTCAGAAAAATATTTATTTTATTTCAAATCTTGCTCGAACGAATGTCCGTCAGCCAATAAGGATAATATCAGTCAGCCATAACTGATAGCGATGGCAAAGCTCTCGTTGCACGCGTTCAAAAATACCAGGCGTCTCCCGAATGGTTGCACCAGCAATCAGTCAGCGGATGATAGGAGGGCTCTCCTTAGCCCATCGAAGAGCATTTATGGGCGTTGCGGGTCACACACCATCCTGTCTGAAGGACGCTTTGTTCGTAAAAAGAACAAGAGCAGAAAACTACACATTGGCCGCTGCTTGTTGCAGAAACCAGCGACTGTAATGACTGCGTGGCTGGTAATCAGAATCCCGCAAGACTTGAACTCGCTGCAACCGGTACGGATGTAGCTCTGATTTATTTAGCATCCCGTGGACAGTGGCGCGACTTACACCGACACTTCTAGACCCCATCCTTAAGTGTGCGGAAGTACGCGCGACTACTAACATAGTAGCTGCACGCATGCAGTGTTACGTTTGTGGAAATGTAGGTCACCGCGCCAGATCTACTGCATGCCCCAGCTACCTCCGAATTCTGACGGAACGGAAACAAGCAATATATGCGGCCAAGCAGGCGGCACAAGCTAATAAAAGTGGCAAAACTGAGTCGGCCGCTCAGGAGACAGAGACCAGCAAATCTCCCCACAAGCAGAAAAAGGAGAGCAACTGACTGCGGAGCAGAAAAAGCTTCAAGGAAGGACGCTCGCCGGAGCAGGACAAACTTAGAGGGATGGACGGAACAGGGTGCTCGAGGAGCCGCTAGACATGCTACATCAGCCCCGAACTGCTCACAGGAGGAATATGAAAGGTTTCTTATTGAGCTCGGAGACTTAGTACGCGACACCAGTAAATGATTGGGAACCCTACTCACGGGCGACTTTAATGCAGCAAGTGAAACATGGGGATCAAAGAAAACGGATACAAGAGGAAGAACCGTACTCGATTGGGCAGCTAGTCATGACATATACGTACAGAACAAAGGCAAGGAACCTACTTTTCACAGGGCAGGCCAATACTCTCATATTGACTTAACGCTTTGCGATGATACGCTGGCTTGTAAAATAACGGGTTGGAAAGTCCTCACTGAAGAAGAAAACCTCAGCGACCACTACTGCATAGAGTTCACAGTAAAGGCGCGGACACCCAGGCCACTTGCAAGCAATAAAGCTCGCTACAGGATATCCGATGAGAAATCCTTTAGAGCAGAAATCAGCAATGCAATCGCCGACACTGGACTACCCCAAACTCCAGAGGAGCTGCAAGAGCTTCTAATAACGGCATGTGCTCGAGCTACGAAGCCCATACATCCAAAGCGGGCGAACTTACAGCCAAACTACTGGTGGAACACGACCATTGCGCAAAAGAGGTCTGACTGCAACAGAGCAAGGCGTAAACTAAAAAAGCCACACAAGACCCTAGAAGATGAAGCTCAAGCTTTGGTTAACTATCGAAAATGTAGAGTCAAATTGAAGCAAGCAATTATTGATAGCAAGACAATTAGATGGCGGAACCTTCTCAAGGAAATTGATGGCGATCCTTGGGGGAAGCCCTACAAGATAATAACGCACGAAAGCCCAGGGCTGTGCTCACAAAGGAGCAAATCAGCCAGGCTTTGAACATACTCTTCCCAAAACACGCTCGCTTTGACAGGGAGCAATATAACACACCAGAGGCACCCACAGGAGAAGGGGACGAGCCCCCAGCGATATCGGTAGCAGAGGTACTCAAGGCTGCGGCGAGACTTAGGCCGGGAAAGGCTCCAGGACCAGACTGCATCCCGTCCCTGGCAGTCAAAGTACTATTTAAGGAATATCCGGATCTGGTTGCACAGGTGTTCACTGCAGCGACCAGAAAGGGAACAATACCTGCAAACTGGAAACAAGCTGAGGTTGTCCTTATCCCCAAAGACAACGGAGGATTCAGGCCTATCTGTCTACTGAATACCCTGGCGAAAGGGTACGAGGCAATCATTGAAGAAAGGCTCAGGACCTTTCTAGAGGAAAACGGACTCCTTTCGGACTCCCAATATGGATTCGGAAAAAAACGGTTCAGTTCTCACTGCTGTCCATCGAGTTACGGACAAGGCTGACCTTTTACATAGTTCAACCATATGCACCAGAAAACTGTTCCTGGCAATACTTCTAGATGTCAGGAACGCCTTTAACAGCCTCCCGTGGAGGACAATACTGGACACGCTAGTGAGGAAAAAAGTCCCACATTATCTTATCAAAGTCATCTCAGGATACCTGGAGGACCGAACTGTTTTCAACGGTGAAGTGGAATTATCAATGACAGCAGGAGTTCCACAGGGCTCGATCCTAGGTCCCCTGCTCTGGAACCTAGCGTACGATGGCGTACTCTGCCAGGATAACCTTCCACAAGGAGTAGAGATGATCGCGTACGCGGATGATCTGGCTATCACAGTTCAGGCAAAGACTGCAGAAGAATTGGAACTTAATGCAAATAAAACACTAGAGTCTACGAGGAGATGGATGGACGAAGCCGGCCTAGCAATCGCTCCGGAGAAAAGCGAGGCTATACTGCTAACGGGACGGAAGAAGGTGAGTCCCATCAGACTATACCTGGCAGGACAGCAAATAAAGCAAGTCAAGAAGGCCCGGTACTTGGGGATCCGCTTGGACAAGAGCCTGACGGGCCTCAGCCACCTGAAGATAACCTCGGCAAAGGCGGCCAAGGCGGCTAACGCAATTGCAAGAATTCTACCAAACATTCACGGACCAAGAGAATGCAGGCGTAGATTGCTGATGTCAGTGGCCGAATCTATAGCGCTATTCGGGTCCCCAGTCTGGCTCAAGGCTTCTTTGAAAACAAAGAAAGCGAGAGGGATCCTTGGAAGCACTCAGAGAGTGGCGGCTCTCAGGATTATCCAGGCGTATCGCACCGTTAGCACAAACGCTGCTCTCGTGCTGGCCGGAGCTCTTCCCTGGATCTAAAGGTGGAGGAAAGGCAAAAACTCTGGGAAAACAGCTCGAGCAGCAGTAAGGAAGTAGAGAGACAGAAGACAATGGAAGCATGGCAAGCCAAATGGGACTCCATTCCTTCTGGAGCACCGGGGCACACCCTTCGATCTTTCATCCCAAATATCAAACAATGGATTGAGCTGCCGGGGGGAGAACTAAACCATTATCTCACGCAGATCCTCACGGGACATGGGGACTTTCCGACATACCTCTCTCGAATCGGAAAAGCTCCCTCATCGAGCTGCGTTTATTGCCAAGAGGGGAACGGAGGATGACTCGACTCACACTCTTCTAAGGTCCCAGGCACTGGAACAGGCTAGAGCTACAGCAATTGCAAAACTCAGGAACAAATGGACCAATGAGGGAGACGGAAGAGGAGCAAATATTCCAGATCCCCCCAGAGGAACCCTTAAGGAGTTCGTAGACTACATATGCGGCACTTCTGGGTGGAAGCTAGGAGCAGCTATGGCTACGGAGGTAATGAAAGAGAAAGGAACCCTGGGAAAGCTCAGGAGAGCAAGATTTCCGGCTACTGCACTAGAAAATCACGTTAGTCCGAATGATGCGGCTTTGCAGGTGTTAGTACAAGACACGTCGAACGTTGGGGAAACCCGTGAGTGACCCCGGCCAAATTATCCAAGTGGCACTCGCCACTTCTCCTGATGGCCCATAGTACTGTTCTATGGAGATCTGGGCCATCAGAGAGTGAAGCTTAAGGGGGGAGGTGCGTTTAGTGGGTATGGGTCTCAGCGGGCTAACACCCATCCGCTGGGGTCGAGTCCCACACTGCTCGAATGGAAAGTGGGACCTTTTCATTTTCTACTCGTAGCACTTGTACTTAAAAGTATTTAACCCTCCTCCATAAAAAAAAAAAAAAAAAAAGCTGCACGCATGCATTCACACCCGATATGGCCATCGGGAGATTTGAGTTACTTTGCAACCACAGACGTCAGCTTCACCAATTTGATACCAAAATGATTCACTTAAGATGTGCGTTCGTCATGGGCGTATTGGTTGTGCACGCGTAATGGAAAAATGTTGAGAACCTGGGCGTGAAAGTTCAAACATGCAAACATAAAATTATAATTTTGCAAACTCTTCTTAATATCACAATAGATATATTGCATTTTGTAATCGTATGTCGGGACAGCCACCACTAAAATCACAATTCTGAAAAGTTCATAAAAAATCATCTCACTCTTATAGGAAGCATTTCCGCTCTTTCTGTTCATTGGCAAACATTTTCTCACCGAGCTTGACCATATCCCAGAGTGTTGGCCAAAAAAAATACGGATAGTGTCTAATGCTACGAGGAAGTTTTGCCAGACGTTGTTATTCATATTTTTATATTAACAACCAGGTTGGGTGAATTATAAATATGTACATCAGACACAACTTGTGCTTTATTTACATTACTGGATCTTTCTCATCTTGCTAGTGCAGCTATTGACTGAACTGCTGGACATGCTGCGACGTGGTGTTTGTCACACTGAGGATCATGGACTTCTTTCGTGCTAAATAATCACATGATAAAACACGTGGGTTGCAAAAGTCGCAGTTAGATTTCTACTCTTATATCGGGCTGCTCGCCAGGCAGCACTTCTTATCGTTACCCTAGTATACATTTCTATGTCAATTTCCCCTAATTTCACTTTATTGTGTAGGCCCTAAACGTTTTTGTTCTAGGTAAACTCCATCGTAGTTGTAGTTCATGTATCATTAGCTCACCTCTTTTAAGAACTATTCTATTCGTGAAAGAATTGGGTAGCCCCATAACCCTTTTCATGACGTCATTACTTCAGGCATGAAGAACTCCGGATCAATATCGGCTATCGTATGTTCTGTCAAAGATATACTGGGCGACTCTTGCCTGAGGAATGACAGCCTAGCGTTTGATTTCGGAATGCCGGCTTAATGTTGTCCAGCA
This sequence comes from Dermanyssus gallinae, assembly GCA_003439945.1. Taxonomy (NCBI): domain Eukaryota; kingdom Metazoa; phylum Arthropoda; class Arachnida; order Mesostigmata; family Dermanyssidae; genus Dermanyssus; species Dermanyssus gallinae. Next base: position 3,243 of record QVRM01007077.1, on the reverse strand, counting down.
AATCCATCTGCTGGCTAGTTTTTAGATCGAAGAGTCCCAGCACTGCCCAAAAGAAACAAACGACAACTTCTGTATTACAACAGATTGATCCGTCGCTCTAAAAACTCGCTGATTGCTGAAGCCGTATTGCTTTTCTGGTATGATTGCGTGACCTTTTAAGCAGTTGATTATGCCTTCCGATTGTAAAAAAATAAGCAATCATAATCTGCCGAATCAAACTGGCATTGCATACATAGGCGTCCTGCTGTGCCAACGGTAGATTGCCAAGCAAAGCACAAACGGTACATGAAGAATGACAAAGCGGCGATCCTTAGTTGGTGTCTGATCAGTAGCGATTATCTAGAAGTCACCGTTTAGGACATTTGCATTTGTTTCAGTGCAAAACGGGCCATTTAGAAGAAAAACCAAATTCAATTATTTGGCTAATATAAAGGCTAGAAAAGCATGGCTCAAGGGTCACTCGTCGGTGAGTATCATCGCAGCTGAGGCGCTTCTGCGCCAGCTGAGGCGAGGCGACCCAAATTCAAAATGACGTTTAGGTCGATATCGTGAAGGTTCGATGTTGTCGCTGTTCCGCGTCGTACCTAAAACACTGCGCAGGGGTGCGCTCTCCTCTGCACCCGAAAGAAAACCTCCACAGATAATGTGGTAACAGAGAGCGACGCTCCTAGTGGTTCACTGCATTTGTGAGGAATCTTTTGTCCCTATCAAGAAGTTTGCCGAAATGGGGATAATGCGCCAAATATCGAAATTAGGTGACACGCGGGTCACGCGGGTCACGCGGATGGTCGAAAAATTGCAGTCGCAGCGTATCTATGAACTCGAATTAACAAGTTATCTCTCTCTCGTAGTAGTAGTAGTAGTAGTAGTAGTAGGCAGGAAATAGTATTTCCTCGAGCGCAACAAGGATACACCTACTAAAACTAAAACGTATTTCGGTACTCTTGAGCTTGTAAAAGATGACACCTCCAATGCTCGCCGCCAGGGAGCGGGCGGAAGGGGGGGAGGTGGGGTTAACCTCTCACGGCCGCACTAAAGGCTCAGATGTTCTCTTCACAAGTTATGTCGACATGGCCACATGAAATAAGACACCGGGCGATACGTTGGGTATTCGCCGCGGTAGTGTCAGATTCTTACTGACTAAACCCCCAACCGGTAAGTATCTTGGGGATGCCATCCCGTATTTGCACACAATATCTGCAATTGTGCAGATGTCTTTTAGTGGATGCATGAACCGAACGATGATCGTATGAGATATGTGCTTAAGCCGTGGGACTTCACTGAAGAAATAAGGCTCCATGCGGCATACAACGATTAATCCGTAAACTCCATACCACCATCAACTCCTTCGGCTTCGCCTCCTCGCAAGCACTATTGCTGATAGATAGATGTTTTTTTTGTTTAGAAGGGAGTTAAGAAGAAATCTACATGTTGATTGATAGATTTTTTTGATGAAAGAAGAACTCTAACATGTTGATGATCGATTTTGTTTTGTTTTAGAAGGAGTTTAGAATAAAACTACATGTTGTGTCATCGTAAATCGATGCCTGATGGTGTCCTTCGCTACACGAGGCAATATAAGTTCGGGTGAGCCGCGCACCCTTGAAAGGTGTATCACCCATCCCAACCACAACGTTAAGGCCCCAAGTGCGATTTGTATATATATATATATATATACAATCGCACTTGGGCCTTAACGTTATATATATATATATATATATATATATGCAAATATTAGTAGGAATTGTAGCTTTTTTTTCAGGGGTCAGGACAAAAATGCTTAACGCACACCCTTTGGTCTGGGTAGTGAGTGACTCTCAAATAACTAAAAACCTGGTGACCCCCTAACCTACATGATTGGGATGCTTAAGGTATTACTTCAGTGGCAGAGTAGGAAATGTAACTAGAAGTGATAAACATATATATATATATATATCTATTCTGCAATCGTTGTGATGTAGGACGAAAAACACTAACGTTAGCTGTAATCTTTGTTGTTTGCTTACAGTATTTTAACTACAACGTATTAGCCAGCGTATTCTACACGATAAGTTCGGCGGCAACCATCGGCGAGCTTTACAAGACAAAGGCGGCATACCTATAGCTGCCGGGGTAAGCACTCTTTATATGTAGTATGCATGAAAGAGACGGCATGTTTTTGGCATGCAGTTGTTAGGTGCTGTAAGATAAGACGCGTGATGTTCATGTACATATCGACACGGCATGATGCACTCGAGTTCAAACAGGAACAGTGAGCGCACCGAGCTGGAAAACGACATTTATTTCTGATTGCATACCAATGGACAGTGCGTCGATTAGTTCGCAGATTGCGAAGGGCTTTTAATTACGCTATAAACGTGCAAGCTAAGCTTGCCAATAAGAAGAAACTTAGTTGACATAGATGGTCTATACTATAGTCGGAGATCGTTGTAAGCGCGCATTGGGCGTTCTTGTTATTTATACCTTAATAAATACTTATTTAAACCTAAGAACCACCTGCGACAAATTTTAAATGACCACTGCCGGATTTGAGTCCACCTTTTTCTAAGCGTTTGGCTTTGCCATTTACCACAGTTTAAACGTTTTTAAGTCAGGCCACAGGATAGCATATTGTAATTCGTGCATACATGTTAGATTTATATTCGCTAGAAGTTGCACAATTGCAGACACCTATGGCCATAATATGAAAAACTAGGTGGGACGCTGCAATTGAGGGGGAAGGACTTCGATAGGCTTTTGTTATTTTCCACTAGGAGCCACGTTCGAACTGCAAGTTCAAGACGCCACGGGTTAAATAGCCAATTTAAGATGACCTCTACGTGCGTAGTGTCTTGTGGCCGTCCATTTTGAGCGGTGCCTTTTATATATCGTCGCAATAACTAGAAAATTATTATTCTAGTATTATATATCATTCACATTTATATTTAGTATTTATTTCGACATAAAATTGCAATAATTCATCATTTACATTGTGACATAATGTGCTCAGCTTTAGATAATAGAGTTCCATACATTTCCTGAGTTCCTCATATACAAACAGTCCACAAAAGTTGCCCCTTATCTCGAGTTATAGTCGGAGAAAGACGTGTATGGAAAAATTATACTGAAAGCGATTTTAGTGTTGCAGAAGTAGTGGGAGCCATATTGCAACTTCCGAATAACAAAGTCCAAAGACCGGACGACTTTCGGAACAAGCATGTAAAGCAACTCATAGTGGTTAATGTGTGCTACACAAATGTATCT
>QVRM01007076.1:345000-541149 GCA_003439945.1 Dermanyssus gallinae | reverse complement strand
CTATTCACAATTGAAATCCACCCTCACTTTGTTAAAAGGAAATTAATTTACAATATGTACATCTATTCTCTCTTAAATGAGTGACTCTTCTTCAAAATAGTTCTGACTGGGGCTCCACTCCGATGCCATTACTACTACTACGCTCTCCACTGAGCTTCGCTCGTTCCAGATGGTTGGCTGCTGTTCAATACTTTATTCTTTCGTTCGTTCGTAGGGTTTTGGCTTCGATCACTGACTGTAGACTGCAGACATTGTCTAAATGGTAGTTCTGCTGCAAATCCTCGATGACTAACTATCTCCTATCTAATAGAGGAGAGAGAGTAATCAAGTCATAAGAATTGTCGTTGTTGTTGTTGTTCTTGTAGAACTTTTTGACGTGTTCGTCGACGTTCCTGTCCTGTGGAACCGTATTGCCCACAATATCATCACTTTACAACATATGCTCGCGTTCAGTGACGACGATTGTTAATATTTCGAGGAGAGATTGAATGAAGGAGGACCTAGTGTTTTTCGAGAGAGTTTGTGCGTCTATATCCATTCGGTTGCGGTGATAATAGTAGAATTAGGTAGACCTAGATGGTATTGTTGTTACGTGTGGCGGCTTTATTGTTGTTGTTGCTGCTGCCTCTGGTGCCGTCGTCGTTGTTGCTCTTGTGTTGTTGTTTTTATTGTTGTTGTGTTGTTTATTGCTCTTGTGCTGCTGTTGTTGTTGTTGTTGTTGTTGTTGTTCTTGTTGATAATGTTGTCGATCCTCGCCCCCCAATTGTGACGTTAGTAACAGCTGCTGTCACCTTATACAAGAGAACAGTTTTGGTACGTGTGTTCTTTTTTTATGACCAGCTAAAAAACTTGGGTGGCGAGGGTGCGATTTGGTCCAACGGCGACCAATCCAAACAACAACACAACAACAACAACAATCACAAACACGACACACAATCACAACAATACAACATAATCAGCAGCTGATACGAAACAACGCCAATGTCGATAACCGCTGAAAGTCAACTCGATTTAACAGCTGTGTCTGCGTATTCTTGCTGTAAGGGTGATCTCGATTATTTGGCAATCCCTCCCTACAGTCTCCTTGCCTTTCTGTATATATATATATATATATATAGATTATATATTTATATAGATGAGATATATATATATATATTTATATATATATATATATTATATATTATATTATATCATAATATATTATATATATATATATATATATAATATATATATATATATATATATATATATATGTGTGTGTATATATATAAACATAATTCTAGTAGCACCTGTAATTTAATATATATATATATATATATATATATATATGAATAGCTCCTCGCCCAAAACAACAAGACACTTTGTAGTGACAGAGAAGTAGTAACGTTGCTGCAAGTTACTTACTGGAATCAGCAGGCGCCGTTCTGTTGTTATTGTGATTGTTGTTGTTACAATTGTTCCTATTGGTCGTGTTGACAGCGGCAGCTGGCGGTGGGAGTTTATTCGTACTTCGTGTGTGCGATTTGAGTGCCTAAGGGTGTCTGTGTCTGGTTTGTCCTCCTCACGTTTTGATCTGTAACGTAAGTGCCGTCGTCCGAGCTGGTTCATATCGAACGTCGCTGAATTTGATCAGGTGGCCAAGGTGGTGGCGATGGTGGTGGTGTCTCTGCTGCATGGTGGTGAGCTTCCATCAACTTCAACATCCGTTTTGTTCTTATTTCAACGGACTCTTTTCATTTTCATCATATTTATTTCACTCATATTGAGTATGCCTATAACATAAACACTTGTACAGATTACACAATCATACAGTCAGCTGCTCGCGGCATGTCATTCGAGAGAATGCAGCGCAGTGATCTCTTCGCAAGGGCCAGGCAGCCAGACGCAAGAAACACCGTACACACCTCTATCAGAATTCTTTTTATTGCGTTGCGGTCAGAGTTGTCTGACAAAGATGTCGACGACGACGACGACGACATTGTTTATTCGCGGTTAGCTCTATGTCAAATCACCACACGCACACACAAATATACAAATGACCAAACGAGCGTTCTCTCTCGTTCAAACTAATACTTGGTCTCTCTTGTCATTGGAATCATAATATCTGTCTATCTTCATAAATATATATCTATCTATCTTCATATCTAGATATCTATCTATATTCATATCTATATATATATATATATATATATATATATATATAATATATATATCAATCTATCTGTGTGTCTCTCTGTCTGTACTTTCAGGCCGAGATAAACGAGACTGCCTACGACGGGCCAACTAGATGTCTCTCTCTCTCACTAACTACCGAGTAGTATATGCATCGATCTCGATTTTGTGGCGGGTAGATGCGTGTTTCTGTGTCTGTGTATGTGCGTGCTGAGCCAGCGTTACGAATCTTCGAAGCTCTCCAGCTAGGCGAATCGACGACCATGAACTACCGGAAGCAACTCTGAATCGCTGTGGCAAGCGAAAATCAAGAGCCGAGGGTGGAATCGCGGAGGGTGGAAACACCTTGTCCGTGAGTGTGAGGGTGAAGTCTGAGAACTTCTTTTACTTCGTTGCGGTGGTGGTGATGTTCATCGACCCTGTTTATTGGTGGTGAACGAGTGTGGACGTTTACGTTGTTGTTGTAGTTGTTCCTATTGTTGTTGTTCCTGTTGCTATTGCCGCTGTCACGGCGTCCGCCGTCAGCGCCTGCACGAATGTCGGATGTAGCCACCGAGGAGGGTTCGTCCCCGACTGTGTCAAAGTCAGCTCCCGACTCATACCAGGGCTACTCAGCCGCCGGCAACAAGGATGAACTCGACTGGTAAATACATTGGTATATATATATAATATATATATATGTACATATATGTATATATATGTATATGTGTATATATATATATATATATATATCTATATATATATATATATACATATATGTATCTGTGTATATATATATATGTATATGTATATATATATATGTATATGTATATATACATATATATATATATATATATATATATATATATATAATACATATATGTATATATATACATATATTTATATATATATATATATATATATATATATATATACATATATGTATATATATATTGTGATGGTTTATTAATCATTACAATACGTGTGCACACTCGGCAGTGCTCGCCTTAATAAAAATGTTGGTAAAAAGGTTATATATATATATATTTCTTGCGTCATGGTTATCGCATTTCATTTCAAATTAATGGAAAAATACACCATCTAATATGTTTAGTAAGATAGAAATAAAATAAAAAATTCAAATCCTTGTTTTATGTTGCATTAAACATTGCAGACTGTTTTGCGAACACCCTACATATATGTTGCAGACACAGGCGATATCCTGCTTTGCAAAATACCCTTAATTGCTACAATTGTTGAAAAGTGTTTATTATGGAAGTTTTGAGCTCGGTGAGGAATTATTGAATTTAGTTAAAATTTGCCGGAGTCCAGAGAAGACGGTCCCATGAATAAATATTAAAAATCTACAATGCTATTATTATAATCACTTGCTGCCGCTAGTCGTATTCTTGGCAGATTACTTGGCATCAGGCTCAACTTAACTTAGACATTAATAAATATGCATAGACTTTAATAAAACTATTTGTCTTATAGGGGCTCACACGGTCTTGTGGCGTATGGAAATCAGAGCAACATTGTGGTGCTGGACTCGCGAGGTGTGAATCACGTTCAGAGTCTTCAGGGAAGTGGCCGACATGACATCACGCGAATCCGATGGTCGAGGCATCTCCACTATCATGACCGAGTACGTTGATATCGGACGTAACACTTGCCGCCTTACTGCAGCTAATTATTTATTCATTCAATGTTGCGTCATTTTTCTGGTATGAGTGCATACGCTTTGGATAAAACTAGTTTTTAAAATAAATATATCTGATTTATTTTGGAAGGCATATATGTCACAGTAGAGGCGTCACGGTTGATAGTAGGCTGTCGCCCGTCGCGAATTCAACCGCGTCGGATCAAGCATATCTTACAGCAGAGTGACAGGCGGATTGTACAGTGTGTTAATACTGCACTACCATAATAATGCTTCACACGGAAACGCCGTAGAACACACACACACAAAGAGTCATTCACATAGCTGCACATAAGAGATGTCGTTCGCATAATATTTACACGTATGCCATCTGATGTTCGGTTTCCACGACATAGCGCTGTAGCGTCTCTCGTCGGCTCAAACACGAACGCTACATACACAAATGTCGCCACTACGCTGTGAAGTTTAATTATAGACGCTATCTCCATCTATATGACATTGAAGTGTTTGTCGTAATGCAGGATTTGGATTCGATTATGTCTTTGCTGCGCTAGTTGCTAGATCCACTATGATCAAAGTGAATAATGAACTCATATGTGTGTGTGTATATGCAAATATCTCAAATACTACAATGTTTATCTTTGTTCCTCATCTGTGATCGCGTACATGAATCATTGATACAAATATTTTTGTTATCCTTTTTTTAAAGTCATAATGTTTATATATATATATATATATATATATATATATATATATATATATATACATATATATATATATATATATATATATATACATATATATATATATATATATATATATATATATATATACATCTTACTTAGCTTTATTAACCGATGGTTTGTTTACATATTGCACGCAAAGGGAAACACACATTCGCATATATGCATACGTATCACGGCTCTTAAAGTCGAGTCAACGAGATTGCTCTATAGCATTGTTGGAGGTGATATAAATCACACTGTCGCCCGCAGGGTTGCACAAGCACAACGAAGAAATTTGATGGAACTTCTCTCGAAAACAAATCTTCATGCAGAAGTCACGTACAACAAATCGTGCAGTCAGATGTATATTCTTATAATTGTCAATAATCTACACGTCATTGCTTAGGTTTCATAAAACAGTGGGTCGATGTTTGTCATTGTATTCTCCCAATCAGACATTTGTTTGTTCAGAGCTACAATTTTCGGTAGAAGGTGCATCTTCTGTGGGTTCTCGACAAATAGCGGAGATGCAATTAGTAAATAGACTAACCTGTTGAGGCTAGTGCAGTAGACTCCTAGCGTCTTCTTTAGAAAAGTGGCCTTGATTTGATCAAACGCCAAAAGTTAAATTTTGAAAGGTAAAGCCATATTACCTGGATATCGTGAGAAGCAGTAGGCGCGATCTTCAAGTTGAAGATAGTATGGCAGCCATTGATACTTTATGAGGTTCGTTTGGAATCCTTGGAAAATATTATAGTTCTTTCTGGATATATATATATATATATATATATATATGAATGAGGTATATAATTGAGATGTAATAAATTGTCTGTTTTAAAACATTCCGGAAATATGCTTTAAAAGTTTAAACTAATGTACATATTGGCGTACATATTTTGTACACATACGGTCCTGCATTGATGTCGGTGGGAATTACGTGGATGTGTAGTAAGATGTTTAAGATTTTTTTTTGTGTGCCAAACAAATTTACCGTAGGGATTATTAACCGGTGTTTTGTGGTACGTTTGCAGGGTACTAAGTTTATATATATATATATATATATATATATATATATACAACATGAGCTTTAGGCAATCATAAATGTAATCCATAAATTGGTAATTTTACTAAAAATACTAATATTATAAATCAATAAATAAATGTATTATATATATATATATATATATATATATATATATATTTGGAATAATGAAATTTACTTTTAGTCAGTACTCATTATAGTAATTGTCGCGTAAACAATGATCCTAAGAACTATTCTGGGTGTGTGTGCGACTGTCTATTTTCAACAGGGTCGGCCGTACACGTTACGGCTGGCGGCAGCAGACGCCGGCGGCGTCGTGACTGTGTGGAATGTCGCCACGGCGACTGTCAAGGCTGAACTAGCTCAACCCGGCCACAGAACTGTGATCGGTGAGCACTTTGGCATCTCAGTGTCTCACCAAGCATTCAACACCACGAAGCCCATAGAAACATACACACATAAGCACATGCCTTCATTTCATGCACACATCCTTCTTGCAGTCAAATCGGCAGTCATTCAACAGCACATTGCAGCCTCCAAACAATGTGCAACTACATCAAATCCATTGATACGCACATATGTACACTCACCTGTCCACTCGTATCTCATTGTGTGGACCATCATGTGGTGCGATAACGATATCGCCTAGTTACTGTTGTCACGTAAACTTACTTTCGCTTCCTTCAGCCACTCTAGTGATAATCATCGAGCATTCGTTAAAATGCGTATTTAGGAATGTTACTTAAATATGAAGAATACCAGGATACAATTCTAGTTTAATTTTTTGCCTTTTGAGGGTAATAGTCATGTTGCCTATTCTGCAACTGTTGTCTCTTCTCGAATGACTGGTTTACAATTCCGACCCCGGAGGGGTTCTAAGGGGGGTGGCTTTTAGTGGGTAGTCTAAGTTAAGGAAACGTAATATATATATATATATATATATATATATATATATATATATATATATATATATAGATATATATATATATATATATATATATATATATATATAGATATATATATATATATATATATATATATATATATATATATATAATATATATATAATATATATATATATATATATATATAATATATATATAGCGCCCGCACCGACCATTGAAGGGGCTAAAGAGTCGGTTACGGTCGCATCCCACACCAGCATTTGCCCCCGCTCGAAGGGAGTTAGGGTCATGCCATCAGGTCTCTTCCCATCGTCTCTGACTAAACCGGGAGGCTCCAAAATGCATGGGTAGCCCGCCGACCGTAGCCCTCTGCTAAATGTTTCATTCAAAGCTGAGTGGCGTGCGATTCTGCCTGAACTCTGCGGACATGAAAGTCCATGGTGACCTAGGGAGTCGACCTCGTCACCGCATTTGCACTGGTGTGGGGACACTAGCTCAACTCCTAACCTCAACCCGACTAGTATTCGTGTAGACTCATCGTCGAGCAGGGTACCCAGCTGAGGGCTCGGGAGAGCGTGTAGCCATGCACCTGCACCAGGCGAGGAAAGTGCCTGTAACCTCGCCTTGCTAGCGGCCGTAGTTGTTCGGTCCCACAGGCCGCTCCCTCGGCCGTCGTTTGCCAGTTCTGACCATGCGCGCTGAAGAGAGGGAGTCTCCGGTAGAGACCCGCAGAATGCGATAGCGTCATCGTGAGTCTGTTCAAGCGTGGCCTGGAAGTTTGCAATCGCCCGGGAGTCCAGGATAGACTCGACACCACTAGTCGCCGAATGTAAAGAGGCGATGTGCGCTGCGACTGAAAGGGAAACAGCTTCAGGCAGGCCCAGTCCGCCTCTGGTTACCGGTAAGAAGGCCTGAACAAGGGAATCGTCTCGCAGCCGCAGGTTGAGTATAGATTCCAACGCTAAGCCCATCTTCGAGTTAATTTCCTCCAACTGGGCCGAGAAGGCTGAACTGTTGATTCCCCTAAACAGGTAGTTCAGCCTCGACGCAGAGAAGCACGAACGCAAGAGGTACAACCCCCGGTGGGCGCCTAGCTGGGGAAGACGAGTAAAACCAACCTCCAGTTTTTCCATCCCACGTTCGATTGTCGGTCCAAGGTGGCGAGAGAACAGGGGTACGCCAAGAATATCCAGATCGTCGCCTGTTACGCGGCAACCTGGAAGTAGGTTCTGTATGGCGGAGATTTCAGCTGTACCTGAGCCGATTATGTGAACCTCACACTTGATTGGGTTCAGCTCCAAACCGCTGCACGTGGAGAAACTAAGTATCTTCTTTAGGTCTTCACAGACCGTACTGATGTTACCTCCAATTACGCCGTCGTCCAAGTACCAAAGATTGAGAGGACTTTCGAGTGAGTTAACCAAGTCCTTAACGGCAAGACAAAACAGCGGGGGCGCGAGGGGATCTCCCTGTTGAACACCTACAGCCGAAGTGAGCAGTGCCGAGGGCAGGACCAAGTGCGATGGATCGCCGTAGGCCAATTTTACTTGGTGATAAATGGCAGGGGTCTCGTCTCCAACCACCTTCAACAAGTGATCCCTCCTGACGGTGTTGAACGCGTTCTTAAAGTCAAGTTTGACAAGCACGGATGGATCGAGCCGAGAATCAATGAAAGCCCTGGTAGCGTGAATCATTATTTCAGCACCTCCCTTGGTGGAGAAACCCAGCTGGTGCGGTCCAATCGCTAGGCTGATGACATCTCTAGAGTCCCTTACTGCCAATTTCGCCGCGATTCTGCGTAGTACCGATGAACAGGCGATAGGTCTAAACGAGCCGTCCTTCTTCTTTAGTGCAAACAGCCTCGCTCCGAAGATAAGAGGACACCACCTCGGATGCGGAGCTCCCCATCGCAGTAGATCGATTACTTTTGCTAGGGCTTTGCCAAGTCCTTCGGATGAGCAGCCGAGAGTCGGTGAGAGCAGGTCCTGTAGAAGTCGAGGTCTGATGAAATCTAGACCGGCGCTCGAGCCCTTTGAAAATGATCCCACCGTATATCGAACATCCTTGACCGAGGTTGAAGAAGGTAAAAGTTGTGAAGGGGAAGGAGACGGCCAGCATAGGTCTGGTTGCGCGGGGGGGGTGTTTTTCCCGTAGCGACGCTGCGGCGGCTGGTTCATCGACCATGACGTCGTCTGACAGAAGAAGGCGGGCGGCCCCCGACACGTCTCCGTCCGACAGTTTGGCCGACACGGCCCGCGTGATCGAATGGTTTCGCTCAGCATTACGACCCGACTCGCCCGCAGTATGCAGGAGAGCCAGATCTGTAAGTCGAGCACCGCGACGGAACTCCACCAAGTTCTTCCTAATGACCACTGCCAGAGAGCGTGTATCCCTGCAGCCTACCGGTAACCTTAGCACAACTGGAGCGAAGGAGAAAAGTCCAAGCCAGGCGGCGTCGTCGTTGTCCAAGGCTACCTTTAAGCACACCTCTGACAGCGCGTCAGCCACCGACTTTCTGACCACCTTGGGCAGGATGCGAACCAACTTTCCATTTTTGATGTAGGCTTGGATGCACTCCGTGAGATCGGGATTGATTTCGTTTGAGGGCCCGTTATGAAGTGGTATGGCGTCTCCGCCCCCATGTTTGACTGTGACATGTCTAGGGAGGCCTCGCCTAGCAAAGGTCTGGCCGCATAGGTGACATGTTACCTTGTTGGGCCCCAGGGAGTTCTGTATAGACGTAAAGCTTGGGCCGACTCCTTCTGAAGGATCCGACGCAGTGACCAGTGTGGGTTCTGTCACCGTTCTGCCTATGTTGTGATCGTCCGTCATTATGATTGCCTGAGATCGCTAGCAACCGTCAAAAGCGCCAATAATGGTTGTAGCGCATTCGTGATTGACTTAATCATTTTCGACAACTCGGATTTTACAGATATTAAGTCCCGGACTAATCCGGACGAGCCGTGAGCCACTGGCTTGCGAGGTCCCCGGAGACGAGTGCGTGTCACCTTCGTTCGTGGCTTGGCTCGGGGACGCTGTTTCGGTGCCGCCCTAGCCCTGGGTAGAAGGATCTGCGGAGTGGTGTCTTCACCAACCGCGATGCCACGAACCACCGAGGCATATGTCACCCCGGCCGTGGAGGCAGTAAGTGGTCCAGCGACATTAGAGCCCTGTAAAGAGGGCGCAGGAACTGCCAAGGCTTCGTTAATTGATGCATCCGGATAAGTAGCACGAACCTGGTGCAGGGTTCTGGCTTCCATCAAAATACGATTCCTTTCTCTCAGGTAAAATAGTCTTGGGCAGCTGGGTGATTTTGCATTGTGGGGTCCCCCGCAGTTGACACATTTAGGCGGGTTCAAACAATCTGCCGCAAGGTGGCCTCCTTTGCCACAGTTGCGACAAGCCTTAGAAAGTGAACAGTTAGCCGCCATATGGCCAACCCTGGAACAGTTGAAGCAGACTCTGGGCTGGTCCGGTTCTAGAACCACCGCATGCGAGCGATAACCCAAGAACACTGACGCCGGTGGTTGACGGTCAAAAGTCAAGATGACTTTTGGCAGAGGCCTCTTTTGATCGCCGGAAGAAACGATCAGTCTTCGGGCAGCTGTGACGCCAACGTTTGTCAGCTCCGTTACGATCTCTTCCTCCGTTAGCAAGGTGCATACACCTTGAATCCTGGCCTTAAACGAGGCCAAGCCCGGGCAAGTGGCGGTCACCGGGATGTCATCTACACACGTTAGGCGTGACAGCTTCTGGGCCACATCGATGAAGGTGACATTAATAAATATACTGCTCTTGTCGCCTGAGATACGACCCTCTGGCACTAGACTGTGAATTGCCTTAAATAGCCGTAACATAGAGCCTTCCTTGAAGTCGACGGAACTCCCGTCAGGATTTTCCTTGTGTCTGAGGCGAACCCTGAATGCTCCAAATGTTCCTGAGCTGACTTCATTTTTCAGCCGGTCTAGCTGCCTCTGCTCCCGCATCACGGTCTTTTTTTCCCTCGCGCTTGTGACAACGGTAAAACCATCGTGACCCGAGGGCTCATCAACCACCGAGTCAGCATCGACACCCTGCCTTCTTCGCTTAACACCCGCGGATTTGTTACTCATGGCGCTAGTGGGCCTCGATATATCATCTCCGGCTGTAGGTGCATCGGCGCGAATGTTCGCTATGTCCAGGCTAGCCGGAGGTACAACCGGCCGGGCAGGGGCATTTGGGCCCATGATGAGGGCGTTTCACATTCACAGTCGATGCCTCGTATATATATATATATATATATTTTTTTTTTTTTTTTTTTTGGAGGAGGAGGATTTAAATGCTTTACGCACTAACGCATAGGGCAAGTAGAGGGAGACTCAGACCCTATGCAGTGTGGGACTCACCCCCGACGGTTGGATATTATTCCGCCGAGATCATACCCACTAAGCGCACCTCCCCCCTTAAGCTTCACTCTCTGTCAGCCCGGCTCTCCTTTTAATAGTACTACGAGCCGACAGGAGGAGTGGTGAGTGTTCTTCGAATCAATTGGCCGAAGACCTCTCAAGGTTTGGCCCTATAGCCATAATACTGCGTTCCTCTACGTGCGAGGCACGAACGTATTCTGTCCGTTCTGTTGCAAATCTGTCTCTAACCAGTACCTCTCGTGCCACTGCAGCTCCTATATGCCAGTTAGAGGTGCTTTCACAGATGAATTGCACAAACTGTGCAATTCCCTGAGTAGGCAGGTCCGGAGGGTTTGTACAATTCAGCTTTCCGCCCAACTTCAGTCGGTCCAGAACTTTTATTTTAGTCTCTATTCTGACTTGCGCAAAGACCGGACAGACCAACAGAGTATGGGCAGCGTCGTCTACGACACCAAGGTCACAGAGTACGCGTATGTCCGAGGAGGCTTTTCCTATTCTTGACAGATATGCCTGAAAGTTGCCATGGCCCGTTATAACCTGCGTCAGAAAGTGATCAACCTCTCCTCCGGGTCGATTTAACCACTTCTTTATGTCAGGAATAAGGTCGCGCACGCGCGCACCCGGTGCACCATCTGAAATGGCATCCCATTCGTTCTGCCATGCAGTTAGGGTGCCTTCTCTTTCATCCTCTCTGACTTTCCTATTAGAGCTTTCTGGGCCCCTATCCCATAATCTTTGCCTTTCCTCTGCCTTTAGGTCCAAGGGAGGAGTGCCAGCAAGGACAAGTGCAGCGGAGGTGCTAACAGACCTATAGGCCTGAGTAATCCGTAAGGCCGCGATCCTTTGTGTTCTTCTTAACATATGTTTTAGTCCTTGCGACTTTTTAGCCGCTGTGAACCACACCGGTGCTCCAAACAATGCTATAGATTCGACGGCCGACATAATAAGTCTCCTGCGTCCTGTTTTACTTGGCCCATGAATGTTAGGAAGGATCTTGGCTATTGTGTTGGCCACCTTCTCCGCTTTCTTCACAGCGTTTCTAGCATGGTGCATACCCCTCATTCCTTTGTCCAGGTATATGCCCAAGTACCTGGCTACACTGACCATCCTTATCTGGACCTCATTTAGGACAAGGTTGATAGGTCGCACTTGCTTCTTTCCTATCAGCAGAATACCTTCACTCTTCTCCGGAGCAAGAGCCAGCCCAGCTTCCTTCATCCATTCCTCTACAAGTTTTAGGGCTTTGTTGGCATATAATTCTACCTCCGTAGTCGTCTTAGCCTGCACCGTCACAGCCAAGTCGTCTGCGTATGCCAAAAGCTCAACTCCGACAGGGAGGTTACGTAGTCGGAGTACATCGTCGTACGCTATGTTCCACAGTAGGGGCCCGAGGATGGAACCCTGTGGGACACCCGCCGTCATAGGCATCTCCTTGCCCTCACAAGTGATGACACGATCTTTCAAGTAGTCCGAGGTTAGCCTTACCAGATATTGTGGAACCTTCCTCTTAACTAGTGTATCCAAAATAACCTTCCAAGGCAGACTGTTAAAAGCATTTTTCACGTCCAGCACTGCAAGGTATAACTTGCAGGTGTTAGGCGTGGAGCTGTACAGCGATTCTGCCTTGGTCACCACTTTGTTAATAGCCGTTAAAACCGACCTGTTTCTTCGAAATCCGTATTGTGCATCGGACAGCAGGCCGTTTTCTTCGGCGAAGACTCGAAGCCTCTCTGCTACAATAGCCTCCACGCCCTTTGCTAACGAACTAGTCAGGCAGATAGGCCTATAACCGCCATTTCCTTTAGGCACAAGGACTACCTCCGCTGTTTTCCATGCTTTCGGGATTTTTCCTTCTTTTATAAGCTTAGTCGTCACCTTTGCTACAACCTCAGGGAACTCCTCGAACAGAGCTTTCACAGCCATTGGAGGAATGCTGTCAGGCCCTGGCGCTTAACCTTGTTTGATTCTCTCAGCTGCTTGTAGTACTTCTACAACAGAAACCTCAGATGCATACATTTCTGATCCTTCCTCTAATTGGTTATTCTCGTAAACTCCTCTAGAAAAGTCTGCGTGCTGGGGAAACAATCTCATCAGTAGACTCGTCCTCTCTGGATCTTTCAGAATAGTTTTTGGAGCTCTGATTTGCAGCTTGCCTCTAACCATTTTGTACGGCTTTCCCCACGGGTCGTCGTCGAGGGTCGCGACGTACATATACATATATATATATACATATATATGTATATATATATATATATATATATATATATATATATATATATATATATATATATATATATATATATATATATACATATATATATATATATATACATGTTTATAACATCTTTATGTTAGCACTTTGGAGTGGACAATTGTCTCCGTGCGAACGTGTGATTACGTGTGATATATACATATATATATATATATATATATATATATATGTATATATATATATATATATGTATATATATATACACACACATCTGAAATGTGACCTAGCTGCTCCCGATTAACGATAAGTAAAGCGTTGTAACTACATAGCGTCACTCCTTGGTCATTTCGTGTTGCACGTAGATTTGCATTGGATGGCGTACAACGATGCTTCGTACCCACTTCTGCTTGTACTCTACGACCATTCGTACCTCGTACTGTGGGACACCGAGCGGGAGCTCCTTGTCTGGAAAAAGGATTTTCTTCGAGAGACCGGCGGTGAGAAGTTTACTGCCTTCTCTGTCGATCCTTTCACGGAGTCATCGATCGTGTGTGAGTATTTGTTTACGTTCAACGGCTTACGTAAATCTCGACATTTAGATTGTCTTTTGCATCAAGCATTTCCTTGGCCCCAAGCATTTGAAGTGGTCGGAATTTGGAATTTTATTCTTCTGTCTGATTTTCTGCAATAGATGTATACTTAGAACAAGCAGGTATATAATTAACATTCTGGGCATTGAGACGTTCACGTATTAGATTGCCTATTCTTTTCGATTTCTCATATAGAATCTATACTCATTTAGAATAACTCTATAGAAAAACTATTTTGTTCATATATCTCCCTCCTAAAATAGCGAATATGGCGGGAGAATCCGCTTCGTTGGGAGGTTATGATTTTTCTGTAGGCGTGTATCCATGACGTCCGCAAATACACGGTATAATATATGCACGCGTGCACGAACATGAATTCTGTGTGTGTTTCAGTTGTAACGTCGGAACACATCTGGGCCGTTGATGACCTCACTCCAGCTAGGGCGCCTCAGGCGCCTTTGCGAAGACTCGACGTTAACCTTCCGCCGCCACCAGGGTGCTCCGGTAGCCAGGCACAGACCCCCACAGAAGGACCTCGGAGGAGTCGTCTTCTCAGTGGTACGAGTTCAGTAGATAGGCTGATTATTGCAGGTTCTCAAACAATCATATGTTGACATATGATTTACTATAGGTAGGGCAACACATGTGTGTGTTCGTAGCGATACGACGCAAGATAGCTGAGGTCGCTGTTGCTGTTGTACAGGTGTACAGGCGATGTTTCAAGGCGGAAGTGGAGGAGGGACATCATCACAGCAGGCAACAGCCGGCTCGATGAGTAGCGCTCACAACAACCACCATACCGTCGGCGTCGCGGGCGAATCGGCGGGAGGGGAGTTCGACGGATCAACAGGAATGCCTGGCAGTCTCGCCGAGTGTCACGCCGTCCTGCATGATCCTGCTCATCGGGACGAATTGTTACTTGTTTTCCCGCGATATATCGTCGTCATTGAGCTTGTCTTACAGCAAGTACGTATACGGTGATTTCCACTCTAAATAACAGTACCAATAACGGCAACAGCAATAACACATGCTAAGCATAACCTGTCGTGGGCATTGTTGTAAAGGCCATTTGGCATTCTCTGACTAGATTTACACTGCTGGACACAGTCACAAGGACACTTCGCAGCCGCCGCAGTGCAATTTTGTATTTTTGGCGTTTATTTTACTGTACGCACTACACTGCTGTTGCTGTGTACAGGTTTGTTTCTACAATATATGTGTGTTCTGATGCTATTACTGTAGAGTGTATTAGACATATACAGTACAATGTTATAAGTTTTGATACAGTTGGTTGTGTGCCTGTGTGTGACAGAGCCTGGTTGCGAGTTGACGTAAATGTCTCCGGTTTGGCAATTTCGATAGGACTTTTTTGGCCCGTAACTTGCCTTTCACAGTTCTCTTCTCTGTGTCCCACAGTGTCCTCCCATAGCCGACTAGGCAACCTTTCGTGCGCAATAGAGAATAATTTGATTTTGTTATGTAGCTCTCGCTTGCTTTCAATACGTCCTGTCGGACGGCTTTTTTTGCGGGTTTGCTACCTTTCGATGAAGTGGTGTTATAAATGCCGTCGTGCTCGTCGTATTGGGGTTTCAGGCCATCAGTTCCGTCGTTGTGGAGAGGAGCCAGGCGGGACTTTTTGCTGTTCGACTGTGTCGATTGACAGGCTGCTTGGTGTGCCTTCACGATTCGGGTGTGATAACGGTGCGGTACCGAAGACCGACCGTCCTGCCGCCGGGATTAGATGAGACAAAAGGCCAGCAAACCGTCTCTACCAGCAGCAGCAACACCAGCAGCAGTATGAACAATATATTTATATATATATATATATATATATATATATATATATATATATATATAAGAACAGTTAGACAATGCAATGCGAGAGCAGATGGACAAGATCAATAAGGAATACTACATCGAGTTTTAATAAGATTGCACGAGAACGTCCGACGCAAGAGCATTACTTAAAACACTAATTACAACAAAAATGAACTCTGGGTATATAACTTTTGGGTCCTCCATAACGACAACGCACCAGCGCACACAGCGTTACTAATTTTGGAATATTCGATAAAAAACTAAATGTCTGTATTTCCGCAACCTTCCCGTACGCCAGATCTGACTCCGTACTTTTCCCGCTCCCACGGATAAAAAAAATTAAGGGACTATAAGAGAGATAAAGCAGGCGGGGGGGTAGTTTGAGATGAACAAAATTACTTGCAAATATTAAACAGTTTTATTTGTTATAAATATGTAGCAGTTTTTTACTTTTTGATCCGCTCTCGTATATGCATATCAGCAACAAGACAAGTTATTCATCAAATCGTGTAATTGTCCGTTGTCGTCTTTGTTTGTTGTGCTTCTATTATTACAACTGTTACTATGTGAAACGTGAAATGAAAATTACTAGATGAAATGGCAAAATAGGTTTTCGATGTGTTTTTATAAGATTAGGTGGATTACTCTGACTTAAAGGGGGCTTTTTTTAACGTTGTGTACCGCATTTTTTGAACCTTTATGGTGGCTGGGGTAATTGCTTTGCAGGCGGAGGCGCACCGGAGGTACCCTCAAGCCTACCTCTGATGGCGACAGCTTGGAGTTCGCATATGACCCGTTCTGCGCAGTTTGACGTCTACTACGATACAGTATGTACATCGGAACCATACCGCATGGTCACCAGAAACTCACGCATCGTCGCCTTTGGTATATGTCCCTCCCAGCAGGTGAGCTACTCCGTGTGCCTAAAAGTAGACATATATATTAGCAAATGGAAATTGGCGTTGAGGGGCGTATCGAGTTTGGTAGATTTAGATAGAAAGGAAAAACGGGAAATGGCCGGGGTGGAATTGGTAGATAATACTATAAGAGCGAGTGGGCTATTAGCAAATACCCGGGCAGGGAAGTTTCATACACGAGTACAGCGGGCTACATATATGGAAGGGACGTACAGAATGGCGAGGGTTAGGAAATGAGACAATGGAACATATTGAAAAATAGTGTAGTTTTTTTTAAGAAAGCGGTCAGAATTATAGACCTATCGGAGGCCGTAGATTTAGGACCAAATGTTTGAAAGGACCAGGTCGATATTGCTAAGAAGAAGTTGTTCCAGTAGAAGTAAATTTCTCAGTAGATATTGGAAGAGGATACATTGGTGTATATATATTGCACCGAGCAAGATGGCTTAGTGGCAAAGCCTTTGCCTTGCATTCGGGGGGACTGGGTTCGAGACCCAGACCGGCCACTCTTAAATTGGTTTGCACGGTTTCCGATTTAGACAAGGTAAATGCCGGAGTGAATTAACAATTAACCATGACATAAAAAAAACCGTACACGGGCATTAGCCTTACGAAAAAAAAAAAAAAATATATATATATATATATATATGTTTTATCTTATGCAAAAGTAAATGTTTACGTTTTGCTTGTGGTTCAGGTTGACGATGCTAGTGGCATCAATCAGGTGGGCGCACTAAGTAATGGCGTAGGTCTACGAGCGGCACTTGTTCTCCAGGATGGCCGGACACTCTTCTATCAAATGCTCCCTCCGGCCAAAGACTCAAAGTCGGTAAGTGTTTACTGGAACGGTAAACTTACATCAGCAGGTGACATTACTGTGTTCATTAAGAAATTATCAGACGTGCTAAATGCGCCGTATGATTCACCGGCCTTTTCGTTATGCTTAGTCTGCATGTCTGCATGCACAAAAAGTCTGATGATAGAGTAGTGAAGGCCCATTGAGATATCTAACTAGCTGAGTAATTGCTACATATGTCGTATTGCTCATCTCGTAGTGGCATTAACTACGTTAACGTGTATAGTGGTATTTATAATTGTAGAAAGGTCATGCTACTGGTTCACGTTGTGATTCTGTTCCTAATTTGTATTGACGCAGGGCAAACGACGTCTTGTGCTGACGGCAAATTTGGAAACCCTGTCGACGGTTCCACACTGCATAAAAATGTGTCCACCGGTAACTTTCAAGAATTGGAAAACCTACCGACCCCTTTTAGCCTGCGCGGTAGCCACCGGAAATGTGCAGGTAATTGCCGCCAATACAGAAAAACGAATTCAAAGTATCGTGGGGTCACATCATACAGCTTACTGAACACATTTTATCAGTAATAAATGTGTTATTACTGATAATCCCCCTATATTTGAGGGATAGCCTTTGTTCTTGTATAATTTCCTAGCTGCGTCACCGCCTTGCCCCGCACTTGCTGAGTGTTTCCGAACTGTTCAATCATTTTTCAAGGAGGAAGGAGCCAACAAGTAAGGTTGACGACGATGTTGTTATGGCTGTAACGATGATGTTGTATGTTATAAATTAATCTGCGTGTGATACGTATGATGTCTTTGAACAGGTGCTGAATGTGGCTACTGGCGCAGTGGAGCGCAACATCTGTGTTCACACGACCGCCGTACGAGGCATTGAGTGGACCAGCCTTACGAGTTTTCTTTCGTTTGCCAACGCCACGCTACAGGTAGCGAACCACACTGCAACTTTCGTTTGGCTATTTCTCTGTGTATGCTGGTACTATTGCCTTTGCGATTGCTAGTACTGTGTACAAGTATCGAACAGATTATGATAGCCTTACATATGTTCTGCATATACTTTTTGCGTTGTTTTTGTCATTGTTTGTGGTGACTTCGACAAGTCTAGGGCTTCTTATAACCTGCTTGTGCTCAATCTGATTGCAGGTGACCTCGTCACAGAACAGCAATATAAAAAATGAGCTATCTCTCACTGAGGTAACTTCGGGAAGGGTGCGGCAGATCCGAACTGACCGCGCAGACGAAAAGCCGATTGAACTTGTCGCGGTGTCCAAACACGGGTACGTTACGGATAACTGTACAATGAAAACGGTAGTAAATTTGCGTTGTTTTGCGGCACTTTGCAGCATTTGTAATTTGACTTATACATCTCATCTACATTATTTATTTCTGTATACATATATATATAGCTCTGGCCCCAGAGGCAGAGTCTCGTATGACCCTCGCTTGCATTCTCCCCCTGATTATAGTTTCCTTTTTATCTTCAGGCAGTACTTTATCGTCGCGTTCAGGGACCAGCCATTTGAGTTATGGGACCTGTGCAGCCTGAACCTCCTGTCGACGGTATCGCAGAACTTCCGTGGAATTACCTGCCTCGAGTGGAGTCCTCGCTCGGCATTGCGCCGGAAACACTCGGAGGCTGGCGACGAACACAACCTGATCACCCCCCCAAAACAGACTGAGCCTATCTTCCTAAAACCCCCGGTCAACGACCAGCAGCAGCCGGATGTTCCTTCTCCCGACGGGACGAATAATAACACCAAGGGGCAGCATTATCAACAACAGTTCGTCAAGGAACACTTTCTCGCTGTCGACGCACAAAGCAAGGTTGTTGATGTTGGCAATCCTTAGACATTCTAGTGCGTGCTTGCAACGAGATACGTATGATATATATATATATATATATATATATATATATATATAATCCGCGTTAGCCGTGTTTGGTCCTACGTATACGATTGAACGGTGCGTCATTTATTAGTAATATGTACCGAAGTAAATTAACAAGTGTGCGTCGTTGATGTGTTTTGACTGATGATGTTATTTTATTTGCACAGATATGCTTCTTCTTAGTGGATGGCTCTGTTCTGAAGAGCAACGTGCGCATGGTTGTGCCAGCATCCGCAGGGGCTATTACTTGTACCGCCTGGAAGGTAAGCGATCACAAAGTGTCGTATTCGTATCTGTATGCATGTTTATACATATAAGCCTGTTGAAGTATTATGTTAAAGTTAACCCACGATGTGGACATATATATATATATATATATATATATATATTATTGAGGACATGTAAGCATACGTTATATGTGTTCGAAAAAAGAAGAATACGACTTACATAGTTAACACACCTAATTTACCTAGTACTCTAAATTGGCAGGCGGACAAACTCGTGCTAGGCGACATAGAAGGCAATCTGTCGCTGTGGGATATCACGACGAAGAACAGCGAAACGACGCCCACGCAGCGAGGCGCTGTCCGAAAAGTCGTTTTCGCTCCGGGTCGAGGAAATATGAAAATCATTGTACTTTTTCAAGAGGCCGTCGAGTTGTGGGAGGCCACCGCCGATCATACGGTAGGCTATGACCTCTAAACGATGATGCCCATCTTGTGTATATTTTGCCTCCATATGTGTGGGCTATCTGAAAACTACTACTGAATGTGTTGTGGTCGAGGCTTCAACGATAGCAGGCCATGTAAACATTTCAATCTGTGTAATTTGTACTTGAGTTTATTTAACATAGGGATTGTAGAGCACTACGTACTACTATTGTACTACGTACACCGTCACGAACGAATGTTGACTAAATCGGCGGCATCCGTAAAAGTAGCTGGAGGACTTTCCTTCAATAACTAAATAGGCGTACTTCACTTGACTGACGACGATTGGGGAAAGCAGAGCGGATGAATAAACTAGCGTTATAGGAAAGGAGCGACTGCTCCCTTTAAGCTGCAGTTACAGACTGTTTAAGTTCTTCTAGCTCTTCTATTGGAGCATACGGAGGTCCGTTGGCTCCTTCCCGTCGCCTTGACGTTGACAGAACACTCGCACGAGTTAATTCATTTATTCTGGTAGTAACACAATTGTGTCAGCTGTCAGCCTGTTAGCAGTTGCGTGAGTGGCCAGTATGACTGCTGTGGAAGCCGTGAGACTTGCTCGTGCTATGTTAGGCGCCATAAATCTTTGAGTCTTGTTAAGGAGGCGACGTGTTGCAGCTCTGGTGGCCGTGCATTCCAATAAGGGCGCGGCGTATAACATGATGCCGTCTAAAACTGCTGCTAAGAGGCGACGCCGGTAGTCGGTTGTTCCTCTGGTCCGTGGGGGGACTTTCCGTAGCTCTGCTGAGATTTTGGCTGCTTCTTTAGCTGCATACGTTTTATTAGGTCTACAAAAAAGTTTTTTCGTGTTTTTCCGTTTTCTTCCGAAAAAACTTTTTGGAAGACCAAAAAGTATTTTCGGTTTTCCCGTTTTTTTCCCGTTGTTTTTTTCCGGAAAAACTTTTTTGAAAACCAAAAAGTCTTTTCGTTTTTTTTCTTTTTTTTTCGAAATTTTTTTTTTTTGAAGACCAAAAAGTCTTTTCGGTTTCCCCGTTTTTTCCCGAAAAATGTTTTTTGTAGACCCAATAATTGCTATGTCTTCCTGACAATCACAAAAACTATTTGCACCGATATGAATCATGGATATTACTAATTTTCGTATAATTTCTATTGCATTACCGTGTCTTTAAGGGTTTAGTGGGCGTAGAGCTGGGATCTGAAAACACGTGATTAGTCTAATTGGCCTTGAATGAGTGTAATTCTGCTTAAACATTTAATACTCAAAAACAAATTATAAACTGTGCAAGTAGGAAACGTGTATATATATACGCAATTATTATAATTTACATTTAGAATCGTAGGTAAGATTATACTCAAAGAATGTCGCAAAGCAAGGGTTGTTTTTACTAGATTTGACTGGCTCGTTTTGTTTATTCGTGTGCAGTTGAATCGGCTGGCATCGTTAAAGACCGCTCGAGGTGAGGTGTTGCACGTTGACTGGGCCGGTTCTGTGGGCCCACTTCTCGGCTGGGCCAATGGTACGATTTCCATAATGGACATGGAGCTCAAGGCACAGGCTTCCAGCGCCATTGCCGACTACTTCTTCGAGGAGATGCCGTTTCTACCGCAGATCCTGTCGCCCAACTCGGCCTTGCATCTCAAGTCTATTTTGCAGCACCTGGCGCACAACCCGCAAGATCCGCTCGATCCGTTAGCTGTCATGACGACGGGTCGAAGCTTTGTGAACTCTGAGGACACGGCTTTGGCACGCAGCATGCTTGCCGATCTCGATCCGGACATTTGGGAGGCGCTGGCCAACGCCAGTGTTTCTGGACGCGCTCTTATCATTGCCAGGTATGTACTGGATAGACGTGCCTACACATATATGGCTTCACACAGAGCCAAACCTTGAAACGACCGTTAAGTGGTGCTGTCCAATGTCGTTTCATTGTTGAAACACTACGTTGCATATATATATATATATATATATATATATATATATATTTAATCTCTTAATATGTATACATGCACATAAATAGAGCTAAAGATACAACGTGCATTCGCTTTTGAAAATAGGTAGGTAGGATTTACGAATTGAATAAATGGAGATACTTTGAGGCTTTAGCTAATATTGACGTCTCTCCTACTCGCCTTTCTCTTCCGCGTGTTTCATAAATGTTCGATTTTCTTTGCGCTTTTTTGTTTCGTTTTTTTTTCTGCATTTTCTATTTATATGCGTCTGTGACGGATAACGGCGATGATGGGGACGCTAGGCTATTTGGTGACGACGAGGCTGTCCGGTTTTGGACAATGTTCGAATCTCTGGTTGATCCCGCGCGGAAAAAGTTGCCGCCATGCTTTGATCTGCTTCTGCAACAGAGCGAATACCGCCGAAGACAGCTGCACCGTGCGATGCTGCACGAGAGCAAACGGGCAAGCAATTACCAGGTAGGTGGGCAGACAGACGGGAATCGTCGGATTGGAAAAAATGTGAGATTTTTTTTCAAAGATAAACATAGTTTGCATGTCTCTCCCCGCCTCAGAGCATGAGCTATGCGTTTGTTTTAGTTAAATTTTTTTGGCTGTCAATGGTCTCTCCTCAACAGTGGTAACCGTGGTATTTTGTTGAGAAACTAAGTATTGAATAGCCTATTGAATACATATCAGACGTAAGTTACGTAGGGTAGTGTAGCTGTATATCGAGAAATACGCATTTTTAGAAGGACGTTGTGGATGCTAAAGTAATACTGGATACGAGAAAGGTGCACAAATAAACCGAGAGTTAAAGTCGCAGTTGGCACTTTGTACTTATGTATGTGTTTACACGTTCTTTGGCGATTGTTGTCTCGTTGGTTGAATGTCGGTATGTGGTACTGAGCAGCTTACGCAGCGTTGCATCGACGAGTTTCTTCTGTTGGGCGACGTCGACCGAGCTGTGCAGTTGCTTCTCGAAACTGAACCCCCGAACCCACTGTTCACCCATGACGCTTTAAGGTAACCAATCTCACGAAAGGTTTTCGTCGCAATATATTAACACAGCAGTAATACCAGATTTATATATATATGTATATACATATATATATATATATATATATATATATATATATATATATAACTCAAAATGGGGTGTAAACAATTGTCTCCCAGTGAACGTTGACGACAAACTACATCAGTCCTAGGTCCAGGCCTGGTGTCGACCAGCTTGGCAAGGTGCCAAGCACCGCCGTATATATATATATATATATATATATATATGTTATTAATGTTTAGTGCACATATGTATGTGTTTGGGCGAACATAGGGCGTGTTTGATCGCATGCTTGAAAACGGAGAACGCATCCCAGTCTTCGGTGGTGAAGTTGGTGGCGACGAACCTCATCGCGTCGGGCGACACCCAGTTGGGCGTACAGCTGCTTTGCGTCATTGGCAAAGCGCTTGATGCTTGCCGATACCTGCAGAGTAGCGCGCAGTGGGACAAGAGCGTCTGGCTTGCCAAGGTATACATTATCTGTTATCGCTATTATATATACGAGTATATATATATATATATATATATATTTCTTTTTTTATGGCTTTGCAGTATATTGGTAAAATGTAATATGATTTGAGTTATAATTACTTGCTAGGGTATTGCTATTAGGCCATGGGCCATAGACACCAGGCTATAGCAAAACGAGCAATAAAGAGTACGTTTTATTTTCGCTTCATAAGCTTATAACAACGCCTGTTTCCTCATGGCTAATGTTCCCTCTCCCTCAGGCATTGGTGAAGTCGCTTCAGTCAGTGCTCTGATTATTGGTTGTTAATTTTGTACTAGTATTGTTTGTCGCTGGTGTTGCTGTTGTTGCTGCTGCTATTGCCATACATACAACTAGGTTTTTATTTTGTTTCATGGTTTGGGTGATTTGCGGTTGTCTGTGCCCATATCATCCCGCAGTGTTCGCTACCGCCGAGTGAGCAGAGCGACGTGGTGTGTAAATGGGCCGAACACCTGTCACTGGTGGCCACTAACCAGCGCAGTCGGGCAGCCCTCGCGCTGCTTTCTGTGGGCGAAGTCGGTCGCTGTGTTCAGCTTCTCGCCGCAAATCAGATGCACGAGCGGGCGATGCTACTCGTGAACGCTGCTGAAGAGGCCGGACTTCACGTCGATTGGGAGAAAATAAAAGGTAGGATACGCCGAGGGAAGAGAGATAAAACTCAGAGACACATTTTGTTAGATTCCTTAGGTTTCTTTATATTTTGTTTGTACTTTTTCCCGTTTCCTAGCTATAATAACGACTATTATCATTATTATAATTATTATTATTATTATTAATTCTGTGTCATTGTGTGCTTATTCACCGTTGTTTTGGCAGAGGAGTATCGACCAGCAGCAGTCCGTTTGAAGTACGCGCGATACTTGCACGCGGTGGGCAACTTTGAGGCGGCTTTGTCATTCTGCATGAAGGCGCTCGACATGCCCGAAGCCGAGGACCTGAAGAAAGAGATCGAAATCATCCTCGAGGACAGCGTGATTGTCGCTGGCTCCCTCCCGCTGGCAAGTACACTCCCTGCTGCTACGACTACGACCGCTACTGTGGTGGCTGGGCCTCTTGCATAGTCGTGCAATTTCCTGTTAGATATGAAGTATATACACCCTTATGAAGCGAAATGCGCTTCAGTCCAAAAAACGACCGCCGCGTTTACGCCATTCCCTGGCCATGCTTCTGAGCGCTGTGTGAATCAGCCGACGATTACGATGACTGACGCAGGCTGATTATTTGTCCCAGCGTAAAGCACTTGAAGTGCAGCAGGCACACATGACCGGCGGCATATATATATCGACAAAACAGTTGGAACACCGCACATTAATATATATATATATATATATATATATATGCACCAAATTGCCAGTCACGGTTTAGATCTTTTCTGCATGAGTCAAACTGCTATAAGGTGACACAATTGTATGTCAAAAGCGGTCAAAGTGACACACTACAGATGCAAACTGTCTGCGCCAACCAATTGTTCAAGAAAACCATTCCAGCCATAGCGATGTTCAACATTCCAGCCATACATGGGCATCTGCATTTCCTCTGCACGAGGAAGTTGTACCTTTCAAGTCAGAGTATGAGCGCAGCAAGTCATATTTATATCTGTATGAAATTCCGATTTTTTACGTGCACTTATACATGCTTACTGATGTGTATATATTATAGGTAGCCTTCATAAATCAAATGTCCATTTTATAATCCCGGTAACTCATTATATTGTAATCGTTTAGCAGCAGTAGTGAAAAGTTGTAACCAAGTCGTTTTAATGTTTTATGTGACGGGGTTTCACGTCACGATCTTTATATATATATATATATATATATATATAATCCGGGTTCAGGGAAAACCGCAACTTTTTATAGCACTTTCAGTTTGATTGCTTTATAGACGTGCAATTCGTGGAGAGTAGGCCGACATTTTTTGCCTGCAACGGTTTATTGGGAAAATGTGATGTTAAGGCGGAAACACTGGGTGATAGAGGTGACGCAGAGAGAAATCATTGGGGGTTTCATGACTTGGTTTCAAGTACATCGACGACCGCTCAATGGGATTTCCATCTAGTGAGCTAGAAAACCGTTTTGTGCTAGAACTGTATGTAGGCTGGTACTTAAGGAATCTGCACCGTTTACTATCAATTGGTTCGTCAAGAAAGCGCATTAGAAGTTAAATTCGAACTCTAATAACTATAGCCTATGCTACATGTAGTGTACGTATACACCTCACATGCAGCATAAATGCTCTATAAAGATATTTGTCTCAAAGGTGCAGACGCGCTAGCCTGAACATACACACATATATATATATATACACACACGTGTCTATACATTTGTCGCTTTCCTTTGTCACCGTATAGTCGAAATGTGATATCGTGGCCTACATTTATCATATTGGAAGTAACATTGGTGCGATTTTATATATATAGCGAAAAGCATATTTTGACGTCCGGTTAAGTCCATGAGGCTGCTCTTTTCCTAGAAGCAGCCCTCTAGGTAATGTTTTGATGCACTCCTATAGCAAGAAACCTATGTAATATATAACTGTCGTGTATCAAATAAAGATATGGTGGCAAGCAGATGAAGCTAATTTGCGTACTTGGTTAGGTACATTGTACAACTTAATGCTATTAAATCAAAGCTAATGTGCACGCGTCGGCGTGGTATCGCGCATGTCTCTTCTTAGCTCGTCATCGAACGCAGGTATGCTGTTTTTCGGGCTCATGACATCCCTATATGCCACGAAAAAATATTATGAAACCCATTTATTTTGTATTTTCGGCACTGTGACGTGTCGATTTGTTTTATGTCAATCCTTCCGTACGTCGCTAGTCATCGTTCCGGTTTTCAAAACGTTTTCGATCGACCTCCGCCATCTGGATACTCCAGGGATGAATATGAATTTCTTGTGGGCCGGAATCTCCGGACGACCAGTTTATTGCAAACCTTTAATAAGTCCTTCAAACTGGTTTAAGGAAAGTTAGCTTCATTCACTTCGTCCAGCGTTTCTAATGGTTCTACGTTCAGATGCTTCCATATGAACTGTATGGAATATGAGCCCCTGGTGCCAGCTTTGCACTGCTTGGGAAAGACTAATGATGGTTTCTTGACCGCGCCGCTTACTGTTAAGGCGTTCCTTCATATATACAGAGTCATTCATATCGTTATGTACTTATTTTAAGGTTTGGTAGAACTTGGCAAGAAAATGTTTTTTCAATGGCAGAAACGTCTTGTTTAGGAGAGAGAGTGAAATTTATAAAAGAAATTGTTCTGCCTTGTTTTGTCCTACATAGTTGTGCGAAATCTACGTTTGCGGGAGAGCCAACGAATGAAGGAACCGATTATACCAGCATGGTCGACGGAAAATTCTGCGCAATGGAACTATATGCGCTTCACTAGCTTGCGTAGCGAACAGCGAATAGCCTGATTAAGGAAAAACATAAAAAGTCGATATGTTGTTATGTCTTACGTTAACGCTTTTTCGTAAAAAATCGTTACATTTTTCCATTACTACCAAAAATGTACGTCCAAAGGACCACTCTCACGCAATAGCAAATTTAATGCCCACCCTTTTCGTATCAAAGTCGATGGCCATATCGAGAGCGAAAGCATGCATACTTGCATAGGGTGTATGAGAGGTAAATATTTTGAGGTTTTGCAGAACTTGGCAAGAGAATAATTTTTCCTAATGGAATGAGGGGGTGAAAATTGGTGGGCAAGTAATTTGCTATTGCGTGAGAGTGGTCTTTTGGACGCACATTTTGGTCGTAATGGATTTTTTTACGATTTTTCACGCAAAAGCGTTAACGTAGCATATCGACTTTTTTATGACTTTGCTTAATCTGGTTATTCGCTTTTCGCTACGCAAGCTAGTTAAGTGACTTCCGCAGAATTTTCCGCCGAACACGCCGGTATAATCGATTCCTTCATGCGTTGACTTTTTGCCGAGTTCTACCAAACCTCGAAATAAGTACATATTGATATGAATGACCCTGTATATATAAATATATAAATAAATAAATATATATATATATATATATATATATATATATATATATATATATATATATATATATATATATATATATATATATATATATATATATATATATATATATATGAAAACCACCTCTACCCTGTTTTGAGATAACGCTAAAGCTTTTTCACTTAAGGCTGCCACCGGTAGGATATATTCAAGTTTTTTTTTTAGGTTTCAAATGTCATTTATTCAACGAAACTGCATTTTGCAATGCTTAAGCTCTCGGTAAATAAAAATGGTTACAAAATAAATCAAACTTCGAGACAAAAGTTACACTCTTTATATATAGGGTCTCTCAGGAATATTTGAAAATCAATATAAATCATCGCAGAGCTCGTTAAAATAAATATTTTTTCAATGGAATATGTTTTTGGGGAAGGTTTTTGAGTGAGAGTGATTTTACTAAAATCCGTGACGCTAGTGTTGTTGCCCGACATAGAAGCAGATAATGTGCAATTGCGAGACAAAAAGTTTTTCCACACTGAAGTTAAGCACACCGCCGTGTTTGTGAGAAAATTCTGTGACGAACATATAGCCTCGGCCAGCCAGAAGATGCGACATGGTGGTTTAGAAGAAAATTCGCAAAGGGTGAAGTTCTTTTATTAGCCTTCATGCCTTGAAATCATAATCCTACGACCATTCACAGCGCAGAAAACTTACACATTCAGGCATGCACGGCTCGCATTGCCATATATTTAGTACCAAAATAATCGTCATAGAATTCACCTTTGCCTAAATGTGTTAGTTTTAAGCGCTTTGAATGGCCCTAGGGTTATGATTTTGAGGCATTGGACGTGAAAGCTAAGAAAATATATTTTTGTTTGCGAATTCTTTTCTAAACGACCACGTGGAATCTCCTAATTGGCGTTATATGTTCTTCGTAAGAAGCAGAACGTTCTAACGAACACGACGGTGTACTTAGTTTCAGTATAGGAGGACTAGTTGTACATTTTGTGCTCCTATGCCAGGCAGTAACACTAGTGTCACGGATTTTAGTAATATCACCCTCACTCCGAAACAAGACTTCTCAAAAACCATGTTTAATTGAAAAAATTTTTTCTTCAACGAGCTCTACAATTTTCGATATGATGGAACGGACTTAGCGCTGCCTTGAAACAGGATAGCGATGGTTTACTGATCGATCCGCTCACCAAAATGGCTTTCTAACCCCTTTGAATAATGTGGTCTGAGAAAAAGTTCCCTTCTTATATCGGTATATATATGTAGGGTGAACATTAAGTTATATCCATACTTGAGGGAGATTACACAACTTACTTAATTAGGACATTTCTCCCAATGCAATAGGGTAGGAGAGGTATCTTGTTATCGGCCACATGATAGAGACCACACACCAGCCGTTAACTTTCCCTCTCTAATAACATGAGGCTCTGGTACGGCGTCACGCAATCTAACAGACGAGAATTTTTGGCAGATATACACGTGTACAAAAAGTCGGGAAAAAAATTTCAATTTTAGAACATGAAATTGTGAGGAATATAATTATCCAGGTGCCAGTTTTAAAACTAACACGATGAAACAATTTTCTAGAAGAAATGACAACTAAATATACATGTATTCTACGTTCGTGTACGGTCGTTGAGTCATTGAATGGCTCGGTAAATATCGCTGTTTAGAATCGGCTTTCGTATGGGCGCCGCGCCCTCCCAAACCGAGGCAAGCACATGCTTCCTTTCAATTTAGATCATAATAGATGGAAAAATCGTTTGTAAGTGCTAAGTCGAATGAAAAAGGAGGATCTGCTCTGCTCAATCTCAGGAAACATAAACACTATCAACTCTACGTAAGCAAAACACGGTCTGCACAGCGTGGAGAGCTATTGCCAACATTCTCCATCGTTAGCCAGTAGATGAATCGCACAAGGAAAGCAGTTTTAATAGTTATACGCATGGTTTGCTCGTGTTTTAAGTAATATAAAAGATCATATGTCCTATAACATCCAATACATATCATATTTTATTCTTTAGTGTTACTTAAATCATATATGGAACACGCGGATCAGTATGTGTCTCCCAATAGAACGGCGGAACGATACGGTAGCTATGGCCTGCAACTCGTAATGTCACGAGTCGTAGGCTCAACATTTTGACAGTGTTTTTCAGGCAGATTTCAAGGACCTCCTCCCTCTATAGTCAATCAATTATACTTCTAATAATATTATTATTAACACGATTTTACTATAAGTATTATGTACATGTATCACAGTAACTAATATATTAAATATCCTATATATAATATACATCTACAATATTGCTCATATTATTATTGCTCGAGTGACGGCGTTGTCTCTCTGTAGGTCCACATGCAAAACCTAAAAAATTAACGACCTAGTTTTACCGACTCTCGTTTATACACGAGACCTGGCGTATGCATTTCGCTTAATCTTAATTTTGGCCTCCACATTACCCAGATTGTGAAGGCATTATTGGTCTACGTCAACTTACAAAATGTGCATCGCTAGGACACTTGTTTGATGTATCACGCGTCAACAATCCAAGGGAGCCAGCAATCCATCACCTCAGATGCCGTGGCCCGTTTTGAGAGTTTCAAAACGGATTATTTGCTTGGCGGATGCCAAATGAGCGCATGTAATCCAAGTTTATATATATATATATATATATATATATATATATATATATATATATATATATATATATATATATATATATATATATATATATATATATATATATATATATATATATATATATATATATATAGTTTTTTAATTGTCACAGCTGATTTTATTATTAGCAAAACAACTCGTTTACGCTCACTACTACAGTGTCTTCTATATTTTTTTACATAATCGGGTCAGAGTATATATATATATGATTGATTGATTGATTTATTCGCTTGATAAGTGTGTGTACACATATCACCCTTTTATATCAGGGGCGCATTGTGCTGCAGCTATTAATTACCTATATTGTAGTTCTCCCTTATTTGTCCTTATGTGTTGAACATCTTCCATCGGGATAATCTCTGCTTAGTAATTTCAACCTGTGCCTTTTCTGCATCCTTACCTAGTCCTAGCGCTTCCCCTAATTTTAAATTCCTAATCCCTCCCAATTGTTCACATTCCCTAACTAGATGCTCTATCGTTTCTTCTCTCTCACCGCATATCCGACAGATCGTTGTTCTTAATTCCTCATAACAGCTTCGCTGCACCCTTGTATCTAACATACCGGCTCTCGCATCCGCTAACAGCCCGCTGCCTCTTGTATTATCATATAACCATGTTACCTCACCCCTTTTTAATTTCATTTTTCCGTATATTTCTTTTAAACTAGTTTTCTGCATGAGTGCTGCCCGCCATTTCTCTGTGTATGCTGCCTTTACCCTACTCTTAATTTGTCCACTGGACATAGCAGCGTCTGCCCATTGTTTACTATTAAGTCCTATCTGTCTTGCTGCGAATTCCACCTTCCTATCCCATTTTGTTTTCACCCCCATTGCTCTTTTTACCCATTGTATCTTCTTAACCCATCGTTCATCATTCAATGTCTTAATTCGGGTGCAATACCTGAGTTTACTTTGAACTTCTCTTTCGATGAATTTTGACATACCGCCTTCCCCTTCAAGAAACTCCTTGTTACAGTTAAAACGGCACCCCAATGAGAATCGAATTACTTCTCTTTGAATCCCTTCTAACTTTCTCCACAAGCCTGAGCTATGCACTAGCACAGCATTTCCAAAAGTCAGCCCAGGTACGTGCCAGCTTCTTAAGACTGCCGTCACTTGCTGTGGTTATGTCCTTACGTAATGGAGCCCACGCCGGGCACAGCAATATTGTGTGTTCCGGCGTGTCCTCCGTTGTTCCTTCACAGTGCTTGCAGAGTGGCGTATCTGCTTTTCCTATTCTAAAGAGGTAACTCTCGAAGTTGCCATGCCCTGTGAGCACTTGAGTCACGTGGTGTGTCAACTCGCCGCCGGGCCGGTTAATCCACGCCTTAACGTCAGGGATCAGAGCCTTTACACGGGCCCCAGGTGCCCCGTCCTGTATAGCGTCTCATTCATTTTGCCAAGAAATCAACTTTCTTATGTACTCACGTAATGATTGGAATCTTATAGCTCGAACAATCGAACGTATTATGCACGCCAAAGAAGAGAAGAATCGTTTTTACTTGACAAGGCCCCGTGAGGCACTCCAGGGCAGCTAAGATAAGGACGCTACTATTTACCCCCCCCTCAATTGTTTGAAGTATTGCTTGCGCAGTTCCCAGTTGAGTGTGGGGATGGGGACATGACTGGTTTTTAGTGGGTTGGAGCCCCACACTACCGGCCCACATTTGCAGTGAGCTTTCCTGCCGTGGTGTCCGTGTGTGCAAACCGCATTTCCCAGTTAGTCCCTTAAAAAAAAAAGCCCAGTACATTGCCTTCCAAATGTCTCTTGTAACCACATATCTATTAAACCCCCAAAGACTTTTGCATCTTACTGAATTCCTACCCTTCTCTGCTTTCTTTATTCTTAATATTTCCTCCTCCTTCATTAATTCTTCTTTGGACCCTAGAGTCACACCTAGATATTTATATTGATTCTGATACCCTAATTCCTTTCCCTGCAACCTGAGCTTTTTCTCCATTGTAACGCCCGAAAATACTAAAATAGCGCTCTTTTTTTCGTTGAATATCATATCTAGTTCATCTGCCGCCTTTCCACATACATCAAGCATTCCTTGAACCTCTCCTACGCTCCTTCCTAAGATAACCATATCATCTGCAAACAACAAAAAAGAGGGATTCTAATACAAGTTTCCCTTTCACCTATCTGCCACCCTAACCCGGTGTTATCCACTTTTCTGGCAATTCTTTCTATATATATTGAAAAAAGAATCGATGATAAAGGGCATCCCTGCCTCACCCCTTTAGCAACACTATATTCACTCGATTCCCCCTCTTTTCGTTTGATCATTACTGTGTTGTCCCTATAAATTTCATCTAATAAGCCTATCCAACTTGCGTCAAATCCTTCTTCTGCCATAAACTTGTACAATGTATCTCTATTAACCATATCATAAGCTTTTCGTAGATCCAAAAAACCCGCAATACAACCCTGTCCCCTCATCCTAGATATTTCAACAATTTGACTCAACAAGAAAATATGGTCGTCTAACCTATATTCCTTTCTAAACCCACATTGCCATTCCCCAATTTTACTATTCGCTTCTAACTTATCTTGTACCCGACACTTAAAAATTTGCATGAACATACGGTACGTAATTGGTGTTACAGTTATTGGTCGTCTATTTTTCAAATCATTGTTATCGACGCCATCCTTTGGTAGGAATGATACTCTTCCTTTACGCCAGCTTCTCGGTATGCTACTCCCGGTAAAGATGTTATTAAAAACTTTAGATAAGTAACTTAAGTAGTCTTCTCCTAACGCGTTTACTATCTCCATTGTTATTCCGTCTAGCCCGCATGCCGTTTTTCCCTTCATTTTTCTAATGACTTGTTTTATTTCTTCTACCTCTGTACTTCTACCTGTATTTAGTCTTGCCCTTCCTTCGCTGACTCTATCACTAATGAAAAAAAGTGCTTCTACCGCCGCATTCATCTCTTCCTTTGTGTACACTTTTTCATGTTCAATATTAGTCATACTTTTTCCTGCATTGACTACATATGCCCAGAATCGCTTTGCCCGTTGTCCTCTTGGAGCTTCTAAATACTATTAAATTCCTGTTCGTCTTGCCGTTTTATTCCTTCTTGCACCAAATGCTGAACCTTTGCTTTTGCCTGCATATATCTTTGCCAGTATTCCTCGCCCTTACCTGGGTCCCTACCTACCATCTTCCTGTGCTCCCTGCTCCACTTTTTTCTTTCTAATATAGCCTCTCCAATTTCCTTACTCCACCACCCCCTCTCTCCCCCTCTTACGCCCTTAACTACTTTATAACATTCATCATATTTATCCCGTATTATTTTATGCATTTCATCTAGATCCATCTCTATGGTGTCCCCTAAGAGCTTTTTAATTTCATCTATTCTACGTGCCCATTTCTGTGTGTCTATAACTTTTTTGTCTACTTTTAACTTCTTGGTAACTAATGTCCGCCCTGTAACTTCCACCCAATTATGGTCACTGCCAATGTTCCATTCCTTTTCTTCATCCACAATCATCTCTCCCACCCATTCCTGAATTTTGCCTTTGACCATAATATAATCTATACATGATTTCCTATTTCCCTGACTATACGTGTATTTTCCAACCACAACTTTATCCAAATTTAGTATATTCAAACCTGCCGTTGATACCCATTGTAATAGCATTTTTCCTTCCACATCTTCTCTCCCGTCTAACTGGTGAATATGCGCGTTCATATATCTCCAAGGCACATAATTCCCATCTCCCGACTATTTGCGACTACGTCCGTTAGTTCACTGTACAATTTTCTATCTTCTTCTAGCGTATTACTTGGCGCCCTGTAAATCCCTACAATTCTTGTTACCCCGCTAAGCCCTCCAATGTCAACCACCACCAAGTCTTTCATCTTCAATTCAGTCACTTCTCTAGCTACTATTTTTTCCTTAATAAATATACCTACTCCTCCAAACCTATTTTCTCCTGCTCCCGTTTTTCTATTTGTTCCATACCAATTGTATCCATGAAACCCCGGTGGCACTTCTGTCTCACATAGATGTGTCTCTGTTACTACCATTATATCAACTCCTCTTTTTTCTATCAGCCTGTATAGTGCCTCCCACTTACCCCGTCTTCTACCACCTCTTATATTTAGCAATGCTATCCGTCGGAAAGGTGTTCTCATCTTTTTACCTCTTTTTCCTCTTTTATATCGCTTTCGGCGTCTACTTAATAATTTTCGAGATTCGCAAAGTTGCCCATGGCCAACCTCCGAATTACATGCAACGCTCCCTCTAGTTCCAATACTCCCCGTTGTCTCGTTTCCATTTGTATTTGCGTTTCCCGATTGCTGTGCTCTCGGTTTATATATTTGTTGTCCCTTTGTCTTCTGTAGCCTATGTCCCTCCAGTTGCCTCCCTGATTCATGTTGTGTATGGTGTTTTGGTTTTGCCATCCAATCGTTTGTTGTGTTCTTCCCCCGTAGTGTCCCTCCCTGTTTATATATCCGTTTCCCGACCCCCAATGGTTATCTTCTTGAGGCCTCATAACATGTCTATATGGTATTCGCCCTTGATCCACAAATCGTGGCGGATATTCTTCGTGCTTTACCTGCCTATGCGTGGCCCTTCCCCCTACTTTCCGAGTTATCATTTTTATTTTAAGCCATTCGCAGGCTCTCCGGCCAATTGGTCGTGCCGCCATTTGAGCACCTACCTCACCGTAGTGAACACCGTCCGGAGCCATGGCTCTAGCGGTATCCTGTATGTATTCCAGGGGTAGGTATTCAAAGTTCGCTGCCCGCACCATGGGAGCTATTTTCATATTAACAGCCCTGCAAGCCCCCCTGTAGTCTCGTCCCGCCTTCCGGTCAACTGTTTTTGGCAATGAGCATACCGTCAATTTAATTCTACGCTTATTGCAGAAATCTATTAATTTTTCTACTTGTTTACTAACCTCCCTAACTGCTTCCATCTCACTTTTCGCCTGTATTACATCTATTAACCCTGCATGAAATATTAATCTCTGTTCTACATTGTCAAACATATCCATATCTTCTTCAATTAATTTTACAACAGCTCTTGATGTCCCCCCTCTTTTCCCAAGAATTGTGATCCCTACCGTATTTCTCGGAATAATGTTTCCTAACTCTTCTTCTATCTTTAATATGTTCGAATCCCCAGCAATTACTACCCTTTTACCAACTGGTGGTAAGGTTTGCAGTTGGTCTTCTGTTTCCAGCTGCTTCTGATGTTGTTTACTCTGTTGAAATGTCGTCTTCTCCGGCACATCAACAGCAGCATCCTCTCGTTTTCTTTGTTGTTGTAGAGTCATTTGCCGGCCATCATCCCCGCGTACTTCTTCATCTTCGCCGGTCTTGTCATTCTCAATATTATCATCTCTCTTGTCCTTGTCATTACGACTCGGCTCAAGATCTATTACTTCCTCCTCTGCTAGTCTCGCTATTTCTCTCGCTTCTTTGTCTCGAATCCATGCTTTTAGTATATATATATACATACACCGACTCATTAGCCCCTTCGATGGTCGGTGCAAGTGCGGACCAGGCAGGTCATGCGTCTAGGTTAGCAGAGGCTAACAAATGTAGAAAATACTCAGGCGTTAGTTATCCGCACCAATTTTGTCCGTTGGCCTTTGAAACAATGGGTGGACCAGGCTTGCTTACATTGAAGTTGATTCAGCGCGTGGGTAGAAGCCTTAACCTCTCCACGGGGGACTCACGAGCATCGGAATTTTTGCGTCAGAGACTGTCGCTTGACATCCAACGAGGAAACGCAGCATCTGTTCGGGGCACATTGTTGAACTGGGCTAATCCCGGGTTAGATAACCCGTAACCACACGTTAACGCGGAGACAATTGTTCACTCCAAAGTGTTAACATAAAAAGTTGTTTAATGTGAAAGAATAAAAATTTGCCGTTATACATACACCTATATATATAGAGAGAGAGAAAGAGATAGGGGGAGAGAGACTTAGCCAGTATATATATATATATATATATAGAAGATGTTAATGAATAATTAGATTTATTTCTCTTTTTCTTCTCTCTTCCTATATATACATCTCCTTTGCCTGACCACCGGCCAAGGGCCAAAAGCGAAATGAGTCTGCTGATTTCTATGCTAGCCACGTACGACACCTGAACGGCCGGGAACGGCATAAACGACGTATTGGGCCGCAATAATGACTGCGATTGCTACAAACGGTGGAGAGATGCGGGGTGAAGGTGATCATGGCAACCCGTAGTTTTTCTATTCCTGTTTCTATATACCTATAGTTAGTTACGTAGACGACAGACGTGTGTACATTGTTGCCATCGTCGTGCTAAACCGACTTTTTCTTCGCGAACGTGCGAACGCCAACCGGACGAGGTGAGTATTGTCGCGGTGGCAGGGTCACGAGTTCAGAGAGAGAGAGACTTAGTAGCAAAGCCTTTGCCTTGCATTCGGGAGGCCTGGGTTCGAGACCCAGACCGGCCACTACTCTTAAATTGGTTTGCATGGTTTCCAATTTTGACAAGGTAAATGCCGGAGTGGATTAAACATTAGCCATGACATGAAAAACACACGCACACGGGCATAAACAATTACGGAAAAACGTAAACGAAAAAAAAAGCTAGCCGGCAAAGAGAGTGAGCCAAAATGAAATTGCAAAGATTCTTGCAAGAGACCCTGTCCCTGAGCATCGCCCATACGAAACCAGCAACGGCAGCGACTACGTTAAAGTCCACATCGACGCTTGTGGCGTACAGTTAAGTACGAAGTGTGTGAGGATAACAAAGATCAAGCTTTTAGCCAAGACATTCCCTTGTCGGCGAACAACAACAAAACAACAACAACAACAACAACAACGTTGAAATCCATGTTCTGTAACCACCAGTTGCTTCGAAGCAATACGATACACACCTGAAGTTAACGTGAACGGTGACACGTAACAGCGGTGGAACGCCAATGCTTAACGTTCTCTAGAGCAAGGCGCATACTTATTTTCGTTCAATTTCTAGCAAATCATTTGTTGTCATGCTTCTTACTTGTTCATTTGAAATTAGTTTATTATTCACACCTGTTTGATTCATTCTGTTTCTATAAGGCTGAATCTAGTATGTACTGTTCCACTAATGAGCCAACAAAAACAGTGTATTTGAGTAACGAAATTTAATACGAGCGTGCGCATAACAACTGCGTGCAACACAAACGCTTAATGCAGGGTTACTACGCTATGATATTTGCGACGTTCGAGTAGAGGCTAGTAAACACTTGCCCGTCGGCTTGGACGCACGTATTGTATTTACGGTGCAATGTACACCCAGACGACATGGAACTAATTCATTCCGAAAAAAATAGAGGCCCATATACACGGCTAGAATCCGATAGAGTCAGTGGCCGTAAAGAGACGCTGTCATTTTGACAGAAAATTTTGATTAGCAGTTAGAAGAACATTTCAAAAAGCCCCTCAACTTAAGGAAAACGCTATGAAGTCACGTTCAACTTGCACCGATCCGACACGCCTAATGCACCACTAGCACACACCCTCAACCGCTCACTGAGCTGTTGATATATTATATATCACTGAGCTGCCAGATATTACAACAAGTACTTTAGCCTATTCAACTAACAAACGATATCCGTGCCACTGAAAGACCTATACGGTGCGCAATTAAGATATAATATACGTAAAAATGATTTTGCAAACTCACTGCGCACAGAGCATGGTTTAATACGCAATACAAAGCCATACATTTCACCACATGTAGTCACACTGATTTTAGCCCAGGGACACTACAACGACTCGCTGACATAAAACGGGATTTAAAAAAAAAATCAAGCAAGAAAAGACACACGCATAGAACATAATTTAGCGCGTAGCACTCGCACAACAGAATGCTACAAAATCATGAATACTCCTCGCAAAACGGCCCACTCCACCAAGTCAATTAAATAATGACAGTGGGAGTACAACGTAAGCCTACGCAGCTGTAGAATACCGGAAAAAGTTTCCTGCAGCCAATTTACAAAAAGGAGAGTGAAACAACACACCCAACCAACTACCGCAGAATTGCTCGAATTAGCGTCGTTTACAGAACTTTAACTTGTAAGATCTCGCTTGAACACGAAACCACATGCAGTTTTATCAACGGGAAGTCTCTTTTTGGTGCTAGAAGATAACCAACTGAAAATCAGCATCGCCAAAACAAAACTACTACGATCTAGTCGAGACGGATCATACGCCGCAGACGATCGGTACATTATGATTGAAGGAGTAAGTATTGAAGGTGACAGTGACGCTCTGCCTGTCGTTCAGTAGAAATGTAGAAGAAATGCATAACACCACCAACGCAAACATGAATCTAGTGGGATACGTTACTCACATAGAACTAAGAGTCACGCTAAGCATATTTGGAATAAAAATTGTTCGTATAGTATGATACCAAAGTAAAGTTTTCGGGCTGACCCTCAGCCAAGCTTCAACGTCCACGGAACTGTTTTTCACATTGCTTCATAGACGGACGGACATGTCCCATAAATACAAAGGTGGGGCAACGGTGGGGCTCGAACCCGCGCACCTGCTATGTGTCTCCTCCGGTTGCGAGGCGCAGACTAAAGCCACCACGCCACCGGGCTCGACCTATATACAGTATGGTACTGTCGTCACGCAATTGCCCCTTATTTTACAATGTCTGACTTTAAAAAACATAGATGCTGCTGCTGTTGTTATTGTTGTTGTTCTTAACGTAACTCCTACATTTCTTTACTTGTGTCGATTGCACGCTTGTCTACGCTAGCCTCAGCATCTTCCAGGTCCAGCTCGACGCGGACGTAGTTGTGGTAATTTGCTTGACATTCCATCGTGCCTTTGAACGAGTCCTCACCTGGCAAACAGGCGAGAACGAACGCTGATAGGGCAAAGCTAGAACAAAGGGAATATATATATATATATATATATATATATATATATATATATATATATATATATATATATATATATATATATATATGTATATATACTGTACATGCCAGAGAGAGAGAGAGAGAGCAGCCAGCTGAAAGGAAGAGTTTCCCTAAGCAAAAACCAATTACCGTCGGCATCACTAGGAGATTTTCCGCTTGCTTTCAGCTTCGGCCGCTAACAGCTGCAGGTGTAGTGGGTATGCGGCTGCCGGCGCCGTGTGTAGCTCCACGATCGTGTACCTCTTCTCCTACTAGTAGATCTGAATGTGGGTCTGCGTGTGGCTGTGCGTTTATGCGTGTACCTCGGATGTCTGCTAATACAAGTTGAGAGGAAAGCTGTAGTATGTAATACATGTTTTTGCCATGCATAAGAGCGATTGGGGCGCCGTGGTAGTGCCGGTGCAAGGAGGAGCCGGAGACGCGGGCAGCAATGTCAGACGCCAGGTTAGGGCAGGCTACATGGCGCATGGCTACATGGCCGCTTGCCTCTCGGATAGTCTTTGCCTGCCGCTGATTCGTTCTAGAGTGGCCGAATCCTGATCGTACGTCGATCATATTATACGTATATATATGCTTATATGCGTATATTGTGCACATAGGTAAACACTGCGATCTTTTTGTGGCGCCCCTTATATAATACATGCTTTTATTTAAATATATATATATATATATATATATATATATATATATATATATATATATATATATATATTACATGCATATATATATATATATATATATATATATAATACATGCATATATATATATATATATATGTTGAGTACACGTTGATCGATGAGAACTGAAGTAGTGTTGAGCGGAATCGAGTAGCTTGTTTTGTACAAGAAAAAACTCTCTATGTGCGCCACGAGTCTTTTTTTCCTAATGCAACGTGCAGTAGAGTACTGTGATACATGCCTGTAATTTTTCACATCTGTTCTTTGAACCTTTTTGTGGGTCGCGGTTACGATACTTTACCTAAGCATGTCAGGAACGATACCATCATTATAGTATTCCTTTAAAATCAGCTTGAGTGGTTCAGAAAGGAGCAGATCAAGTTTCT
This sequence comes from Dermanyssus gallinae, assembly GCA_003439945.1. Classification (NCBI taxonomy): domain Eukaryota; kingdom Metazoa; phylum Arthropoda; class Arachnida; order Mesostigmata; family Dermanyssidae; genus Dermanyssus; species Dermanyssus gallinae. The sequence goes on along the minus strand of QVRM01007076.1, from coordinate 501,175 downwards.
GAAATTTACGACACCTGTTGCATGTAAAAACCGCTGACGGGATTATCGCGAGTTGGATAACGAGAGATGTGAGCGAGATGCAAACTGATTTGCTAAGGTTGTTCGTCAAGGTTATTTGTGGCGTATGTAATGCCAGAATTAATCACAGGAAGCGACATTGTGCCTCTTAGTCGAGAATTGGCATAGCGAAAGAAAGGACGAGTATATTTGAAATCAACTTTACACTTACATATGCATATATTCATGTTTTTGCCTAAGGAGGGCGCTCACCTAGACGCAGCTGTAGTCAGCGAAGCATGGCTGGACGAATTCAATGGCGCATCACACTCTATCGATGGCTTTGAACTCGCCACAGCATGTCGTAGCTTGGCGAGACTCGGTGGTGAAGCGCGGCATTTACGTCGCTCCCATTGCCGATTTATCTCCTCACGCATTTCAATCAGTTTTGGCGGAATTGCCCCGGCAACGCTTGCTGTTAAAATTTAATAAAAAAGAAATCGATTTTTTGTGTACGCCAGTATTCACGACGTTCGTGATAGTGTTCTGGATGCTTTTGAGACGAGGCGATTATATGAAGCTGATCTGCACTCTGTGTTCGAAGTTTTTAGGGACACATCGCTCTCGCTGTGTAAGACATATTCTCCCTCAGAAGAACCTATCAGCGCTGGTAGCTTCATATATATATATATATATATATCGTTTTTAAAACCTGTGGTAGAGGGAGTTACAGCTCAATTGGCAGCGGGGTCAGATCACACGCTAAATAGTTCCATGAATTAATATGAGTGCCAATTTTCAACGGTAGGAAATACCACAGTGGTATCACTCCAACTAGCGTACACGCGTCTGCAATTCTGGTAACCTTGTCTAGATTTAAAGCTACTTAGAGTGTGAGGTAATAGGAATACATCAATATCCATATAATGTTCCTGCGGGTATTGCTTTATTCTTTCGGCTCGACTTTTGCCAAACGCCAAGGTTTGTCTGCGAGACTTGCCTTTAGGTGGCTGAGCTGTTCCACACTGTCTGAGCATGAGCATGTGAGGGGCTCATTAACCCCTGTTATGCTTTTAATCAGTCGTACGTAATTGTACTCCACACCCTAAACCTCCTCAAACAAAAATTGGCCTCATTGAGTGTTTATGGCTACACGGAGACACCATAACGACTTAGAAACCTGTTCTCAGAATGGTAACGTTTCTGACTCTTCTAATTTTTTTGTGGCCTAAAACAGATGGGGAAAATTTTTGTAAGGTCCTTCCTAACATGGCCTAGTCCTCCTCACGTGCTCCTGCCATCAACTACATCGAGATCGTCCGGTCTGCCATACAAACGTTTTCCCGTAATTCAGCAGCTGGCCTGGATTTCATCAGACCCCGGCTCTTACAAGACCTGTTGTCCCCCGCTCTAGGGGCTGCCGCAGACCGGCTTGCGTCTGCCCTGGTCAAGGTTGTGGATCTTCTTCGATGGGGATTGCCTTTCCCGACTGGCGACCCCTTATCTTCGGCGCCCGACTTTTTGCTCTCAAGAAGAAAGATGGTGGTGTGAGGCCCATCGCATGCTAATCCGTAATCCGAAGGCTGGCGGCAAAGATCTGCATTTTTGAAAACAAGGCGGAAGTATCAGGTGCTCTAGGTTGTCATCAGCTCGGATTTGCGACACCCGGAGGATGCGAGGCCGCGGTGCATTCAACTCGGTCCTTCTTGGAGTCTCGTACCGAAGCCACCCTTGTGGCCAAGCTTGACTTTAAAAACGCCTTTAACACCATTCGGAGGGACCACCTGTTAAATGCGGTCAAGGCGTGGGCACCGAGTATGTTCCGCCAAGTGGAACTAGCTCATAAAGAACCATCTTGCCTTCTCCTCCGCATGATACCATAATGTCGCAAACTGGGGTGCAGCAGGGCGACCCATTGGGTCCCCCCCTGTTTTGCCTGGGTATCAAGGAGTTAGTCGACACTCTCGAGTGCCCTCTAAACACATAGTACTTAGACGACGGTGTACTGGGCGGGGCACCTGATGCAGATCATCGGCAGCTCTCGAAAGGTGGATAGGAAAACTAGAGCATGCGATGTCACGCATTCCTTTGGTAGGATCTCACCGGGGCCTTTTTCTTCTGAGATCTTAATTTTTGGCCCTACGTCTCAATCACCTGTTTCGAGGTGCAGACTGCTCGCTTGCTCCGGGACTCCTTGAGCGACTAAACGACACCGTGCTTACTACAGTTGAGGCTCTTTTGAATCTCAGTCTAACGGCAGAAGCACGTCAACAAGCTCTACTCCCCGTTCTTTGGGGGGGGGGGGGTCTAGGGTTGCCTGATGCTATTGTCCTATCGGAGGTAGCTCTGGTAGCTTCCCTGCACAGGTCTTTACAACAGGCTAAATCACTTCTTGATTCAGTCGCTCTTACGGACCTAGAAGATCGCTTAGAAACAAGCCGCCGTAGAGCAGTTGCCCTGTGCGGCCACGAGCCCGCCGAAGCTGGACGCCAGAGAGATTGGTCGGCGGCTTTACATGAGCAAATGGTTGAAAATCTCATCGCGGAAAGCGCCACAGACGCTGATAGGGCCAGGCTGCGCGCCGTCTCCTCTAGGGGGGCGGGCGCATGGCTCCACGCCGTACCCTGTGCTCGGATCGGGACACTCCTAGATGACGAGTCGGTGAGAATCGCGATCAGACTTTGTTTGGGGACGGACCTTGTGCACGGTCATACCTGCGTCTGCGGTGACGCCGTCCAGCCTGATGAACGCCACGGGCTATCCTGTATCGTCAGCGCAGGTAGCGGAGCCCGACACTAAGCCCTGAACGAAACCTTCAGCAGAGCCCTACGCTCAAGTGGCCTACCGTGCGTCCTGGAACCCGTCGGACTGGATAGGGAAGGCGGAAAGAGACCCGACGGTCTGACCTTAACCCCGGTCGAGAGCGGTTGCATGCTGGTTTGGGACGCGACAGTTACTGACTCATTAGCCCCTTCAATGGTTAGTGCTGGCGCGGCCCGGGCCGGATATGCTTCAGCTCTCGCCGAGGCAGGCAAGGTAAGAAAATACCAGAACATCGGGTACCCGTACGGGTTCTACCCACTTGCCTTCGAGACACTTAGCGGGCCGGGTCCGTCCACTCGCGGTTTGCTACAGAAGGTCGGAAGGCGACTAGGTCTAGCCAGCGGTGATAGGCGAGCGGGCGAATTTCTCAGACAGCGTCTGTCGCTGGATGTGTAACGGGGCAACGCGGCTTCGGTCCGGGGAACCCTCCAGAGATAGTTGGTTCCTTTATTGGACCCTTCGTAAACGTGTACACGTTCCCAGGGACCCAATTGTCATGTTCCGACCGTCGGTTATTAATTAGGTCCTTTATTATAGATTCCTATGATACTACCATTATTTTGGGCATGGGTTCCCAAGCTCTGGCACTGAGCTAGCCTTAGCACTCTTGCAAGTGCAGGAGTGATCAATATTTTTAACAAAAGCGGCTCAGCTGTTAGTGCTGATAGGACCAACTTCATATTGTTTCAGTCGACACAAAGGGCACAGTCTCTTCTCTGGATAAGAACGCTCTGTTTCATAAACGGCCGGTCGTTTTCTTTCAAAACACTCGGCGTCTTGATCTTGGCCGCTACTCGGCTTCGTCCTTACCAGTGCGTTGCTACGACGTATTCAGATGGGGCGATGTTCAGTATGACGATATACTCCGCAGGACAAAAATAGACAGAACGATGCGCTGCAAGCTGTTTTTTTCAGAACACGAAGAGCACCGGTCACAGACTTTTTTTATCTTCCATCACACCTACTCCCAATGTGTTCAAATAGATTCGATTTCTAACCTCTACAAGCCTCTTTGTGCGCGACCCAACTAATCGTCTTGCCGAATCTACGCTACACAATGAGCGAAGGAATGCGTCGTTGTGATGTGGCTCTCGGCATGCAACGATGAGGGAATGATGTGCTCTTACCAAACTCTTTTGCTTTTCCCGGTACCATTGCTTCACAAACGGTAGTAAGTGTTTTGTAAAAATGAGATGCCATATCCCTATGACGGGAAGCATAGGATAAAAGCGTGCATTTGTGCTTCGTTTAGGCAGATTTGTATATTTTTTTGCTGCGTTTTAGATTTGTTTATTTTTTTTGCTGCACTTATGCTGTTTACTTCAAGGCAGACGAGAACTCCGATGAGCCAGGGCATCTTTTGCAAAAAATGCTTCAAATAGTTCCAATGCAATACAGTTAGACTATGGAATTTCATCAGTGCTTTCTGTGCTAGAGGCAAGAAGAACGGAGCACGTTCTGCCTCAGAGGGTCGTTTCAGGCCGAATGACAGCTCCCCTCGAGATTGTAAACAATCGTTGAAGAGGAACACAGCGGCCACTCCCCCAATCCAAGAGAATATTTGCTGAGGGCTAGCAGTTATTTGGCAGGCTGAATGAGCGGCATTTGCGTTTTCAATACAGAGGTGCGGAACCATTAGAGACCTCAGAAGCCACCTTGTGCCACCTTGCCAAGAGTGTCTGGACTACCAAGGTCCCATTATAACGTTAAAGCTGCCTTCTACAACCATAGCTTGCCCACGGGCTTACGCGATAAACTTATCTATGCTGACCAGTCTTTTTTCGACCAGCTTGAAGAATTCTAGAACTAAGTAGAGAGCCCGTCTACTTAAAAGATACCTAAAAAGCGCATCTATCGCAAACCGTCTTCGAAATCGTTCACACTCGCTATAAATTGAAACGAGGCGGGCAGTATTCAGCAGTATTTCGATATCCTTGAGGCCAACACAGGTTTACTCGGTGCTAAAGTTTAAGTACCAATATATCCTGGGCTGTCAAATTTCTAAGCCTAAATATCTAGAAGGCCATTAGAGAGAATAATAGACCTTAACATGAGGGTCTCGGGACCACGACGAAGACGAGAATCAAACAGATAGTACGCTCTAGTGAGAGCACTTACAGTGGTCACTTAACAGCTACCAAACCCAACAGACCACCCAAGTTGACGGAAGCACCTGCCGTTCAGATGCATGGGTGCGCCTCCCCACCTGTACCGACGTCAGATTCCGGGTTCCAGAGCACAAGGGTTGACCAATGGGAACTACGAGTGCTGTACCGGACCTCGGAGTGTGGTGCGATGGCCTGAACGGTAAGTTATTTTACTATATGACGTAGGTGCTGATCGGGCGCGGTCAGTGTCTGAGCTATATGATGGGAATTAAGAAAAACTTACAGTACATGGAAGACACAGGATGCATGATGATGAGAGCGGAGGCGTGGAAAGAGACGACGGCCTGAATCGGTGTCATCTTGTAACTCAAGATGACTTTAGAAAAACCGGCTAAACTTGGCCTTGCTCTTATTCATCTGGGCGACTCACACGGCAGTGCGTGAAGATAGAGAGAGGAGCAGAGAAAACGATGATGGAGGACGGCGTGTAGACGTCTCAGTGGTTTCAAGGTAAAGCCAAAGGAAGAGTGAGCTTGGGAAGGTAAGAAGAAATACGAGTTTAGTGGGGGTGTAAGTAGTACGCCAGTGATTCGCAGAATCCAAAAACAGAAACAAAAAAGATGGTGTAATTACTTGGATGTACTTATACTTAAATGCTATGCGATCGTATAATCAATATGACGATCAGGGAACCTAGAGTGCCATTAGAATGCCTTCGCCCTCATCATCATGGATTCTATGTCTTCCATGTACTGTAAGTTTTTCTTAATCCCCATCATATAGCTACGACACTGACCGCGTTCGGTCAGGACTTGCGTCATATAGTAAAACAACTCACCGTTCAGGCCCCAATCCGCTATTGATTGATGATATAAAGTTCCTTCAAATTAAGGCTGTAGGCCAATCTTCAACATCTTAGGCCGTAAGGTATCGGTGTGACCCCTTTGCATAAAGCCAGATTTACAGGGTACGGCTAACCCTGCTGGCCTTCAAAGTAAGATCTTAACTCGAGACGTCGCTTTGCCTACCTCTTTGATTGAAAAGATGTACGACTCATCGTATGACCGAGTTTATGAGGCCTATCGCCGTCGAAGAGTCCATTTACAATACAATCTGGCTTACCGTCTCCTAACCAAGCTGTCTGGAGCCTACTTCCTTGCAGGATTCACTCAGTTCGGCTAGAGTTCCTACTGGTGATCCTTGCAGGCGCGTATAATGTGTGGCGTTGTGGTGTTGCCGCGCTGGACGTTTGTCTAACTCATAAAATCCTAGGCGACAGCTTTGCGTGCTCTAGCCAGTCATCGCCAGCAACGAAGCGGCCGACGCCCGTCCATCTATGCCGAACGCACCTAATGACAGCAAGAGTAATGGTTATCGATCGCCAGTAAAATGCTGTGAGTCGAGCATGGACAATTCAAAGAACGCTCACCTCGCGCCCGATGCTCAACGCAAGTGTGCTAGCAAAGATAAAGGTCAGCCCAAAAACGGCTCATCACAAGATGACAAAAACGCGGCGAAACCAAAAGTTCCTACAGAAGAGATCTTCTCGCGGCGCGCGAGCTTCAAGGAGGTGGTGGAAAAGGCCGCAGAGGCAGTCGCTCGAAAAACAAAGGAAACCCAAACAAATAAGGGCTAGTTTGGTTGTTCGGCAGCAGGATGAAGAACGCCTGGCTCGTCGTGCCTGGCCGGGTGCATGCGCGCTGGTACTCGGAGGCGGCTTGCATCGGCTGCCTCGGAACTAGGAGAGCCTATATTGTACATCTGGTATTTGATTAGGTACGTTCGTAATGCTTAAGCTCATGCAGTTTTCTACTACCGATTGATGATGATTCGGATGCGAGTGCACCCACCCACCCCCTTCCCACACTTCGCCTCTTGATGCCAACCTGACTTGAGATGAGTTGAGAGACGTTTAACAACAGGCTTCCCAAGCCATACATTTGGACTTGGAAAAAGAGGAGAGAGAGAGAGAGAAGGACTTGGAAAAAGCTGACAGTGGCAGTGGCGCACACAATCGTGGAATTGGGATGTCTGTGTGACCTCAAGATTGCTTGTTCTAATACAACTCACTGTCTTTTCTGGATGCTGCTACTGCTGCTGCTGCAGGTGCTCGGCAGATGTAGCGTCATATCTTGTTCGGGGGTGCATACAGCTTGACATAGACGAATTAACTGCCTTCTTGGCGGTTTGTTTTTTCCCACATGATCAATTCATTTAGGTAAAACTAGTTTAGGTATGTTGTTGCTGTTGTTACTAGATAATGCACAAATCTTAAGCAGGCTATGAATGATGACTGTGCTGTGAGCGCTATTTGTTACTAGATAATGCACACAAATACAGAGCAGGCTATGAATGGCGACTGTGCTGTGAGCGCTGCGACTTCTATCAGCAACTCCGATGGTTACTGCTAATGGCAACTACAGCAATTTCTAGGGTGATATTTATGTAAAACATCTCTATAGCAATCTCTAGAATACTCCGATGGTTACTGCTAATAACAACTACAGCAATTTCCAGGGTGATATTTATGTAAAACATCTCTACAGCAATTTCCAGGATACTCCGATGGTTACTGCTAATGGCAACTACAGCAATTTCTAGGGTGATATTTATGTAAAACATCTCTACAGCAATTTCTAAGATTTTATAGGGTGATATTTATGTAAAACATCTCTACGGCAATTTCTAGGATTATATAGGGTGATATTTATGAGAAACGGCTATTTCTAGGATGATATTTATGTAAAACATCTCATACTTATAGTGTCTCCGGATTATATAGGGTGATATTTATGTAAAACATCTCTACGGCAATTTCTAGGATGATATTTATGTCAAACATCTCATACCTATAGTGTCTCCGTCGATTCAACCCTGTTCCATTTACCTCCTGCTCCCTAGTCGTTTGATCCCCCTGCTCTCTAGCCGTTTGATAGCGCATAACTGCCAGACGTCTACAAAAGCCATTGCAGGGTTCAATGCAAACGGCGTTCTAGTTTAGTAGCGATGTCTAGGACACAGATTATAAAGGTTGTATGAACCATTGAGCGGTTTTTTTTTACTACCGAGCGGTTTCCTTTTTTACCCAAGAGACCCGTGTTGCACACGTGGCACAAACAGCTTTAAATGTTGTCACTGCGTCGGAGTTTCTGACGCGCGCTGGAACTTTTTAAATTTGGCATTACCACCTAAGTAAAGTTTACTCAACATGGTGCTTCACGTGCGAGAAAACTCAAGTCTAAGTAGCAATACTAGTACAATACAAGTAAAGCGTTAAGGGCGTAAATGATTGAGGTGGATTTTGACGGACACACGGAAATGTCTGTCGCGGAGGAGGTCTTAAGTGCAAGCAAACGGGTTGAAAATTGACTCCACACTGAAAATGGTTGGCAATGAGTTTACTAGGAGTTACTTGTTCGAGTGCCGATATAAAGTCGAAAGAAATCGTGTTAAAGTATTTAGACCCATTCATCATTTGAGCTCATAGTCGAATTGCATGTCCAGCAGTTGCAACACGTCACTACTACCTGGTCCGTATGCAAACTAACTTTCAGATATAAGGCTCTGTTCGTGTGGGTTTTCGCTTATATCATTAACGCTCTCGTGCACTTTACAGGCGAGAGCCGTCAATGCGAAACAGGCCTCTTGGTGTTGGACTCAACTCTGGAGGCTTTTTTTTATATTGCCCGTTTAAACAATGTATGGCCTTGAGTCTTTCAGGTTATTCTTCTTAATGTCAATGAAAACGTTGATGAAATGTAATTTTCTGCTCACTTGTTTCAATTCCTAGATCCTTTTTCAATCACTTTTTCTTGACTTGACGCGACCTCAGTTCCTAAATGGCGATGGAGTGAATCGTCGGTATTTCACCGTGTGTTTTCAAGTGAATGCACTGTAACTCAACTACAACTCTGGTGCAAAGCTATTTTTTTATGTAGGGTCTGTGTAGATAAATTGTTAACTATGACCTTGCTAGTTGGCAGTTTGAGCACTGCATTGGTATCTTGCAGTTCAGTGTCGTTTTTGCGAGTCACTCTCTTAATTAGAGAGCTTCGCTTGGGATCTCTCTAGGTGATTCATTTCAACCGGTCTATTATTGATCATTCGATTGAAGGCTCGGCTGTGTTGAAGTGGTTCGGACGTTTGTACAGTTGCCAAGCTAACTCTGCTATACGAACGGTCCCCCGTTCCATTAAGGTTTCTGCAGCTTTTCGAAGACTGTCTACTTTTACATTTATTAGGCTTTTACATTACGTTAGTTTTGCAAATGTTGGTTTATTCAAAGACAAACAGGTTTTATAAAAACATAGAAAATCAACCAGAAAGCTTGCAAAATTTGATTAGGTTAAAAAAATGGGCGTACGTTAGTTTCATTATAAGCTTATTAGTATGTTTAAGGCAATCTGTATAGGTACTAACAATCTAGTGACGTAAGGTTTCCATCTATTTGATAACCGTACAAACGCCGTACCGTCGAGCTGTCACAAAACGTATCAAATGGACGTTAGAATCTTAAAGCAGCTTGTATAGCACATTGGTATGTACAATAAGGCGGCTGCCAACTTTATTAAGAGATCTAATACTCTACCAAACGCCAACTATATGCATCTAACTGAAACAGCGAGGTTAAATACTGTACTGTAGTATGGGACTTCTATTAACATTCAGGCATCTTCTTTGATCCTTATCGGGGGGCTGGCCTGTTTTCTTAAGGTTACTTAACCTGGCCAAGTTAACCTGCCATTATGGTTGATTGAATTGTACAGTTCGTCAGTGTGTGGCTGTTATTTTCGTTTTCGAGACAAATTTTGCGAAAATTCTTCCTATAAACCTTCATGGTCCTTGAGGAGCGTTTCTACAAAGCCTTGGCATGTCATCAGGGGAGTTACCAGTATTAGGTTCCGAGCGAGAGAGAAAGAGTATATCTCGCTCAGTATTGAAGAAGGCAGAGCGTTCGTAACACTGCCTCACGTCGTCAGCCTTTCCTGAGTTGCACATACGGCATACGAGGAAGTCCCGCTTGCCATTGCGGTGTAGGTATGCTAGCCGTGTTTAAGTCAATACCATTTTTGACATCAGGGTGCATTGATTTCATCTAGTAACTGGAATAGCCGGACTGGATTGCTTCTCGTTGTTGGTTCCACTTGTTCAGGGCATATGTTCTGCCCATAAGCGGTCCCCGCCATTGATCGAGGGGCGTCTGCAGGCCAGTTATTTGGCTCTTAGGAATCTGTCTTGAGAGTGCTTGCTTAGGTGCTGTTGACGTCCGGCGACTTGCTTGTGCGATGAGATATGGTTTGTGGCTTCGAGAGGAAGTGGCGTGTTGCCCTGGGAGTCGTGCGCTTCCTACGGAGAAGTGTGGCATATAGCATGATACTACGAAGGCTGTAAAGGCCGCGCGACTTGCATGTGATAGATAGTGAGCGCCAGAGGGGTTGAGGATTGTTGTTCTTGTTGAGGGAGTGGTGTGAGCACACGAGCCTGGTAGCTGGGCACTCTTATAAGGGTGTGGCATATATAAACCTTTTTGGGCTGGCCCTCAGCCATGATTTAGCGCCCACGGGACTGCTTTTCGCAGTGCTTTATAGACTCACCCCCATAAATACAAATGTGCAACGGTGGGGCTCGAACCCACGCATCTCTGTGTCTCCTCCGGTTGCGAGACGTAGGCAACCACGCCGCCGGGCTCAAAGGTTGTGACATATAGCATGATGCTATCTGCTATTGATGCTAAAAGATGGCGCCAAGGGTCGGTTGTTCTTTTAGTTCACAGGATCGTTCTTCGCAGTTCTGCTGAGGCTTTGGTAGCTTCTTTTGCTACATAGCGTACATGAGGTACACCTTTATTTCCAAAATCTCGCCCAGGTTCCAGGTAACCATGAGTATTACTGGATGTCTCCCGACGCGTAAGCTTAGATGGTGTGGAGGTCTCTTGCGGCCGTTTTTTTAAAGCTTATTGGGTTGGTTTCAGTACGGGCTCCTGGGGTCGACCCCGGCGATGATTGCATGATGGTCTAAAACTTCGTTGGTAGATCCTCGGTCTTCTAGGTAAATTCTAGAATATGTTGAATAGGGGAATACACCTTGGTCAATTACTTGTTTATGGAATCACACGAAAGCGTGCTAAACGTGTTCTTGATATCTAAGATAATGGCCAGACAATGCGGCCGGCTTGCTTTCGGCGCATTTTTTGGTGCAGCAGTGCTTCAGCTTTGCTTTGCACTTTGCTGATGGCTAAGTGTGCGGCATTTTTGCTTTGTAGCTCTTGATAATGTGTTTAGCTGTCTTGGAAATACAGTAGAGCATACGTACAGGGCCGAGGAGTCCACTTGTGATATACCGGGTTTTGCTGACAAGAATGCTATTCCTTATAATTGTTGATGTTTATTCACCACTAGTGGTAGATTCTCACAATATTTACGGGCTATCCCGCTCAAGTACGTCAATTACAGCAGCTGTTAATGAGCTGGTGTTCAGTTCTATACATTTCATTACGTGATATTGTTCGATGTCAATTTCACCACAATATCTACAAACACATTCGTTGATTTGGAAACATTTTTCCCTTAGGCAGAGGTATTGGTGGTATCCGTGCCAAGTTTTTTTGCAGATTCTTCAGATTTATTCTATATACGTATATATATATATATATATATATATATATTATACATTATATATACATATATATATATATACATATATATATATATATATATATATATATATATATATATATATATATATATATATATATATATATAATTGTATGTGCATATACGACTGAAGGAGCTGTGAGCCTTGATAAGTTGTGCGGTGTGTTAAAAGAAAGCCTCTTCCATTACCGCCCATTTAAGGACTTTTTTTTTACTGGTGAAGACATTTCAAAGGAAACATGATACAGCCATAACGGGATTAAGGGGAGAGATCGGGTGTGTGTCTACAAACGATAAACGTCGATTGAAATTGGTAATTAACGTACGCGTTGCAGGAAATACCCATAGCTGCAAGGCAGGTGCCATAGTATATGAGTTCGGTGTCTACTAAACGCTAAGCGCGTTTACTAAACGCACAGAAGGGAAGGGTTATACTCGGGGGAAGGGTGGGGGCCCACATAGATAGAGAGAGGTCTTATCTGTACGCCCTGCCGTATCGGAGTTTCTTTCATATAGCGCCGGGGGAATCTCCATTGAAGCGTATCGTTATCGCGTCCATGGTATCTGTCTGTTTGACCCGAGGCGCAAGTGCTGTGTTCGTTGTTGCCGTCATCGACCTTACTGTCGTTACGTCAACGGTGGCGTCCTTGCTGCTAGGTGTCGTGCCCCATCTCCTCCGAGGTATAGACGCCTGGAAGGGGGGGGGGGGGCAGCGGGGTGCCTTTAGCTGTTAGCGCTAACTCGTCCAGTTTTCACGAGTGCTCGGTCTCGGCTGCTGCCGCTGGCGCCGTCGACGTCGACCGACTGTCATAGCCCGAGGAGAGGCAGGCCGGACCGGGCCGGGAGGGGATGGGCTACGAGTTTCCGCAACCCCAATGCCCCCCGAGGTACCGCGACGGGTGGCGTTACGTTCAATGCCCTGCGTTCCCGCTCCTCATGGCTATGGGCAGTGTTAGAAGAACGAAAAAGTCGAAAGCTTGCTTTTCTCCGACCGCTATCCGCCTACCTCGTCTGGCTCTCCAGTCGTGGGTGGGGAGGAGGCGCGGAGAGGGGCGGGGCGAAGTGTATGGTAGCAGAGGAAGGGGCACGGTAATTAAGACAAGCCTAATAATAGTTAAGCGCCATCACAATCAGAGACGCCAGCCAGAGTGGGGCCACAATCAGAGGCAGGCAGGCAGGCCATTGCGGTGGTGGCGCGTCGACTCGAACCGCTGTCGTGTTGGATATTCAATGGAGTGCGACGCACGCCGGGACGGGAATGGGACACCGCGCAGCAAGGGAACGCTGGCTGTCTGGTTGACTCGCAGAGCGTGGCTGAAAAACCAAGCGAGCTAGCTAGAGAGAGAGGGGTAGAGAGAGAGAGAGGCGGATAAAGAAAATGATGTGTAGTGATGGTACTGGTGGTAGCGGTGTAGAAATGCCAAGCTACAAAGAGAATCGACATGAACAGAAGACGAGGACAAGGAAGACGGGGTGGAAACGGTACGGCCGCGTACATGCGCCGTGATCGCTCCTCGTTGTTGTTGTTGTTGTTGTTGTCGCTATTGTTGTTGCTTTTGTTGTTGTTGCTGCAGCTGTTGTTGTTACTGCAGCTGTTGTTGTTGTTGTCGTTGTCGTCGTCATCATTTGCGTCGTTTATCTCTCGCGCGCGGTTTCAGCCAGTGTTTTGCGGCACTGCCTGCTCCATCAGCCCGTTCGGTTGGGATCTAAAAGCGCGGGGGCGCCGCGACACCGCCGGGGTGACGGGAGGGGGAAGCTGGCACTTCTGGCTTTTACCATCTACTACCAAAATTTCCCACTACAGCTCCCCTGTTCCCGCCTATTGAGGAAGGAACCTACATGGGAAGACGCGCGTCCACACGTGCGCAAGCAATTTGGGCGTGTTCATTCGGCTAGCCGACAAGGAAGCAGAAAAGGCAGACGGACGGGCGGACAGACAGACAGGCAGGCACGCAGGCAGGTGTCCCTGCTTTTCCATCATGTTGTCCTGCCAAGGGACGCCTAATCACCTTCATGTACTTATATGCATGCGTGCGTACGCCGCCGCCGCTGCTGCTGCTGCTAGATGATGGTCTTGCCGCGCTTGTTATCATTTTGCTTATTCGTGTCCATCACAAATTGCAATTGTTTTTGTTGTTGCTGTTGTTGTGTTGTTGTTGTTGTTGTTGTTGTTGCGGTTGTTGTTGTTGCGGTTGTTGTTATTGTTGTTCACTAGAATCACCATCATTACCTTAGGCGTCACCGCAAGCATCATCATCATCATCATTGCCACCTTTACTAATGAGTGAGTGGCCCTTGTGCGCCGCCGCTCATATTCCATAAAGCCTTTTGTGGTCTTTTACTCGCTTTATGCTTTCCCCCAATTCTCTCTTTCTCCTCCTTTTGTTATGTTTCTCCATTTATCCCCCCCCCCCCCAACCCCCGTCTCCCCAGTCGTTCTCTTTGTCTGTGCGTTATGGTGTCCGGTGGCTTTTTTCTAATCACTCGAGGTTCGAGCCGGGAAACGCACCTGCAGACCACGGCCACGTGGTTCCCGCCGGCCGCATCTCGACGCCGTTACAGCCGCCACTCTCTGTTATCGAATACGGTGACGAACGACAACGAAATGCGACCACATGCAATCATCGCGCGCCCAATCTTGTTGATTGCAAAACCAGTTCGATCGGCTCAACTATCGAGTTGCGGCGTCGGTTACCGCTGGCTAGAATTAAAAAATTTTTTTCAGGAGGTTGCTTTAATTGCTAGACTATCCTCCGTCCCCTACGGGCTTGGCACTTAACCTGAGGTATATCTTCAATGCACCGAGGGCCGGACATGTTAAGATATCTAGGGTTTCCCCAGCAACAGTCCTTGTGGCAACAGCATGGCCGCCGACTCTCAGCAGCGGTATGGTTTTTGTCATCTATTCTCAATAAGCATCGCTCAAAGAAAATTCGACCAACAACAGGGACCAACGAACCGGCGACACCCCCGGGGTAGATGACAACCATGACTAGCGCACTAGCAGGCCCCTAGACCACGCCGGCACACTGGCGAGCGGGCGTTGAACTGTTGCGATGTATACGCATTTTGGGGAAGCAAAAGAGAGTGGGAAGAGGAGATGGTGGTTTTATAGGATTTGTGAGTCGAAATTTTGCACATCATAGCTTACGAAGAAAAACGTGCAGCTACTAGGCTAGCCAGCATCTATACTTACACGTACGTAAAGCTGGGACGGATTCGCACAGAACTGCATACGCTTAAAGTTAAGACAGCGCGCAAAAAAGAGGAAGTACCGAAGAACATCAATATAGAGAATAGTGGGCTGTACATACGAGGGCGGATTGGCAAGTTCTAGTGCTTTGAATGTTCCCACACTGCCACACCAAAACCACCAGGGGTCTCCGATTTGTTTTGTTTAGAAGCGCCATTGATTAGACAGGCCAATACAGTTGCTGTTTATCTTTTTAGTAAGGAGATAACGAGGTTCGACAATTCGGCCAAAAAGTTGTTGTTTATCTGTTTAATAAAGAGATAACGAGGGAGCCGAAAGTGAAGAAGCAGTGCAACCTGCATCAAGTTCTGTATAAAATTATTTTTTTATCCTCACATTTATTACTGGGACAATTT
Organism: Dermanyssus gallinae; assembly: GCA_003439945.1. Classification (NCBI taxonomy): domain Eukaryota; kingdom Metazoa; phylum Arthropoda; class Arachnida; order Mesostigmata; family Dermanyssidae; genus Dermanyssus; species Dermanyssus gallinae. The sequence continues at coordinate 485,985 of QVRM01007076.1, read as the reverse complement.
TCACAACGGTACATGAACATGGGCTCTTGACAAAAAAACGTTCTTAAGAATTTAAGCAAATTGATACTGCTTAGTACTGTTCGATAACTGCTTGAAGGGCAGTTGCTAGTTAGTATACACGTTCTGTCGCGATTGCATTGAGTTTAGGTACGTGCGTTTAAATATTAGGCATTAGCCTAACGGAAAAACAAACAAAGTTATGGTCATCGCACATACTATTAGTAAAACGCACTTTTAAATATATATATATATATATATACAGCTCGAGCAGTAGCGGATATTCTGGTTATTAGTTGACTGAGTGCAATGATCACGTCCTCTCGTGTAATTGGTAGGAGTAGTAGAAATCGTGGGTTACTAATTTCTGCCGCCCCTCAAATTGCGTTTTCCACTCTGCTTTCTATATGCTTTCGGAAACTGCTGCCATTCGACATTATAGTAACCCCCAGGTAGGTGAGTTTATTTACAACATTAATCCTGACTTGAATAACGTCGTCTTTTGCCGCCTGTTGAATGAACACCTCTTCGAAGCTTAACTTGTATCAGTCTATATATAAACATCATTATCACTTTTATTTATTTGCACATGATTGTAAACGAATTACGTGTAGCTTCATACTCTATCACGGTCGTTGATCATCTGCACAGCAATAATCACTTTTACTTCTCTCACGTATTATAGTGCATGTAGCTTGGCTGAAAATCAAAACTAAACCAACCTGCGTGCACAGTTAGAAAAGAAAGAGTCGATTCCCCATGTTGTAGGTGGCCTTTTCGTCATGTATTGGCAGGACGGACATTGTAGGGTGGTGAGAAGCCATTGCGGTTTGACTGACACCCCCAAACGACGACAGGCGTCGTGACCTTCCGACACAAACTTTTGCCGCATCTTCAAGTCGTCCCTATACGAGCACCTATCGCCAATCCTACAGCCGAGTCGATTCATCGACGAGGCCGGCAATGACATGCGACCGTGTCCCGTTGACGTAATATGTGACTGACGCGTGCTACGCGACTCATGGTCGACAATAAAACGACAACAGCGTTTGAGGCATATATATATATAGAAGAAGGAGCCCAAGGTCATGGATGAAGTCGAGCCAAGATCGACGAAGGTCGATGGATTTATTATTCGCTTGACATGTATGCCTAAATACACACGTCACCCCTTTTGTTCATATCAGGAGCGCTTAGAGCGGCAACATAGAGGCGGGCACATACTGACCCGGCGGCAGTTAGTCCTTCCGGCAGTCCAGCACACTGCGCCGATACAGCAAAGGCCAGCCAGCAAAAGAGACAAAACGGGTCCGTCTCCGTCTATCTGTCCAGCAAGCAAACAGGTCAAGTGAAAACGACTTTCTGACACATGCACTGCGGCATGCACCGTGTATTGGTCGTCGTCATCGTCGTCTCACTGCATGAGCCAGACAACGACGACCACGACGAGGACGATAACTGACACTAGCAGAAAAGGTTCGTGAGTGGCCCACCATTCGGCTGGCTTTACTAGTACGATGGACATCACTACTACTACTACTACTAACTACTACTACTTACTAATACTAATACTACTAATACTATTACTACTTCTACAACTATTAGTAGTAAGTAGTACGACTGTTGCCTCTGCCCAACGTACTGCCAGCCAGCCAACATCGTTGGCTGGCTGGCAGTACGTTGAGGGGCCACCACTATGGCGAGGCCACGCATGCGCCCTCAGTGGTTCAGTAACGCCCCTCCCCAGAGAGACCACACTCTGTGCCGTGGGGGGGGGGGGGGGAAGGGGGGGCTCTGGACGCAATACAAGTACACAGAGGTACAAGGCAAAGAAAGAAGGAAAGCTGCTCCTGCCCGAAGCGATGGTCGGCGACGATCGACCGACCGCGGTAGTGATGGGCAGACGCCGATGACCGGCTAGATGGCTACGGCCGTTTCGCGCTGGTTACCTCTGCGTATATGGCTAGCTTATCGCTCCTGTTATTACTCCTTGGTGGTCGATTTCTGTGTTTCCTGCTGCTTTTGGCCTAGATTTCTCGATCTCGGCCCTCTATCCGCCTCTTGCATGGTTTTTCCTGTTTTGTTTTTATCTCTCCCTCTCCCTCTCTCTCTCTCTCTTTCTCTGGATACTCTTCACATTATTCTTTCGTTGTCTTTGCAGTTCAAATGTACGATAGGCCAGCAGCCTAGCCATGACAAGTGGCACACGACCAAGTTTACAGAGAAGTGGCGGCTCGGCACAACCTACGATTGAATCAGCCCTTTGGTTGATTGTGTTGTGTCACTCACGTTCCGCCGCCGCTGCCGAGTGGGACCGAGAGAAACAGAGATAATGGCCCACGACCGAGATGGCAGAACACACACTCGCACACTCGTACATCGTGTAGGAGGCCCGAGGACACAGTCCTAACTAGTCGGAGCTAGCGAGGGGCAAAAAGCAAACGTCATCAATGCATCGAGTAGTGTGCGACAGGCCGAGAGTGAAACAGGACGAGAGGTAATGACGTTATTGACTTTCGTCTCACTCAGTCTCATATAAGGACGAGCAAAAGAAAGGCGACTCGTAATGTCGTCATCAATGTTGTTATCATCATCATCATTATCAGCATCATCATCATCCTTCGATAGACGACGGTATAAAACCACCACCGACTTAAGGCGAAACATTGTGGGCGCTCGAATAGGGTAGATGTGCAGGCCGCTCCTTTGGCTGCCGCTGCCACCGCCGTCGCCACACGACCATAGGAAAAGTTTATTTCCATACAGTTTGCCATGGTGGCCGGTGGCCGCCGCTGTGATAGCTTAACCTAGTGAGGCCTTGTAATCCAGCCGATGTTCAAGATGGTCGTACGTGAGGCTAGCCGAAGACGCGCAGAAGTCTTCATTGATTTATCCGATAGGTAATTTTTGTCTCTTGATCCGTCCTTCGAAGGACTCCCTCCGCCTCCCTCCGTCCGCTTCCGACTTAAGTTTTTCCGCCGGCCGCGCGAGTGATCTCCTCTTCCGCGAGTTACGACCGTTCCCTTCCAGGCGCTGACATTATGCGGCTGGCAAGTGCCACCGACACACTTTTGTTGTTGCAAAGCGGGTGTTATATGATGTGACTTTTACGTTCGTCCGTTTTCCTCCCCTTTCTTTCTCGCCTTTCCTCCCTTTTTTGGTACGTCCGTTTGTCTCTCCGAGTTTGATCCCGTTAAGCAGCAAAGCCGAAGGGCCGTCGCGTCTTAACGATACTCGGAAGTATCACGCTGGAGAATCACTGACATCAGTTATTATGACGAACGTCACGGAAGCGAACAGCGAGAAGCAGAGAGGAAGCGGCTTAGAGAAAGAGGTAGAATCAGAGCGTAAAGAGACGAGAGAGCAAAAAAGAGAATGCAAAACTTCTTCCATATCTCGTTGTTTAAGCAACGCCCCTTTTCCCTTATACCCCTTTGCCCTTCCGTTTTCATTATCTGCCCGCCCCTCTGGATTGCCTCCCTCTGGAAAGCTCAAGACCAGAGAGCAATAAAAAAAGACGCCAAGACGCGCAAGTGGGACGGCCTGTGACAAGAGAATACCAGAGAGAGAGCGAACAAAGGTTAGCTCTGTGTTTGAGTCGCCGTTCCCTGCCGAAATGATCTGCTACTACTGCTGCAGCGGCCTTAACAGAAAAACAGTGTCCGGCCCGGTGAATGAATGAGATGGGGCGTGAAAGAGGTGCGTGGGTGTTTGTGTGACTGAGTTTGCAAAACGGATTTAACCGTCCACGGCCGCACCATGCTCTTCCGCAACGAAAGATACGAGTTACGCCAGCGCTTCTGTGGCTTGCTACGACTCGGATAGGAGGTCGCGGTTTTTTTCTGGCTGGCCTGCGCTTGGTCTTCCTTCATCCTTATCCTGCTGGCATCTGTCCCCCTATCTTCGCTGCTATCCAAATGTCAAGCCGGATAGGCGTCTCTTGGCCGACCACCAGGATGTTGATACGTCCACAAAGAGAAGAAATGGAGGAGAAGGTGACGGTGGCCAGGGGGAAGTCTGGAGTCTGGGAGTGCGAAGGCTGGCAATCGGTGAGGAACGTATAGCTAGGGAAGAGCTTGCTTTGCGACCCGGCTCAACCGGAAGGGCTGGAGACGACGCAACGTGCGTCACAATGACTGCACCGGAAGGCGGCTTCTTGCAACTGGTCGCCGCTGGGCCATCGCCATCGCCATCGTTACAGCTGTTGCTGCGGTGGCTGCGGTGTTAGCGCAGCAGTTGTCCGCGTTAACAACCTACCGATGCTATAGAGATTTTTCACGCAGCACTAGCGATAACGACAGGAACAGCTTAAGGGACGCCAGTAGCGGCAACGCATGTACAATAGTAAAGTAGTGGTGGTAGCAGAATCTGTCTGCTGCTAGCACTCACCGCTAAAATTCACCCGAGTACGGATCACTGGCGCCCACAAGTGCGAGAAGCTGACGTCCTAACCGGGCTGCTGCTGGCCAATCGCAATCGCATTAGGGAGCAATCCAGCATCACGCACGTTAAACACCTCACAGGTACCCGCGTAAACGTGAATAAATACACCAAACAGATGTATATATTCGCGTTCAACTTAGGCATCGTCACTATTGCGAATTTTGAACGGCCGGACCAGGAAGGGCACCTGTCCTCCTGCGGTGTTGTTATTTGACTTCAATAATTTCAATTTCAAACACCTACCCTGCAGGTAAATTTGTTCACAAGCAGCTAATTAAACGATTCAGCGGTTTGGTTTTCTTGTAGGACCTGTGCGTTTAGAAACAGCATCTCCAACAGCTTACACATTTTGAATGCGTAGACAGTGCGTATGTATGGGGTGCGAGTGTATATTCACGCGTACTCTGCGTATATGTACATATAATCACGCGTATTCTGTATGCATGTACAAATGTATCCTGGCCCGCATATGTTTGCGTGACGTGCATATATATATATATATATATATATATATATATATAGGCGTGTGTATGTTTCCGTATTCGTGACGTGTATAGTAACGTGTACATTTACGAGTGTGTGCATATTTAAATTACATGTATATTTTTGTTTGGGAATATTGAATAGGTTTCCAGCCTCCTAGCGTCTGCGATTAACAGATCCTCCCGTACAGCTAAAACAACGCCGCAAGTCGCGGATGAAAGCACTGGCCCCCCAAAAGCAGGTATGAGTGTGCTGCACCTCCCAGGATACCTCCAGTGTTACTCTGGTACCGAGGCTGGCAGGGGTATAAGGGTTGTTGGCAGATGCCAGGGCAGGGATGTTGGACACAAGGATACATAGAGCTAAATATAAGAAGGGACAAAGTACAGAATGTCGAGCATGCGGGCTAGAGAATGAGTCAATCGAGCATATTAATAAAAAATGTTTAGCCTTAGGGGGGAGCAGAGATATAGAGCTGTCGGAGACCCTAGCTCTAGGACCAAATGACGTGGTCGATATTACAAAGAAGAGGTGTCGCAATGGAAAGCTACTACTACTCAGTAGGTATTGAAATAGACATGGATTATATGGATGCGTAGGTAATATATATGCTGCCGCTCTAAGCGCCCCTGATATAAAAGGGTGACATGTGTATTTAGGTATACATGCCAAGCGAACAATAAATTATCATCATCATCATAAGCAGGCCGGTCGACACGATGGATTGTAAGGAGACTTGTAAAAATTCAAATTGAGAGGAGGGCTACTGAGGCTTCCTCTTCTTTCTATTCCCTGCTCGCCGTGAAACAGTAAGCTGCTTCGCTCTTAGAAATTATTAATCATGCCGTCATTGAGTCTACAAAATCTTCATTGGTTTCGAACGGCTGGTAGCTATGCACATCTTCACTCGAAATGACGTTGTAAAAAGAAGAGCTTACTTGAACGCATTTCAAAATACTGAGCCTAAAGAAGAAACAAAGGGAAATAGATAAGAGCGACTCCTAAAAGGCTCCCTTATAGATGAAGAGTTCGAGGCTATCGTCACAAAATAGTGGCCTGAATTTGAAAATACGGAATATTAGCATTCTTAGTGACCAGGCTCCAGTTCGGGTGATCGATGACTTTTTTCTGTGTGATGAGACTTACCGGAGGCTGCAGCGCGGCATCAGCGCCGTGGACGCGTCCAGGTAGGCTGGCTTTGCTCTCTCCTGGATGAGCTGGTGAATATTTCCCAGTGCTCGAAATGTTTTAGGTTTTACCGCCAAATGCGCTTGCACAAGGGTTTGTGCAAAAAGCTTTTGTTCGAATACAACAGCTGTGTGGACTTTGCGCTATCTATGTGCAGCTATTTGCGCCATCTCTGCATGCACCACGTGCGGAAGTGGTGTCTGCCTTGTATCGGCTTGACTCTGTCTTGTAACTCACCAAATCTGTTTTGAAATCTTACTGCCAAGTATGACACGTTCCTCTGTACAGCACGATATCAAAAACATTTCGAACTATCACTACATTACGTTCTATCTCAACACAACGCACATATGAACTCGCTAGTATCCTCGGCACCGCCCAGATATTTAAGCTCTGTGTACACTCACTGACTACCGACAGACTAGCTAAAACAGTTATTAGCAAAAGGTTTAGCGGACGCTAGAGAACTTTCAACTAACAACAGAACACTAGAAAACTTAATTGACCTTTCATCGTAACTGTTGAAAGATTGAGGGTCATCAAGAAAGTCTGGCCGCAAAGTTAATGTGTATGAATGGTGTCCCAAAAAATGCTGTTAAGGTGTTAAGTCAGAATCATCATATGATTTTCAGGAAAATTATGGAGACCATTCTGCATTCGGGCATTCCCCAGACTAGAATTTAATTTTTTTTAAAAGAAAATTGTTTTAATTTCTAGACTATTATCCATCCTCCACGCGCGTAGCACCGCCGTGTGGCACATATTTAATGCTACGAGGTCAGGACATGTTGAAATATCTAAAGTTTGCCCAAAAAACCTTGTGGCAGCATGACAACTGAGTCTCTAAGGTATATGTTTTTATTGTCAATGGGCATAGGGCGAAGAACCAACACGCCTTTTGCTCAGGCCACACAGCACAAGACGCAATCCAAGGATGTACCACGGCAGAGCCCACGAGACCTACGGGCTCTGAAGACCGCAGTCCGCCCGCCGCCGACTCCTCCAGGTCAGGACACTCGATGCACGGAAAAAACATGGGCAGAGATCCAATATTTTGAACCCGCTCCATTATCTCAGGTGTAAGGAGGCAGTTCCAATAGCGAGAAGAATCGCTAATTCCTTCCTGCTGACCTAGTTCCTCACCGGCTTTCAGAAAAAAAACATCATTGATAACGTCCCCACGATCATCGTCAAACGAAAAGCTTAAAACATACCGCAATGTGCGCTCGTTGTGCCCACGCAACCGAGGTAACTAAAATTAAATTTTAAGTAATATAAAGGAACGGGGCTAGCTCCAGGCCTCGCGCCATGAAACCTTTATGTAAGAGGTTTTGTTTTTGATAGATATTATGCCAACAACATTGTTACCATTGAATCTCGCACTACTACCGCTCCCGTGTGTGCGTTAAAGTATTTTTTTCTCACCCCACAACAAGACAAAATTGAAAAAACAACCGTAGAAAAGTACTAGCAGAGACCGCATTGTGCGGTGAAATTTTGCCTACTTGGCGACCAGCCCGCTCCATCGCTCGGCTTTCCTGTAGAGGATGTTACTCTGCTCTCTACGCCTGCCGCGGCGAGTTCAACATATCTATTTCCTCTATCTACCCTAACGCGCCCTGACCGTACTTGCGCAGGACAAGTCTGACTAGCATTTAGATTTTGTCTCTCATAGTATATATATATATATATATATATATATATATATATATACATATATATATAGCCTGTTGATTTGATAGCCTGATTTAATTTTTATTTTCACAATTTGTTCTTAAATATAATATATGCAAACGTTCAACAAAAATGTATTTGAAAAACAATATATATATATATATATATATATATATATATATATATATATATATATATATATATATACAGGTAGTTCAATAAGTTCTTAGAATGAAAACCGAGAATTTTCCAAATCATGTTTTCAAATTTTTCTTATTCGATATACTCCCGAGAAGCTCAATACACTTTTCCCACCGAGATTTCAGAGCTTTCATACCTCTTGAGTAGAATTCCGCGTCGTTAGACTGAAAATAGGCATTGACAGCAGCCTTAACCTCTTCATTGCTGAAAAAACGCTTTCCACAGAGACTATTCTTCAAATGTCCGAAGAGGAAATAATCAGAGGGGGCCAGGTCTGGAGAATAGGAGGGTTGTTCAATAATTTCGAACCTCAGTTGGGCCAGTTTTGCCGTTGCTTGCCGGGACTTGTGTGCAGGAGCATCGCCCTGATGAAACGGGACAACCTTCTTCTGCAAAGCGGGCCGTTTCACGATGAGTTCCTGCTAACGGCAGTCCAACAGTCTTGCATAATATTCTCCTGTGATCGTTTTACAGCTCTCAAGGTAGTCGACCAGCATTATTCTACGTTGGTCTTAAAAAACTGTAGCCATCACCTTTCCGGTCAATGCCGTTGTCCGCACCCTCTTCGGAGGTTCTTCATCAGGTGCACACCATTGGCAAGATGCTTCTTGGGTCTCGGGAGTGTAGTGATGAACCCGGCTTTCATCGACGGTCATGAATCTGCACCAAAAATCCGACAGATTGTTCGACATCTTGGCCAAATTTCGCTGTAAAGCCAAAACAGGCGCGTCTTTTTGGCCTTGGTTGAGCAAATGCGGAAGCCATTTTGCTCTAAGCTCTTTCATCTTCAAGTTTTCGTGTAGGATAAAATGCACACTGCCTAAACTAATCCCTAATGCCTCCGCTATTTCCTTAATGTTCATTCGCTTATCTGTGCCAAGAATTTTTCGCACTTTCTCTACGTTTTCCTCCTCAGTTGCCGTTTTTTGGCCTCCTGGACGTAGTTCATCCTCGGTGTTCCTGCGACCTCTTTTAACACATTAATCCAGTTGGAAACAGTGGCAAAACATGGCGCAGAGTCACTGTACGTTTCGTCTAACTCAATTTTTACTTGGGTCGCATTCCAACCTTTGAAATAAAAATACTTGATAACCACTCGAAACTATTTTTTCTCAATTTTTAAAAATCACGCCGATACGTTGCACGGGAAAAGCTATCAAACGAAATCGCAACGGCCAATCACCATAATATATTGAGTGCTAGCAGTCGAAAAGTTGCAGTTTCTATTAGCGGTGAAAGCGTGCCAAAATTCGAATTCTAAAAAGCTCATTCTAAGAACTTATTGAACTACCTGTATATATATATATATATATATATATATATATATATATAGGGGGGAGTAAAATAAAGCATAAGCTATGGATACGGTGTGCACGGCGACGGGCATGGCCGTGAGTATGTATGTATGTATCTATGTATGTGTGCTTTTCTTAAACACTGTCCCGGAGGGAATCCACTTGTCTTAATTTTGAATCTATGGAAGAACGCATCATTCGCTGTGAGGGCCGACATTCGGACAGCGTTAGTCGGTAGCGAGGTTCTTCTGCCCGCTTAACTGAAGCACTGCTCGGTCCCTGTGCAGCGCTTTCTCTTGCGCTCCCGTTCAAGCGTCAATAACGACACCTCCGTGGACACAGCTTATTGTATTGTGGTCACAGCCTCGCACTTAATACACTGAGAGCGTGGCAAAGCGAAGTTAAAGATTAGGTGTCGTCTTAGGTAGCGCTTCAAGTCGTAAAAGTGTAGCAAGTGTTTTACACGCTGCTACCTAAAAAACGAATACTTTTTTATAGGACAATACTTACTCCACACATATGGTAAGGTGGACTTACCTTGCGACAACTAAGCTGAGCCTGCGTGAGTTCATTTCGAGTTTATAAAGTATTGCTAGTCAAACGTGATATAAGACTTAAAAAGGTTGTGCATGTACAAAATCATGTTAAGTTGTGGGCATTTTTTAACCGCCGTTAGTTACACCGTAACGAATAAAGAATATATTAGATTGATAAATATACAAAGTTCTATCCTGTTTCCTATAAAATTAGAAATACAACTACGTATTGGTTACCGTCTGCCACTACGCTTGTCGCTTTGTTATACGCATTTTTTATAAGACATGTTCATAAATTAATTAGAAGAATAGCTTCTTATTAATCAAATTATTATTGATTACAAATTGGTGGCGCACTGTCAATTTATTAGTCCGATTCGTTTGCTGTCGATATATTAGCGTGATGTAATTCTGATTGTTGTCCTAAATATATATATATGTATATATATATATATATTGTTTATTTCACAATAACATTGCATTTCAAGATGTTTTTTGGTTTGTCCTAAATACCATATATTCAAACGTACGACAAACATGTATTTGTGAATAACTTGTTTTTTGTTCTTTATGCACTAAGTGGTATACTCCAACGTGTACGTCAAAAATATGTGGTGGTATTTGTCATTTTGCTATTGAATATAAATTGCAATTGTACGGACCCTTTATTTAATTATCATTATGCTTGACAGTGGCAATTACCAGCATAGCCGAATAGAAGACCGTAGGACCACGAAGGACCATGGACAACGTGATTCGTTACCAGGAAACGGGCATTTCTGAAATGCATTACTGTAGCTGCTCCTACGCCTAAAGTAAACGTCAGTAAACATAGAGCGAATAGCCGCATTAGGCCAAATGGCCAGCAGTGCACGAACTCATTCATACATTACCTGTCTTGTCATGTCAAATAAATAGGTCGTTGTGTAGGTAGGTAGGAACCACTTCGAACAACGAGCAGTTAGTTTGCCAACGTCAGCAGTGCCACTTAATGCGGCTTTCTTAGAGCAAACAGAAAGGCTTTCGAGTCAACGGTCAGCTACGTCATGGCGATGGTCAACAGTCGTATTTGGGGTAGAAGGGTGCTGAACAGGGGGCTGCTGGACATGGGGGTGCTAAACAGGGGGCCTGCTGGACATGGGGGTGCTGAACAGAGCGGTGCTGAACATGGGGGTGCTGCTGAACAGGGCGGTGCTGAACGAAGCGGAAGTTCAACTTATGGCCCCTGCATTTGCGTAACAGTAACGAGGCTTCTACGGGTTCCATTATCAGCGGAGCAGACAGACGCTCGACGCGCACCCATTGACATGATTGCCTCGGTCCATTTCGCGCTTACCTCTCTCTACTGGCGTATGATGGCACTCGACGAAAGCTCGAGAGCGTGCGAATTTCGCCGCATTCTACTCTGCCGGTTGGTCTACTCGTCATTCTCTACTCGTTTACTCGTGTTGTCGCCTGGATCGCCAGCTGAGGCTGTCTCTCGTCTCGAGCCAGCCGCCGGTTCTGCCGCCGAGGATACTGAACGTACTACGGACGCATAAATGCGGGGGCTCCCATCGTTGTTTGTCCAACTGTAACTGGTTCTTTTCGGCCGTTTTCGGTGTCCGCACATTGTCTATCGCCGCCGCATAAGTAAGTACATAGTCGTTAAAGAAAAAAAAACAGCAGCAGCACAACAGGGTACCCGGGGCGGCAAAGACATAAGAGCGACGAGACAACTGTGGTTACTCCTACATAGCTAGCTTATCCACGTGCATTAGCAACCGGTTGCATTAGCTACAACACCAGCTGCAGCAGCAGCAGCGGCTGGAGTACAGCAGAGGACCCCATCGACGTGTTACGAGGAGAGTGGTAGTGGTGGGGGTCGTCGTCGTAGTAATAGTGGTGGTGGTGGTGATGATGAGGTTGGCACTCCACTGTTGGGGGTGTGCTGGGGGTAGTTCCCACGAGTGCTGTAGAGGACACTCGGGTAGCTCTGTAGTCGCATGAGCAAAGACGGTCTACGAGTGGTCAGCGTCATCATCGTCCACGCTGAGGTAGACGTCATTAATGTCGACATAAGTTCTCGCGCTAGATGCTATGAGCCGATTTTGGCGGGCCTTCAGCTGCTGCGTTTGAAGCCTAACTGATCGTCGCCTCTCAGTCAGGACCGCGCCTTTCTTACGCTAATTTATCACGCCTCACAACCACAGCCTATCTTTGTATCTCGCCCGGCGTTTAGCGGCCGTAATGTAGTCTGAATTCTCGTTGACTATAGGCATTGAACATCTGGACCCGATTTTAGTGGCAGGACACTTCTACGTAGTACCTAAATGCCATCTAGTCCTCGTATAATCTTCAACAAAACTATAATAAGGGTGTGTTGTCATATATATATATATATATATATATATATATTGCCTTCGTATGCCGCTCATAGCCACAAAACCTGAGCAACTAACTACTTTGAGGCAGCGCAGTGAGATGCCGTTTGCACGTGTCAATCACGCGCAGATCAGAACCTGCCTTTTTCTTTCATTTTTCAACAACTTTTCAATTGATTTGTATCCTTCTTTGTTGTTTAAGCCAGCGTATTTTAGCACAACAAAATGGCAGCATTCATGACAAATTATTAACAATTAATGAACGGTTATCAATTTGCAAATGTAGAGAGAGATATGTAAATAGAGGGCTATTTGCACGCATTTGTCAAGAGCGATAAAATGGTTAAATAAACAATGCACACCGGCCATCGTTGTTGAAGCCGGGAGAGCGTGGGAACCACAAACCTACCAAAATTCAGTCGCCTCCGTATTGGCCTCAGGACTGGCTTTTTAAGTTTTCGTCACCTGCGAGATCAAATCTGCGAAGTTTCTTACCATGAACCAGAACTTGTGGTCCTTCTAAGCCCTTACAAGGGTTAGTTTGACATATAAGACATATTTTTTGTAACGCCAATTAGATACCGATGTGTAGAAGTATTGCTTTATATCCGCCTAGGCCCATTGGCTGTTCCTTCGGGTAGATCTTCGTCACGGGTAGTGATTATCAATGGCAGGTCGTCTATGTAGGCGACGAAATATACCTTTGAAGGGTGTGGGAGTAGATAACGTTTCACAGGGGTGGTCCTAGTAAATCTATGGGACACAGCGGCATAAAAGAACTCAAATATAGAGATAAAAAATCGCATTACCTATCAAACTTGACTTTACTAGTATTTGCATATACAACAGTAGCTCATTGAGCACCACTCGAATAACAATTATTTAAGTTGTTTTAAAATATAAATGGAATGTGAAGATAAAATGCGTCTTAATGCAAGTATTTTAATTCGTCCTCAACATTTAGGTTGTGCTCTAATGCAACTTTTATTGAAACAAAATGACAGCTTCTAACCAAATACAAAATTAAACAAATTAAAGCAAAGGTAACACATAGACACTCCATTAAAAAGGCGACTTTCTATCATCTAAAAATGCATACGTTGTGTGGATAGACTTGCGTATGTTTATAGAGAGATACGTACAGATTGACGGTTAGAGACGCAGGTGCATTTATCAAGGCTCAAACTCCTCTCTATAAGGACAGTTTCAGTAAATCTTTTTTTGTTTATTCTAACGGCAAACCTTATTGTCTGTAAGACGCGACAAGCTATGCTGGGGTGAGATATAATGCGGCCATATTTGTTCTTTATTAAAAGGAAGTATACTTTTCCAGATAAGGGTATGCATCAGTACAGAGGCTGTATGCTTTCGAGTGCATTTGCAAGTATGAAGTCATGAATAACGCTATGTGTTTCATGCATTCATCACTGTAGGTTTGTCAATCCGTTTAAAAAGCTATTTTAAGCGAAGTAAGAGATACCACATTAGTATAATTTTTCAGATACAGGTATGCATCAGAGGCTGTATGCTTTCGAGTGTATTTGCGAGTCCTTATGAATAAAGCTATGTGTTTCATACATTTATTCATCATTGTATGTTTGTCAATCCATTTAAGAAGTTATTTTAGGCGAAGTAAGAGATACCACATAGTATACCACACATAGTATAAACATCAAAACATGCATTTATTTTCCTACGTCACGCAGTTCTACTAGCAAAGACGGTTTCTTTTGCCGGCCATGAACACCACCCTGAATCATCCTTGCTTAATCGCCAAGAAGGCTGATCGCGTACTTATCGATAGGACTAGAGTTCTCTGAGGAAATGCTATCAAACTCCTAGCCAGCTCAGGGTTTTTACGTCTTGTATCCAATTCACCGTGGCCTACTGTCTATTCCAGTCCGATTGAACTGCGTGATGGAAAAAGACCGCCGTAGAGATTCAATTGAAGGGAACTATTACGTCCCAAGCGGGCTATGTAACGTTGCAAGTTTCGTAAAGTAAAACGATTCGTACAGGAAGTAAAACAGGCTTCGTAAGGTGACACGGTGACTACCCGTTCGGTCTCGTTTGACGTGCAAGGTTTGCCGAGTCGTAAGCGTCAGGGGACTATCTATATGTTTAGGTCTCTCTTAGCCTGGTCGGCACACGTTCTTCGACGAACGTAACGGTTCACGCGGGGGGGGGACCTGGTAATGCGTCCTGCTGAACGAAACGGGTTGACTTGGTTAGCCGGCCCCATCTGGTAGAGTCGATCGTCCTTTGGTCGGTCTCCCAATGAGTTGGTGGTGCACAGGGCCGCCATGGAAATAGGAGGCGACGAGTGTATAGCTGGCCCCGTATAAACGCTATGTTGTTGTGCAACTACGATGACGGATAATGAATGGCAAGAAGAGTTGTATACGTGACGAAACGAACTGACGCTAAAAGAAGGGTACTTTACGTATGTGCCCCTGTAGATTGGGCTGGGATGTAAAGGGCGCAGTCTTTCCTTTCAGCTGACTCTCCATCAGACATACGTTGTTGAGATTCGTCTGCTGTTGTCCTGTCATGTTCGCCTGCAGCCATCGATTTAGGATAGAATTGGCTGCAATATTTTTTGTCGTGGAACGTCTGCGGGATCTGGACCAGGTTTACGTGGTTGTTCTGATGGGGTCATTTAGGCGGCCGACCGCCTTTTCATCGGCGTAGTTTACTCGGACACAGATGGATAAAGTGATGTTATGTTTTGTTATATGTCGCAGCTGGCAGCCCATTTAGCAGGCTCCCTCCGACACACAAAACACTCAGCATGGAACGAACAAAAAGCAAGTCAATATGCAATGTGCGGCAGGTAATCCACATGGACCTAGGGACCCCAACAATTACTATAGCTATACATATATGTGTGCATTCATTGGTGGCGAAAAAAATCACGTATCGTCCAGGTTTGGTCATCATAGATTATGGAGCTGCTAGACATACGGCGATAATACAGATCACTGGTGTTGCCCAGGGCAAGAATATTAGCCCCTTGCTGTTGTTTTGCTCGCGAGCGACCTTCCTGAGAAGTCCTACAGAGTGGGCAATACAAAGTCGGCACTCGCAGGTAGCCGCCCCTACGTATGCAGATGACTTAATGCTATGCTCTCCGGTTTTACTTACAGCAATCCCTTGCGACGTTGCAGCAGTATGTCAGCCAGCACAAGTTGGAGATAAATATAAATAAAACAAAGTCAATGACATTTTGGCGTAGCGAAAAATTGGCTGGAACCGATGAAATTTGTTTAGGTTTGAAAACGGTAAAGCTTCTTCTACATAGAAGTCATGTTTTTGTCTCGAAGTACAATATTCTTCAGGCACACTGATGAAATAATTCGGAAAGGACTACAATCTTGTCAGAGTAGACTACCAATGAGGGAGATCTGTATTTAAAAGAAGTTCCATGAGATCTCTTCGGGGGACAGTGTGGTTTATATCAACTCCAACCGTGCGACAGAGCAGTTGCGTGATGAATATGCATATATGTGAATATAAGTTTGCTCTTTACCCGCAATGTGCAAATTAACCATCGGTAAAGCAAAATTCATTGTATACATTAACACATTTGCAGGACATATCATTTTGCTAAATGGTATAAGTTTATACAATAAAGACGTCCGATATTACTTAATGTAGGAGAGATGCTATAGTATGTCTAGAGGATAGAGAGGGGGGAGAATATAACTCATTTTGAAATTGGAAAAACAGATCGATCGGTGGCGGCTATTGACGACGAGTTATGTGATATTTTGGCAATAATAATCAAAATAATAATAATAATTGAATAAATGGATTATGTACATAATAGTAATAATAATTATAGTAATGAGTATAATATTAATTAAAAATATTATTAAAAATAATGTTAATAATCATAATATATTTTATATGAGATAGGTAGCGCTGACGACGATGAAGTTAATTAAACACTAGCAACAATAACAATGACAAGAGTAACAACAACAGCAGCAAAAACAAAAGCAAGAGCCTCTAGCACTAAATACTGGTAGGGCTGCATGCATGTTTAGTCGGAGGTTGATTCAGCCGGTTCCGCTGATTTTATTCGCACGCGACGCCAATATTTCGAAAGCAGAAGTAATTCATAACGAGTAGTTTATCATCATCATCATCAATTAATCGGATGTTTATTAACAAAACTGCAATTTGGCAATGCCTAATTTCGAAAAAAGAAGAGCATATATACATAATGATATATATATATATATATATATAAAGTTTTCGGGTTGATCCTCAGCCAAGATTTTACGTCCACGGAACTGTTTTTCACATTGCTTCATAGACGGACCACCTCTCTCTCTCTCTCTCTATATATATATATATATATATTTTAGAATAGAAAACGCCTTTATTTACCGAATAAAGGGTAAGAAGGAAAGCTAGGTGGGCAAGGACGCCCCCAAAACCTCCTTGTTGTGCAATTCTCTGGCTACACGCCAGGCGAACATATTATTGACTGTTTCAAGTCTTGGAATACATTTTGGTAAAAACATGATTTGACTTCTGCGATTATTCATTGTCACGTCGAAAAAACGGTTGATAAGATCGGCACTTGAAAGTTGCGATAGTGCTCGCGTGTCGTTATTCTTCAGTAAAAACGAGAGCGACGGAAGGTTTACAGCATTCGGGTCAATATCACATCTTTTACAGAGCCTTTTTAGAAATCTTCTCTGAATACCTTCAAAATTATTTATATATATATATAATATTATATATATATTATTCTTCTTATATATATATATATATATATATATATATATATATATATATAAATAATCACTAGCCGTCTGTATGCTCGTTATTGCCTTCGTTGTTCTGTTGTGTGTTGCTGCCGGTGTTAATGTTGATGTAGTTGTTGCCGCTGGTGCTATTGTTAGTTGTGCCTATCCTGTTGATACCGTTTCTGTTACTGCTGCTGCTGTGTTGGCACAGTCACGCCAAAGCGTGACAACGCTAGCCGTTTCCGCTCGCTGCTGCTGCTGCGGCGTAGTAGCGTCATACTATTAGTATAGCGTACTACGGCCGCATAGCGTCGTGTTCATGCGTGTGTCCAGACGTCTTTTTCTGGTTCTCGTCGCGTTTATTTCTCGCCTGCCTGCACAGCTCCCTCACGCGGTCTCTCGCGCAAGAGCGTCTGAGACACGATTAGCGAGTCATTAGCGGGGGCGTGATCGGTCAGCGGCCTCCCGATCCCTTGATCCGTCATGACCAACCACCTCGAGGAGCTCCAACATCTTGACAGTCGTCGTCGTCGTCGTTTTCACCATCAGCGCCATCACTGCCATCACCAGCATGTCTTGTCATCATAGCCTTTATCACATCTCATTGTTTCCTCTGTCCACACTGACACAGCCCCACTACTGACTGCAGTACTGTTTGCCTACCAGGTTTCCCACTGGAGCACACATTTCACCTCTTCTCCCTTTTCTCCTCCTTCCTCTTTTCTTGTTCTTTTTCTTCGTCTTCTCAGCACGCTGCTGCCTATGTTGGCGTCTGCTGGCGTTTTATACGGTGTTTGTCGTTTCGTTTACTTTTCCTACTACTACTACTACTACTACTACTGTTACTACTAATACGACTATGGTGACCCTTTCCAATGTCTGTCAGTTCTCTGTTCCATTTGTTTTCCTTCCCTGTCTTCTGTCGGCACTAACTGTCTGATGACCTGGTCAAGCTCCAATCTCGACTCTCTATCAACTGTTTTTCCCCTTTTTCTCTCTGCCTCTCTCTCTCCGTCTCTTTCTTCCGTCTTCGCTGTCAGTGGGCTGTCGCCGGTCGTGCGCCCCTCTCTCTCTCTATGCGTGCACACGTACAACTTGCCTGTGTTTGCTTTCTCTGTGTATACATTTATAGACACATTGTGGGCTTTCGACGTCTCCGATGGGCCTACGTCGCCCCCCCTTCCCCCCCCCCCCCTCCGCCCACGATTCGCTCGATTCGGTCTATTTGATTGACTCGCACAGCTGAGCAATGGCAGCCGTGCTGTATGTACTACAGTCGTGCTAGAGTAACTCCTGCTCGAGTCAAACTAGACGACGCACTCCTCGCAGCAAGAGCAGCTGTTATGCTATTAGTAATCTTGCGTTGCTGTATGGTGCATTGTTATCACAGTCACAATGTCGCCACTCTGGTTATAGTAGTAATCATAAGAAGCTACAGCAACAACAATAATAATAATAATAATTTTGGGCTGACCCGAAATTAACTGATAAAAAATATAGAAGTAAGATCGTTCATTTAACGCGATTGTAATACCATCAAAATAATAATAATAATAATAATAATAATAATAATAATAATAATAATAATAATAATAATAATAATAATAATAATAATAATAATAATAATAAGCGGTTTATTAGCAAGCGAGTATACGTATATGGTTGCCCTAGCGGCTGCGGTAGCCTCGGACTTACTTAGTAGAACGAATAATAAAGTGCATCAATTTTGTTTCGCTTTCAATTTAAAAAATAATAATAATAATAATAATAATAATAATAATAATAATAATAATTATTATTATTATTATTATTATTATTATTATTATTATTATTATTATTATTATTATTATTATTATTATTATCATCATCATCATCATAATAATCCTCCTCCTCCTCATCATCATCCTCATCACCATCATCATCATAGACGTGTCACGCCGTAGAACGCGGTTAGCGAGGACAAAATCCGACCGGCCTCTCGAAGGCGGCGTGCGCTGGTGCCCTTTCTGTTTAGTAATCGGCGACAACTTCATGCCTCTTGTTGTTGTTGCTGTTGTTGTTGTTGCTGTTGTTATTGTTGTTGTTACTGCAATTGTTTTTGTCGTCTTGCCCGTTGACGATGACGTCGCTGTAACTCAGCTCTTAACTGCTCTGATCGATCAATGAGTCAGTCAGTCAACCCAGAACTGCCTCCTCAGTCGTCCGTGGTAAATCACGTCTTATTGATTCTCTTTATCTATTGATTAGACCCATATATTCAGATTACGCCCA
Source organism: Dermanyssus gallinae (assembly GCA_003439945.1). Classification (NCBI taxonomy): domain Eukaryota; kingdom Metazoa; phylum Arthropoda; class Arachnida; order Mesostigmata; family Dermanyssidae; genus Dermanyssus; species Dermanyssus gallinae. Next base: position 466,774 of record QVRM01007076.1, on the reverse strand, counting down.
CACACAAACACACGCACACATAGACGTATGCATATAGTAGTAAATGTACACATACAGCGAGAAGGATGGGGGGCCGACCAAACTCGTCAACTCGTCTATCCGCCTCCTCGACAAAACCCAGACGGCTGCGTACTGACTCGATTGCCGACAACGGGGCCTCCGTAGCCGTTTGTTCATATCAGCGAGAAAGCTATTGTCAGCCTCGAATAGGGAAAGTCGTAAGATCGCCTTAACAAATTATATATATATATATATATATATATATATATAGTCATCTATGTGAAAAAAAGGTAACAACGACCAAATAGTATGAGTATGAAAAGATTGCTTAGTTTGATAAATTATCAAGTTAAATTTTACTTTAATGATAAGAGCTTTTTGAAATCGTAGAGCATTTGCGAACGATCGTGCCTTGGCTGTTATGCGCCAAGACTCCAAAAAACAAAGAAAAACGCTTACACTGTATGATTTCAGAACTCGGTTCAAACAACGCATGCAAACATAGGCTACGTTTCTCAACTGGCAAAAGGAAGCATTAGCTCTGTATGTGTTAGCTACACCATCTCGCGTTCACTGACTCGCGGTGTCCTGAGCCAAGATCTTAAGAGCCTTCTGCGTCTTCGAGATACGTCGGCGAAAGAACCCAGACTGCTATAGACCCTTGTCGCACCCTGCCACGTTCCGGCGGGTCTTTTGAACACCCAACATAGAATCGTATTCAGCACGTCGCTCCTGTTTGGAAATCCACAACATCGCGCGGGTCGCAGTCATACAGCTCCAAGAGGCCCAAAGCTTGAATGAAGCTGGTACGCAAATTGCACGATAGCTGCGGCGACTTTTTATGTCTTTGTCCGATAGGTGCCCTGGGCCCTGCGGGCAATGAACAGGACCATCGACAACGGGACAGCGCATCCCTTATAACCCGGGAGATCTCGTTTGATAGGAATGGGCCTCAATCTCTAGAAGAGGGTTCAAAAACGGGGCACAACACTGAGTCTATTATTATCCGCGATCCTAGGGTGTGACAGGCAAAGCAACACAGGGATTTTTCTCACCGTATCTCAGATCCTAACCGATCATGATAGCACCATCGCATCGGCAGGACAGATTTGCCGCATCACTTTATGTGCAACACCGGCAAGACCAACGACTCAAAACGTATGTTTGAGGTATGTTTTGCCAATTACCTTGTCGAGCTGGCACCGCCCGACATTGGTCTTAGGCATACGAATCCTATTGCCCTTGTCAAGGTATCAATGAAAAATCGGCCTTTAGGGAATTTGACCAGCAGTTCACAGATTAAGTTTCTAAGAAGAAGAGTGATGTCTTTTAATTGGTCTGTGCATATATTTAACGAAAGTAAACGCATTTTCAGCAGATCACGAAGTTATATAGTCTAGCTCTACAGAAAGTCTTTTTTAACAAGAGGCAAAAATGAGGTGGGGTTCTCGTAGGGAACTGAGTAAAGTTCCGCAAAAATTCCACACAACCATGTAATATTGAAAATGAGTGGTAGCACATTGCCTCTATATAAAAAAAAAGTACCAAGAAAGCTTTTGATGTTGATCAGGATTCTCGTGGCTAGAGCGAAGTATGGGTGATGATGATGGTAATAATGGTGGTGAATATGCGGCGATGGCAGATGATGCTTGATAAAAAAATATGCAGATATCAAAAAGAAGTTTTAAGCTAAAGCCAACATCTGTGCTAGTTAAATTTACGATAGATCTGTGCGCAGCTCTGCGCCACCGACTTTTCTTCTCCCCCTTTTTATTTTGTCTCTTTCTATTTATATATCACTAAAGATCGTCGGGTTGCTTTGATTGGGTCACAAGACGCCGGCTTGCTAGTGCGGGGCTTTTATCATATTGAGTACAATATGGGTATACATACCAAGAGGAAGCCTTGCTCGCTGCAAATGCAATGGCCGTACCAATGCAATTGTCCATCAGGAAATGCTCGACGCACCCTAAATACACGAAATGCTAAATAAGGCCGCCTCTAACCGTACGTCAGATGTCAAAAGCGCATGATTTGGGCGACGCAAATAGGTATACCTTTCGAAATATATTTTAAAATAATTTATTGTAGAAGCTGTTAACTAAACTACTATCAGATGTGGTCTCTTGAGAGTATACATTTATGTATAATCTTTATGGAGAAACCTATATATATACAGGTAGTTCAATAAGTTCTTAGAATGAGCTTTTTAGAATTCGAATTTTGGCGCGCTTCCACCGCTATTAGGAACTGCGACTTTTCGACTGCTAGCACTCAAAATATTATGGTGATTGGCCGTTGCGATTTCGTTTGATAGCTTTTCCCGTGCAACGTATCGGCGTGATTTTTAAAAATGAAGAAAAAAGAGTTTCGAGTGGTTATCAAGCATTTTTATTTCAAAGGTTGGAATGCGACCTAAGTAAAAATTGGGTTGGACGAGACGTACGGTGACTCTGCGCCATGTTTTGCCACTGTTTCCAACTGGATTAATGTGTTAAAAAGAGGTCACAGGAGCACCGAGAATGAATTACGTCCAGGAGGCCAAAAAACGGCAACTGATGAGGAAAACATAGAGAAAGTGCGAAACATCGTTGGCACAGATAAGCGAATGAACATTAAGGAGATAGCGGAGGCATTAGGAATTCGTTTAGGTAGTGTGCATTTTATCCTATACGAAAACTTGAAGATGAAAGAGCTCAGAGAAAAATGGCTGCCGCATTTGCTCAACCAAGGCCAAAAAACGCGCCTGTTTTCGCTTCACAGCGAAATTTGGCCAAGATGTCGAACAATCCGTCGGATTTTTGGCGCAGATTCATGACCGTCGATGAAAGCTGGGCCCATCACTACACTCCCGAGACCCAAGAAGCATCTTGCCAATAGTGTGCACCTGGTGAAGGACCTCCGAAGAGGGTGCGGACAACGGCATTGACCGGAAAGGTGATGGCTACAGTTTTTTAAGACCAACGTAGAATAATGCTGGTCGACTACCTTGAGAGCGGTAAAACGATCACAGGAGAATATTATGCAAGACTGTTGGACTGCCTTTAGCAAGAACTCATCGTGAAACGGCCCGCTTTGCAGAAGAAGGTTGTCCTGTTTCACCAGGACAATGCTCCTGCACACAAGTCCCGGCAAGCATCGGCAAAACTGGCCCAACTGAGGTTCGAACTTATTGACCTTCCTATTCTCCAGACCTGGCCCCCTCTGTTTATTTCCTCTTCGAACATTTGAAGAATAGTCTCGGTGGAAAGCGTTTTTCCAGCAATGAAGAGGTTAAGGCTGCTGTCAATGCCTATTTTCAGTCTAAAGACGCGGAATTCTACTTAAGAGGTATAAAAGCTCTGAAATCTTGGTGGGAAAAGTGTATTGAGCATCTCGGGGAGTATATCGAATAAGATAAATTTAAAAACATGATTTGGAAAATTATTGGTTTTCATTCTAAGAACTTACTGAACTACCTGTCTATATATATATATATATATATATATACAGGGTCATTCAGAGAGTATTGTACTTCTTTCGAGGTTTGATAGAACTCGGCAAGAAAATAAGTTTTCCCTATGGAGGGAAGACGCGGAAACGTCTTGTTTAGGAGAGAGAGTGAAGTTTATAAAAGTAGTTTTTCTGCCTTTTTTCTCCTACATAGTTGTGCGAAATTTCTGTTTGCGGGAGAACCAACGCATGAAGGAACCGATTACACCGGCGAGTTCGGAGGAAAATTCTGCACAACGGAAGACACCTTACTAGCTTGCGTAGCAAAACACGAATACCCAGATTAAGGAAAGTCATGAAAAGTCGATATTTTACGTTAACGCCTTTTCATGAAAAAATCGTAAAATTTTTCCATTGCGACCAAAATGTACGTTCAAAAAACCACTCTCACACAATAGCAAATTTAATGCCCATCATTTTCGTACCAAGGTGATGGTGCTGCGTTACGTAGTTGTCAAGTCACTAAGCTTTTTCGATAGCCATATCGAAAGCGAAGGCATGCATATTTCCATAGGGCGTATGAGAAAGTTAGGTACAGATTTTGAGGTTTGGTAGAACTCAGCAAGAGAATGAATTTTCCTAGTGGAAGCAGGGGGCGGAAACGCCTTGGCAAATTTTTACGGTTCTGAACGTGAAAACTTGCACGTAAAACATAACAACTATGACTGTCGAAAACGCTTAGTTACTTGACAACTACGTAACGCAGCACCATCACCTTGATACGAAAATGATGGGCATTAAATTTGCTATTGCGTGAGAGTGGTCTTTTAGACGTACATTTTTGGCCGCAATAGAAAAATTTTACGATTTTTCATGAAAACGCGTTTACGTAAAATATCGACATTTCATGACTTTCCTTAATCTGGGTATTCGTGTTTTGCTACGCAAGCTAGTGAAGTGTATTCCGTTGTGCAGAATTTTCCTCCGAACACGCCGGTGTAATCGGTTCCTTCATGCGTTGACTGGTTCTCCCGCAAACAAAGATTTCGCACAACTATGTAGGAGAAAAAAGGCAGAAAAACTACTTTTATAAACTTCACTCTCTCTCCTAAACAAGACGTTTCCGCGTCTTCCCTTCATAGGGATAACTTATTTTCTTGCCGAGTTCTATCAAACCTCGAAAGAAGTACAATACTCTCTGAATGACCCTGTATATATAGGGTTAACAGTTGTGTTGTTTGAATGTATTCACGTGCTACCAGTCGAGCGTGTCGTCGACGCATCCCCTCATAATTCTCATTATAGCTGCCGCGTTGCTCCGCTGGACGGTCAGTGACGGTCGTTGGAACAGGTGGTCGAGAGCCCGTTTCTCACCCATCATTAGTTCGATTTTTTTTCTTTCGGAGTAACATTATGACTCGGGACCAAATCTCTCGAGTGTTTCAAAAACTCGCGGCACAACAAGAAACTTATTTCCAAGCAGCGCATATTTGTTTGCTTTAAGTCGTTGGGCCTTACGCGCTGTGGAGCCAGAAGCGACTGTGCTCGCCTCTAGGTTATAAGGAGCAAGTGTCTATTATCCTCGCATCCCAGACGAGGGCTGTTCCAGTTTCGAGGATAACGAATAAGGCCGTTTTAGGTCACTTTCCTTATAGGCGGAGTCGGTCCTGTCCGGACGGCCCGAGCGGTGATTTCGTTGATCTTTTACATTCTTCTCCATTGGCGTCCTTCCGTAAGCCCCGCTCTCAGGTTTAAACCGGTTGACAAGCAAAACCTTGTGATCTAGTAAAGTGCCAAGGCTTAAAAAAGAGATGGCTTGAAGTCTGCTTTACTGTCACTGTTTGCTGCCGAGATACTACGGCTTTGTCCACAATAGTTAGCGCTTCCGAAATCATCTGCGGGCACTTTTAAGTTCGAGGGGGAAAGTAGCCTTACCCCAGTTGATGACAGGCGACTAAATAGCTTTGAAAAAAGTCTGACCCTGAGGGTCGCGCTCTTAGAACCAGCAGCATTCAAATATCGTTCTTTCGCTGAGAGAAAGTTCCGATTTCGACCAGTCTGGTTTATCAGTGAAGCCGTCTCGGCTTGCGCTGTCCTCATTAGGCAATCTTGTCTTAATTGGTTGAAGGCGAATTGGTAGAATTTGGAAACAACGTGGTCCTCTGGTACACTCGTAATAAAAAGTCCCGTAGCGTGGATCTCGGTTTCAATGCAGTTAAGCGTGTCAAAGTCGAGCTAATTGGCTCGAAAAATCTCGCTCACGCTCGCAACGTCCAGCATGACAGTGAGTTTAGCCGCTACTGCGGAGAACTGAAGATACCGCCACTGGCCGTAGAGGCCCACCCGGCTTCCTGATCGCGATAAGGCGACTTCAAAGCCGATAAGGCGGCTGATTTTAGTCACCTTTCTGAACAATGGTGTCAATCGCTCGTATTAGCTCCCCTAGGAGCCGGCCAGCGATGTGCCCATCGGCTGTGGCCAGAAAGTCTCTGAGATGGCGTGCCTGGAAATGCTCCACCGCCTCTCGGACTTGTTTACCGCTGGTGACAAGTGCCTCAGTAGAGGCTGGCCTTGGTGGCAGGTCGAGGTCGGTAGGTCGACGTCCGAGGGATGCCTCAGAGACATTTCCTCGAACGCGTCGACGGCGCTTGCTCATCTTCGCACGGAGAGCAGAGCTCCTACCCCGAGCAGCCTAGGGGCTCGTCTGCCAGCTGTTCCGTCTTCATTACGTGGTGCGCCCCGTGTTGTATCGGGCAAAAACCATAAGCCTGGTTTCAGCACCCTTCAAGGCTCGCTCTGATATAGGTAAACGAGTTGAGGTTATTTCGCTTGTGAAGTCGGGTTTTGAAGACGGTGTGCAAATAGGTTGGCCCAGATATTGACGTTGTTGTTACGGCGCACCTGGGCAAGTATGTCGACGGGCGTCGCGGGGACGAGAAACCGGACGCTTTCCGGTATTGTGCCAAATCGTTTTCTTCTCGCAGCGTACTCCGCCAACGTGCTGAGCTGGCGCGCGAATCTTTTAATGTTGCATATCTCTGTCAATGTTGCACAATCTCCACCCTGTTGCAATAAGTGCGTGGAGAGCAGGCCCAATCATCTACGTTTGAACGTACGAGTGAACTATGTAAACATATACGCATGGATCTAAACGCTTTCTGTACATCAAATTCGACGCACTGTGTCACCCGACGCTATAGGCAGTGTCGGCTTATCGTGGTTGCCAGATGTTATATTGCAGTATCAGTTTATGTTGCCCCCGGAGCCCAGGTGTTGTCGAGTTTCTGAAGCAGCCGCTCTAATCTTAGCAAGCATGCCGTACGTAATTAGCCGCTTTAATCGAAACGTCGTTAGTGATTCAGTGTTTAAGTAGAATGCCGAACCATTCACAGTGCAAAAGCGCCATCGAGCGTCAAGCGTTTGAAAAGCGTTTCGAAATTTCTAGACCAGTTTGTAATAGGTAGCAAGCAACGTGCGGTTCTGCCATACGCTATTCTACTACAGGTGTTTTACTTCCCAACAGTAGCTCCCTCTATGTCACTCCCCTCGGAGCGGCCATGTAGACAATTTCTACAAAGTTTGGTTAAGGAAAGATGCTTTTAAAAGGAACATAATCGAACCCACTTGTTCGAAATATTGGCTAGAAAGAAACTACTATATGCCACATTTTTGTCGTCGTCTTTTGCTCGCTCATGCTGGATACATTTGAACGTTTTTTTAGCAGAAAAATATAACAGAAGGGCGATTCTCAACCTGGTTTAGCGATAAAGGAAGAAGAAAGAATTCGATCCGAGCAGGATTTTGTCCGAAGCGTAAAAATGTCTCAGTTATTAGAACCGAGCGTGAGCTGTCAAAGCCAAACTGCAATGACATGGTAGTACATGGTGGTAGTAGTAAGTATGTTCATTAACCAGAACTTTTGTTACGTTGCGACGTTATTTTAGTTTCCTCAGCTGTTCCTTCTGGGGCAGATCGCACCACTGACCGGCAAGCTTGCATATAACGAGGAAACTTTACGGTTGTTCTTCCGTCCAGAGATATTTGCGTATATGCATATATATATGTATATATATATATATATATATATATATATATATATATATATATATATATTGTTTTGTATGCTTTTTCTCATTAAGTTGAATCTTTTATTGATTGGCGCATTTATATGAAGTTAGTCTAAATCGGTATTTTCCAAAAAATTTTGCATAAAAATTGATATTGTGCGCCCCGACTATTTGTCCTAGGGTCGTCGGCCATCATCGTATGTATATATATATATATATATATATTATGTACTGTATTATTGCAATCGTACTTGGTATATGCTGAAGACCTTTTAAAAATAATAGATGCAAAATTGTATCCCGTTGTTCACCATACTGGTGACGTTTTTTTTCTCCAGTAGTACCCAACATTGTGCTACTTAAAATCAATTGATTTTATTAAACAATTTTGCATCTTTTTATATAACCCTCGTACAAGATGTCAACTGAAGCAAAATGGGTACCATGCCGCAGAATGTGTCGCGCGGTTCGCTCAATAGTGGAGATGGGAAAACAAACGCATATCTCGTTGTTGTAAACATCTTGTTACTTAGCCACGTTATTCGTGAATAATTCAGTATTTGATAAACCAACTTAACGGTTTGGGGCAGCTCGTCTAAAACATCAATTGCCCTTGATGACCTATACACGATAAAAATGCTGTTTTTCCTTACCGAACGACATGGACAATAAGGAGAGCAGCAATAACAACAACAGCAACAACAACAGCAACAGCAGCAACAACAACAAGAACAACAACAACAACAACAACAACAACAACAACAATAACAACAACAACAACATTTATCGATTTTTCGATTTAATGAGCCATAGCGTCCAGCATGGATCAATAGGTCGCCCACCGGCTATGGATGAGCTGATATAAGAAGAGGACCGACCATCTGGCAGTGGAACTAACAGGGTTTGAATGAGCTGTTTAGTCGCATCTTTTGCCCAGTAAATCTCAATGGCTTCGCCCGACAGACAGTGTTTGTGCCTCTCCGCGTCCGATGTAAAACTCTCTGCTGCTGCTGTAGTAAGGATCTCAATGCAGCACGGTCAATCTTTGTGCCACTCGCTCGACACAGAACAGCGTATATATTATACTATATATATAAATATAGCCATATATATGTATATATAATATATATATATATCGATATAGATATATATAATATATATACTATATATAGATATATAGATATAATATCTATATAGATATATATATATCTATATATATATATAATAATTATATAAATATATATATATATAATATACCTCGTATATAGGAAAACAGCTTATACGTGCTTCCCATGCCCAAAGGGGCATGGGTGATGGTAGTGGTAGCGGCGACCATGGTAATATTGATGATGGCGACGTACTTGGCCGTCACGCGTCATCGCTTTGCAACATCTCTTCGAGGGGTTACAGAGAATACGTACGGGAGGGGAGGTGGGGTCCATTTTAGAGGCATGAGCCCACTTGATCTGCCAGGTTCAAGATGTCGTGGTTGTTGTTGTTGTTATTGGTGTTATTATAATAGCTGCTGTTGTTGATGTTGTTGTAGTCGCTGTTATTGTTGTTGTTGTTGTTATTCTTGACATGATCGCTGCGGTGCTCCATCTGCCTGCCAACTCTCTGCCCCGAATCCCTTGGAGACCACCGTTTTGAGTGAGACTTTGTAGCATACTCCGCAAACGTACGCTGTTATATTTGGGCGTTTCCAAATCTTGCCAAAGCGCAGGACCACTTATTCGTTTTTGGCACTCTTACACAATATACGAGCAGGTTACACGACAAAAAATTTCGGATTATATCGCAGGATAGTTCTGTCCTGTGTTCTGCGACATCTTCGACTGCTTCTGCCAGGCAACAATGCCATTGTTATATTGCCATTGATATATATTTTTGTACATATTGCAATGGCATTATTGCCTAGGTTTTCTATAATGTGTGCTAGGAACTTTTGATCCATTATATATATATATATATATATATATGGATCAAAAGTTCATAGCATAAATACAAGCTACTTTAAACAACAACCACGTAGACCCAACATACGCGACTACGGCGCATACCTTTGTTACTCTAATACTTCCTTCCGGAGGGAAACTCTTCTTAAGTTGGTTTCCAAACAGATGATAGTCGCACGAGACCAGATTTGTCTGGGATTGCCTAATATGAGAAATACTTGACAAGGTGGAACTTCAGTTCACGTAATTTGACCACAGCAAAAATAAACGTGTGGGCGGGTACACTGAGGGCCGTCGTGCTGAACTGCGTTTTTTTACTTGGTCCAAGTGTATTGGGTAGTGCTCCTCAGTTATCGCTCTTTCTGTAGAAAGGCAGTCAAAAATTATTAGAATACGGTTGCCAAAAACTTTCCGCTCGAGATGTGCCTCTTTACGCTAGTGGAAGACCTTTTGCCGCATGCATTCTACTCCCTGATGGCATCTTCCCGTTTTCGAGTAGAGTTATACTTCCACACGGTTTCAAAGGGAAAACTTCCATGCTTCGTCGGCGGGAACGAATTTGCCCAACAAGCCTGCAGATTGTCACTAGATGGTCTGACATGTTACAGTTGCGCGACTTGCTACAAACGCAATTCAAAACCAATCCATATGACACTTATTCATGCTACTTCCAAATAACGTCTTTTTGCGGCACTGTAGTTGGCATTCGCTTTTTGAAATTGTAGAGAAGCGATGTTACGAACTTCTTGATCTACCTAGTGTATATATATATATATATACTCGTGGATCAAAAAGTTGTAATTCATAATTTAAAAAACGAGTTTCAATAATTGTAAAACAGGGTGGGAAATGCCATATTCAGGGAATTCAGGCGTTATTACCAACTTTTCTTTCCCCCACGAGGCAACCAATTGCTGTATAAGGTTAACTTTGCTATTACGAGATTTGTTTGAACAATCGATTGTGCAAAATGAAATGTTTTGAAATCTACATATTTATATATGGTATATAATACAGTTATTCTATCTATCTACTCAATAATATTCTGCTATCTGACCAACAAGAATGTACAGGTTTTCCATGCAAGTAACTTTACCACGTTTTGCCAGACCCAGCGCAAAGGAAAACACGACAAAAGGGGTGAGCACGAGAAAAGAGTACCACCGCAAAAGCGTATATATATATATATATATATATACAGACACGATATACCTGCCGATCGACGTTTATACAATCCGCACCTCCAATCCACAGTCAGCGCCAGACTGACCCTATATATATATATATATATATATATATATATATATACATACATACATACATACACATATACAAGGTCATTCGTATCAAAATGTACTTCTTTCGAGGTTTGATAGAACTCGGCAAGAAAATAATGTTTCCCTATGGAGGGAGGACTCGGAAACGTCTTGTTTAGGAGAGAGTTAAGTTTATAAAAGTAGTTTTTCTGCTTTTTTCCCGCTACATAGTTGTGCGAAATCTATGTTTGCGGGAGAACCAGTCAACGCATGGAGGAACCGATTATACCGTCGTGTTCGGAGGAAAATTGCACAACGTAAAACACTTCACTAGCTTGTGTAGCAAAGAGCGAATAACCAGATTTTAAAAAAAGTCATAAAAAGCCGATATGTTAAGGTAACGCTTTTTCATGAAAAATCGTAAAACAATTCCATTACGACCAAAAATGTACGTTCAAAAGACCACTCTCACACAATAGCAAATGCCCACCATTTTCGCACCAAAGTGATAGTGCTGCGTTACGTAGTTGTCGAGTAACTAAGCTTTTTTGACAGTCATAGTTGTTATGTTTGTTGCCATGACGTTTCCTCCCCCTCCCTCCAATGTGGGCATTCATCTTGCTATTGTGTGAGACTGGTATTTTGGACACATATTTTTGGTCGTAATGGAAACATTTTACGATTTTTCACAAAAAAGCGTCAACGTAAGACATAACAACATATCGACTTTTATGACTTTCCTAAATCTGGTTATTTGCTTCTTGCTACGCAAGCTAATAAAGTGTCTTTCGTTGTGTAGAATTATCCTCCGAACACGCCGGTATAATCGGTTCCTTCATGCACTGACTGGTTCTCCCGCAAACTTAGATTTCGTACAACTATGTCGAAGAAAATAAGGCAGAATAACGATTTTTATAAATTTCATCCTCACTCCTAAACAAAACGTGTTTCCGCGTCTTCCCTCTGTTGGGAAAAATTATTTTCTTGCCGAGTTCTATCAAATCTCGAAAGACAAGTACATTTTGATACGAATGATCCTGTATATGCGTACATACGTGCGTGCGTGAACATCGTGGAGTTCCCACAGCTAAAGCACTACGGCGGGCCGGTTGGTTGGCTGGCCGCTTTCCTTCCATTGGAGAGGGCATCCTCATTTCATTGGCATGGCAGCTCATAAGGAGGGCGAGGGTACGCGCGGACTTTTGGTACGCCAGACTACTAAACGAACACAGAGATAGCTGCTACTAGGGCAGAGACTACTTCTAGCAGCGGTCGGTCAAAATCCAGCCAGCCGCCTGTTTCGGCGGCAAAAGGCGAGGGTATTTCCTTTTCCTCCTTTTCCTTTTCCTCCACCCCCTCCCCCGCCGCCCCGCTCCGCCGCCGCCGCCCCGCTCCGCCGCCGCCGCCCCTCTGCCCTCCCCCAGGCTCAGGGAGAAAGGACCGGCTCGGCGCGCGGTGGTTTTCACCCCACCCCCAGCAGGCAGGAACACTCACGCCCGCGAACAACAAGTCCGATACGACCGTCGCCAGCACACGGAAACACCTCCGTTGCGAGACCTGAATACCCCGCAGAAAACGCATGTGCTGCTCCGCCGAGCAACATTCTGTTCTCGTTTCGACTTGACGGGGATCTTGACGGATTTGACACATTCAATCAGAAAGAAGTCAGTCGGCTGTTTGGAAGGTGTCGGCCGCTCATAGACCGCTGCGAGACTGGCGCCGCTGGACAATGGCTAGTCGCCACTGGTTGCTGATTCGAATATCGCTGCGACGTATTTGAAGAAGTTGTTGTTGTTATTGTTGTTGCTGTTTCTATTGCTGTTGTTGTTGTTGTTGTTACTACTGTTGTTGTTGTTACTATTGCTGTTTTTGTTGTTACTGCTATTGCTCTTCTTGTGGTATAACGTGATCGTCGTGGTGCGTGCCAGGACGCCAACACGCACAGTGCCCTGTTCCTGGTTGTTGTTGTGGTGGTGGTTGACATACGATAGAGACACGTCTTTCAAAGTGTTTTCTCATCATATATATCGTCGGTACGACACAGAGAGAGAAACGAACGGCAAAAAATATCTAGCTGGAATAGGCAAATAAGAATTACTTTTTGCCACAGTAGGGTACGTGACGACTTCGATATCTGAGGGTATGTATGTACTGTCTACGAGTGGACGCTTCATGAAAGAATGAGAGCTGTTGCCTGATGAAGAACACTGAAGTGCACCTTTCCTCGGTCGGTGTGTGGCACTGTAAGCTGAGGTATCTGTTGTGTTATCTGTGATAATACATATCTGTGAGTGAGGCATGCACTTATGTTATACGGATCTTCATCTGTGCTACGACATGCTGCTAAACAAGTTCGAAGTGTCTGTGATTTTATTGGCTTGGAATTCGCCGTTGTCACCGAAGACACAAGTTAAGTTCATACCGGAGCGGAAATGTTGCTAGTGCAGATCCGGCGGTGAGAGAACCGGAACGCTTCCGGCAAACGTTTTGAGTGGAGCATGCACATGAGATGATCTCTGTAAGGACGTCCATATATGTAAGTGTTATGAATTCCTAAAAATACACACAACATGGATACACTATACACCTATGAATACACTTCTATCAAACTGCAGGCAATGGACTACTAGTTAGAAATCGAGATGGCAACCACGTGACAGGCTATACTTTCGAACAAGTGTTTTTTTTTCCGGGAGCCTATTCAAATGCTGTCACTAAAATAGTATGTAGCATGCCGTAGTTTCACATTGATGATCTGTTTTGTTTTTGTCACAGACACACATGTGACTTACATTCCCTTCACTTTACGAAGTTACACGGACATCCTACTTGTTTCTTTGACTTTTTAATTGGGTATATATATATATATATAATATATATATATATATACAGTGCCCAAAAGCATGCCATCGTTTTGTAGAAGGATTGCTCATATCCGTGCGTATGCACGCATATCTATACATATGCAGACGCGTATTGGTGTAACCCATGCTGGTGCCAGAAGTAAAAAAACCACACCATTTTGATGTCCAGAAGTGAACGGACGACATTTTGGTGCCAGAAGAAAACAGCCGACCTTTTACTCTGTATATATATATATATATATACATATATATATATATATATATATATTATATATATATATATATATATATATTTTTTTTTTTTTTTTTTTTTTAAGATTAAAATAGAATCAATAGCAACATTTGGTGTATCACTTATATGGGAAAAATTAGGAGAGGCAGATCTACAGTTACAAGATAGAGCTCGATTTTTCTTCATGAAGCTGGTTTTGGGGTTAGCTAACTCTTGTAGGAATAGAATAGTTCATATATTAAAGGGGGGGCTCTAATGACACAGGAATTACAAGTAAAACTGGATTTACCTAAGACGACGGCATTCGTGGCCTACACTATGAAGTGGGTGGAAAGATTAAAGGATATAGACATAGGAATATACACGACGATAGCAATGAGGAGTACAACCTGGCGAGCAGCCGAATATAAGAATATGCATCTAACTACGGCATTTACAGCCCACGGGTTCCATCACGTGTTATGCAGCACACAAGAATTCCACAATCCTCAGGAGTGTTGCAGGTGCGCGAGATGCTTAGGCCATTGTGATAGATACCACGCCGCAGTATATCCAGCAGTGCAATCAATAGCTGAACTCGCAAGATGAGGGAAGATCCGGTGACGCAGGAAAAACCACTGATTCAGACTGATGTACTTACTTAAAATTTACCCAACCTGGGTGTTAATAAACCATAATATATATATATATATATATATATATATATATAGCGGACGTATGCATGCATCAATTTCTATTTGTTAGCGGGTCTGTGTCTATGTGAGCCGTAGCCATTCACGTGTACCTATCTGTACATAGGTAAACGGACAGGTGTATGTATGTCCGTGCAGTGCACTCGGAATACTGGGATTGGTGCAATGTCGTAACTCGCGCTGAAGGTCGGTTGTCCTCGGCTGGCGTCTCGAGCGTCAACCGGCGCTCTAATGTGACAAATGGACAGCAAACAACAGGCACAACAACAGCTATAACAACAAGCAATAACAACAACAATAACAATAACAACAACAGCAACCACAACCGCAGCAGCACAACCATGCCGACAACCGATATTGTTCGCTTGCTGTTTGTCTCTGCTGGTCGAGCGCTTTTCCAGCGCCCGTAACACCAGGAGAGGAGCCTTGGGGTGGGTCTTTGCCTCCATGCTGATGCGCGCGTGAAGCGCGTGGACTCAGGAAAAGGGTGGACGCTTTTCGATGTCACTAAGCCACCACTTGCAGGGCAACGCAGCAAACCACTCCATTTGTCTTCCTTTGCTCTTGCTCTTCCTTCTCCTCGATCTCCGGCATTTCGTTCTGCCCCTGTTTACTCTCTCCAACGTTGTTTTCCAATGTTTCTTTTGCACACTTGTTTCAAATACGGACTCTTGAGCACTCAGCTGCTACCCGCATGTCTACTAACTTACCTCTGTATGAGCCCCAAGGGGAAAACGCGCACCAGACGAACGAAATCGACACGCGCTGACGAAACGAGGCGCGTGCAAAACCTACACTTAAAAAACGACATATATATATATATCCAAGTGTCATGTTCCGAGCGTGAATGATTGATTACATTGAATAAATAAATTATGTTGTGTATATATATATATATATACATACATACATAATCCAGGATATATGTTTATCCGGAGGGTTTAATTTCAGACAATTTGTGCAGAAAAAAATTAGTTCGAAACGTCTATTTGTCGAGCCAAATCTTCGTTAGATGTTAATATTCGTATTGCTATTGTTGTTGCTGCTCATTGGCAACATTGTTAATGACTATTGCCTCGTTCCCTACTCAGGCTGGCATCTACCATGCCAGACGTTTTTAAGATCGAAATTACAGTGGCTCTATATTGTTAGCATTCATCTGCAGCATACGCCTCTACTTGAAAAGCATGTATACACCTGTATCCTGCGCACACGACTTACATATGTTTAAAAAATGCCACAGATTCATGGGCAAACTCTGTCACATTGAAGCCTGCCGTGTTCACAGATCTACGACGATTTGATTGGTCACAAATATCGTCACACGTATGCTTTACTATTGCATGCATGTTGTTACATATTGTAAAAGCTTAGATCGATTTTAGTACGTGCTGACTCAGACCAAGAATTTGTAGTTCCGTTGTTAGGACGGGCCTAGGTGGCTAGGGGTTAACGACGAGGAGAAAGATGTTCGCCGCTCATAGCCCATTTGTAACACGGAGAAGAGTTTTTTTTAAATGCTAATACTAGTAAGTTAAAACTACGCTTCAAGTGGGGACAACATCTAAGATCATCCGCCAACCCGTTTCATAAGTAGCCAAAGATAACAGCCAGATCTGGTCTCCTTTTAGTCATGTTTACATTCGCATATGTGCCAAATATTTACGAACTAGTGACGCCTGTATACTGCCCCCGGACACTCTGGGCTGTCTTTGTTACACTTCTAAATTGCTCGCAGTATTATCGATGTGTAACAGAGAGACACAGAGAGAGAGAGATCTATCAGAGAAGAACAAAAGTTAGATAATCTACAATCGAAAAAAAACGGTAGATAGGCGCAGTCTAGAGCGCGGTTGGTAGACTACTTCCGTATCGTCTTCGTCGTCGTCGTCGTAGACGGTACAGCACAAGCTTCGAGTTCCAAGCATTAACTATCCCGACGAGCCCATCTCGACGATCACTGGTGGCTGCGGTAATAACGGCAGCGGTGAGCTAACCCATTCCCGAGGCAGGCATTAATTTTAATTCAAGGCAAATCAAATGGTGATAGCGTTACTCTTCGTGCCTTCCACGAGTGCGTGTGTGTCAATGACGGCAGGTAATGGAGACAGCACGTATACTTTGCTGCTGCCGCACTGTTTTTCCGCTGCTGCTGTTGCTGCTGCAGTCCCTGGTCGCCAGTTTCGTCGTGGTTGACTCCGATTTTGTGGAAGAGGCAGCAGCATCAGCAATCTTCTTTGGCTGAGCCCACGAAGATCGTTGTTACAGGTCGACGCAGGTCTTATGGCAGCTGCTGCTGCTGCTTATGTCACGTATCCATCTCGTCGCAATCGCGTTCCGCCAAGTTTGGCACTGAGCAGTAAGTAACACGTTGTAGTGTGGCCCTACCCCGTCAATCGGTGCGAGTGTTTTCTGCGTAGGCAGTTCGGTAGAGGTTCGGGAAGAGGTGGACCCAGGCCAGACTTGGCCTACCGCCGGTGCTCCGGATTCACGGTGTTGCGGCTCCAGTCTCGACGGTTTTGAAGGTGAACTAATACCACAAATATCCTGGTCATGTAAGTTAGGGGATCACCAGACTTTAAGGAGGTTTGAAAGTGCTCGGCGGTTTTCCTGAAGTAATATAATAATATTATTACAAATATTATTATATTACTTACATACCCCGGTCATGAAAGTTAAGAGATCACCAGACTTTTAGTGGGTTTGAGAGTTCCACACTGACCAGACGAAAGGGTGTGCATTATGCATTTTTGTTTCTGGCCGTCTGTTTAAAAAAAGGCTCGGCGGTTTTACCACGTGCATTGGACATCACTGTGTGAACTAAATCAATCGCACAAGGTCTTCTCGGTCTCGGTAAACATCCACAACTCCACCCATCTGTGGTCAGATGCGGGGATGTGCGTGTGTCGATACGGGGCTTGTGTGTAAATTGACAATTAGGGTCTATTAATTCGATCAAGTTCCGTTCGCCTAACCAGCTCAACTTCCGCAGGGGTATGTCAACTATGACTTTGCGTTGGCCCACTTATGGCAGTGGGTATTTGATTCGGTCGAGGCACATACGTTTTGTCTTGCAGTCTTTCAGTCAGTGTCAAGGCTCAGTACCCCTCAAGGCTCGGAATCCCTCAAAGCTCGGTTCCCGAACCCTTCCCTTAGGTTTCTTATCCGTCTGAATTTTATTCTATTAAGAACCCCGGTGCTAGACATTGGCTCTGCTGGAGCTTTTGCTGATGACACGACGATACTGTTTGGACGGAATCATCGGAATTTTTATACGGATTTGATCGCGCCTAGATGTTGACATAATAATTAGCATGCTTAATTGTTGCAACAAAGTAAACGGCCGACATTTTACTTTGTATATATATATATATATACATATAGCGGACGTATGGATGCATCCATTCCAATATATAATATCTACGCTTTGTAGAATGAAATTGATTAGGGTCCCTACAGATGGCTTACATATAATATAAAAAGCCGTGTTCTTACCAGTGCTATGCTATAGTATTCTTTTCTGGAATGATGACTATAACGAGTGGAGTTCTCCGGAGAGCCAGGGTAATATAAAATGGTGCACTTAAAGCCGTTTTTCTAGGAAGCTTAATTAGTCGATTTAAGCTACTGCCGTTGAAAAAAATGCATGCTGCTGGTTTCTATGATAGCATATATAATTTTGCCTAAGTATTGTCTTTACGGAGAAAGTCTTTCCACTAGTTCCTACCTCCATTTGAACATTCGCTAGGCAACCACAACTTTTGCAGTGCTCTTAGTATCCTTGAAAGCAGATGAACACCTTGCATACTTGCATGTTGTCTTCCTAAAAATTGTACCTGTATTCACAAAAACACCTAATGTCTCACAACAAAGCACCTCCTCGCTCGAAGAGTAATACAATGGCTTTGAATTACACAGTTTGAATCAGGCCTAGGATCTACGTATATCCGGAATTGGGATTATTGTGCCTTGTATCGGTTGGCACTCGCCCAGATAGGATATATTTATTCACATGTTTTTACTTATAATTGTCATGCATTATGAAGATGCTGTATGAATAGACTACTTCGTATGCCCGTATATTTGCGAGCGTGTTACCTCATTTTTCGTTAGACGCTGTAACAAACGCACTAAATTATGCATAGAATTCCTTGTAATAATATTTCTTGTGAGTATCCTTTGTGAAAAGTGCTTATAAAGACGTTGTTTGATTAATCTTTTTAACCACATTCATTTACCGAGAACATGTTGGTTTGTAAAACGTAGTTCCGTTGTGTAAACTTCGTTATATATATATATATATATATATATATATATATCCTTACTTTGTGCCTTTCCTTATTTTGTAAAACGGTGTGATTCCTCAGGATGACGACAAATCCTTCATCGGAAAAAGGCATACATGATAAGTCACGACGTTTGTCTTTTCTTTGAATCAATCAGTACTCATTATTAAAATATAAATATCCTTTTTGAGAAAGTTTAAGTATATATATATATATATATATATATATATATATACACTTAAAGGCTAAAGGCAATTTAAAAAATAGAAAAAACGATTGTTTGGAAATAGAAAAATCAAACAGGCAGTGCTTAATTCTGAAACTTATCTGGGGTTAGTCTTAAGTATTTCTCAAAAGGTTTTCACAAAACCTGCGTTACGACGTACGCCGTATTCCATCACATCTCAGATAATATTCTGGTTAGCTTGCGATTGGCCAACGCAATTGTACATTCGTTAGCTTAGAGGCATTTCTAGGGAAACAAGAAGTTGAATTGGTCTTCACCATATGGCAGTCGCTGACGCGACCGTTGGTATGCTTCGACAATTTGATTGATGTTATAAAGGCCAGCAAAGCTGTCGAGCGAACTGTTGCCATCGAGGCCTAATAACTGTTTTGCAGAAAAGCAAGACACAAGCTAAATGTATCAAGCAGCACTGACGCAAAGTGGATTGCAATGATGGTCTGAGCCTGGATATTTTGGTAGTCCACCGTCTATCATACTAGCCACACTTTAAACTCACTGCTCAAGTTTATGTATGTTTCGCGTACGTGTACATCTACCTAGACGTGTTTATGTTTTCTTGAGTTTCGACTTTTAATTACCACGTAATTCTATCTTTTTAAACATCGATCACTTTCGAGTTTAATCGCGCGCCTAATGATTGCCTAGTGACCAGGCGACGAGGATGCCTGGCTGTCTTGATACTGAAGTGACTGTTTTTCGTTCGACGGAAACGCGAAAAGAAAATGAACTGCGAGCCGTTGCGGCTATCTCGTGGTTAGAAAAAAGTCGATAGCCGTTTCTCAATAGCATTAGAACATTACACTGCTGATGTCAGCCGAATCCTATTGCTGACACAAACAGTATTGCAGTGCTGATGTAGTGCGTCGCCCTGACAGAGCGGGCGGTAAAATACAAACGCATATATATATATATATATATATATATATATATATAGAAATAGACGCAGAAAGTAGTTAGAAAGCTAGCTCTGAAAAAAAGATAATATATATACATACACATAGATATGGAAATATAAAATTATATATATATATATATATAAATTTATATTTATATATCTATATATATACATTCACATAGGTATAAAAATATAAAATTATATATATGGATATATATACTACTGGTGTCAAACTAAAAACAAATTTTCCTCCCCTTGTCTGCTAGCGACGGAGCTCCGTTCGGAGCTAGTGTTTGGGCTTTTCATATAGCCAAAATGACGATGACTGCATCCCACCGCGACCTCTCACAAGCACCGGCGAGCGTAAGCTGTTCTAGTTTGTAATTGTATTAAACACGAGTCATTAGTACAATTGTACAGTCGAATCGTTGTTGCGAATCGGCTGGCAGGTCTTAGTACCGCTTTCGTAGGAAACTGTATTGTTTTTCGCTCTGTAACACTCGGACCAGTGGGCCAAATCCTGGTTGGGCATGGAGCAGACCGTAGACGTAGCCCCTTCGTCTATTGGGGGGGGGCGAAGGGTTTGGAAACGCATGATGCACAGACGTCACTAGGGCGCGGTCTGCATTGCTGGTGTGAGACTTAACCTTAATTAGGCCTGATTCCTGCACCCCCTTCCTCCACCAGGGTCGAGTCGCCCTGGCCGTATTCGCCGCTAGCCGTTTGGAAAGTCTCTAGTGCTCATTTGCCGCCGCCGCCGTTACTGTTTACGGGTAAGTTGGCAACAAGATTTGGTCAAACAGTGCTTGACTCGGAGCTTGGGGCGACAGCTCATGACTCATGGCGTCTATCCCTTCCTAAAGGTCAATAAGTGCACGTAGGGCTATAACAGTCAGATACGCATTGTGCGTGTACGCACCACTACGCCAGTGAGAATCGGGTTTTTGTTTCGGAGTTGTTTAGTCGCTTTGAGCCTGTATTCGTTCCATACTGTTTGGCATTGGGTTCGAACAGCACTTGCATCAACTGGAATGGCTTGACTAAACAGCAGACGGGGTACCTGCGACTGCGTCGGCTCTCCTTTTCCTGTCGTGACGATCTTATGGACACGTCTTTTTGCCGGGGCTTTCAAGGAAGCGTGTTTCTGTACGTGATGGTGAAGAGGGCTGAAATGCGTGGGGGCCGCCCGAGAGCTCGTCGCTATTGGCGAAAGCCAGCCTTCACATTGTTGCACATTGTGCAAATGTTTGAAGTGAATTACGCAAATTAGCTATCGTCAGGTTAGCCCCGTAATCGGATAACTCGGCCGGGTCAATGAGCTTCAGTGAGAAATTCGGCGTATAGCAGAGGGCCCTTCTGTGCCTTCTAAGTTCTGTGCATATATGTATGTAAATATATATATATATATATATATTTTTTTATATATATATATATATATATATGAAATTCCAGAAAAATAATTCCAAATGCGTTAGATCGTAAAATCTAGACAGCCAAAAATTATAATATAGGTAACTCTTTGTGCTTTCCCGACAGCGTCTTTAAGGAAAAGTAGAACGCTTTTAGCCCAACATCCGTGCCAAATAGTGACATGTTTGAAATGCATTTTTTTTATAACCCTATAAAATGTTTCGTCATTCCAAATGCGAAGATTTTGCCTATTTACAGAGCCATCAACAGAAAAATTGCTTTCATTGCTAAAGACCACTTTGTTTTTAAACTTTCTGCTCATTTATTGCTGTTCAATTACGGAATTATTGTGTCGAATAATATATTTAATAATGGCAAATTAGAATTACATTTTTTTAAGAAGGTTGTTTTTAATGATAATGACGGATTGTCTAGAACTAAACTCGTTAAAGACTTGACTGTGATGACATAGCAACAAGAATGGCGCCAAATGTAAATTGTCCACTCTTATTGATACATCCTGTATAGATAATTGGAACAAGTTCAATTTCAATTCTGGTTGACGCATACCGAGAAAGCTATGGATAGAATTAGAATCCGTCTAATGACCATGATTTACGTTTGAAACTCGTGCGTAGACGAGTACGTGCAGTAGATAGCCAGGAATACTAGCAGTGTCTAAGGTATTGTTTCGGATCAAGCTTGTAGCTGTCAAACACTTAGGGCTGTTGCTACTCTACTTCTAGTTCCAGCTCTGATAGCCAAGTGTGCGCAAGCACGCTCGCTCACACATAGTTCACACGCTACCACACCACGCCAGCATACGCATGCTAAGGAGACTGTTCGGTTTGACTAGAGAACATTGTAGCCAGCCGGCCGACCTCCAATATTTTTCGTCTGAGTGCAAAAAAAAACATTTGCTGACATGAAGGCTGGCTGGGAAACTGTCGGACGGCTGGGAAGTAGCCAAGCAGACAGTCAGCGCAGTCCGTTTTTTTAGGCAGTGCAGCCCCTTCTCGTCAAGGCTTACGTGTCGTCAAGCGTCATCCCTCGTCAGGGCCTCCGTCGACTGCCGACTCTAGCGTCGGAATTGCGCTTCTCCAACGGCAAACTCTGCCGCATTCCGCACAGGCGACGAGGCGGAAGCATTACTGCATGAACGAAATGGCTACAGAGAGAGCGAGAGAGCGCAACGACCTTGCCGTATACGGTTGTAGTAGCGGACTACCGGACTTCCAGACACCTGGCTCAATTTTTTGTTCTTCTCTGTCAGGCGAACTAGTGTCCAAAAAACAACGCGATGAATTTAGATTTAACGTGATTACGTGACACGGCAGTCTGCGGCGCGAACAGCCTGCGAAGTGCCGCTCTTCGCACGATTTTCTCACGACGCGGTGGTAATTATGATAATCGAGATGAATGATGATGGGGGGGGGGGTGGTAGTGGGGTGCGGAGTGCAGTATGTTTAAGTGGGGCAAAGATCCACCTTGAACAGGTTTACTAGCTAAGTTTTTGAGGACGGCTTCAACGGGAAGAAAACGGGAAACTTCGACCAAAGTTTGCATTGCGTTCCGCGTAGCAATGCAGCCGTTGCCAGCCGGGGTTGGTCATTTCGTCATCTAAACAGGCGCAGAATTACCGATGCACACGACAAAGGTTAACTGAGTCTACACCTATCAACGGATTCCGGTTAGAGCAGATCAAAAGTTGTAATGGAATAGGTTGACGTTTGTCATTGCTAGATGTGATAATAACATGTGTACATTATTTGTAATAGAATTACACAGTCAAAGTGCTTATATATATTTATATATATATATATATATAACCGAATTATGTTAGAGCCCATGTGCGTTGCGGCCGGCGAGCAACGTTACCGCTATGTAGCATTCCAAAATCGTGCATCAACGCGCTGTCTAAATTCGACATAGTTAGGGCAGTAGAACACTAGATAAATTAAGATACATAGTGTTAAAGATACAAGAAGCAAGAAATAACTAGCTGCCAATGAAGTTTGCAAGGTAGAAGCAGTTTTTGCTTAGCTTCCGAAAAGCTGGGATTAAAAGGCATTTAATTTGTTATCAAAGATGTGCTTTCGGAGGTCCGCCGCTTTCTCAACTTGTACAACAGCCAAACTATAGTGCTTAAAATTGAAGTCTAGGAGCAATCGAATTTCAGCGCTTGTTTAGAGAAAACATTCTAGACTGCACTCTTCTGTCTGTTTTAGATATTGCATCACATGGGGCTCCCATACAGGGGAGCAATACGTAAGTTCGGGAATTATTCGTATGCATACCGCGGAGTCATTTGTGGCAAAAGTACAAAAATTGTTTTAACAAGTGAATATGAGGTTTTTACTAGCTGAACCACGTGGTACCTACACTCCAGATTCGTGATGATTTAAAGTTCCGGTTACGCGTTAGATTGGCTCTCGGAAAAAAATCCTTCATTCGTTGTGAGATCAAATTCAGAGGCTCCATATGTTAACATGGCACATTTGAGCGTAGAAAGCAACCTAGTATAAATTGAGGGGATTCTGCTAGAAAGAGAAGTGTCTTGACGAAAACTGAGAGCATATTTTCAACGATGTTGTCTAGAAACTTCTCGTTACGTCAATGGCCTGTTGAAGGGGTAGTCACATTAGCAGCGCATTGTAGTCACATTAGCAGCGCATTGTAGTGTTTTTGAAGTGTCTGGCTAGATATTGGCATTGTTGGAGCCAGAGGGGGTCTCCACAAATCCCAGTTTTAGTGGTAGAAACTTCGGTATATTAAGAGGCATACTTAGTTTTTGCCTATTTCGTGTACCAGACTATAGGCGGCGCAAGTATTTTTGAGATGGTTTTTGCAACCGATAAGGTTCCTGAGTGTGTCGTCCACAATTTTTAGGGGCGTAAATTTGTCGAAATAAAAACTATTCATATGTAAGTATACCTTTTGGTTTACGGCACCGGTGGTGAAACAATATCCTGATGTTAAAGTACGTTGTGATCACTGATCAGCAAAAGGTCAAGTGTCGAGCCCGCAGCATAAGTAGGGCTATCTACCTATACGTTGGATTAGACAGTTGGGAGAGTAACAAGATTAGAAGGGTGGCCCGCTCCCTAGAGTTAGAATTAGGTTAAGTATGGACCGACAAGTCTATCCTAGGTAAGTGAAAATTCCCGATCCAATACTGACATCAGGCATGGTTTTATAAGCGCCATGGTTAAGTCTTCGCTGACTGTATGCGTCAAAATAGTGTGACAAGCTTCTACAAGACGCCGAAATGCAGTAGAACTGCGAGAACCGCGGAGGAAAATGGACCGTGTACGTAACAAGCATTAAACAGAGTGAACACAGGTTGTAAAAATTGCCCACCTGTATTGTTCATACAGAGAAGCTTGTAAGCTGCATGAATGATAAAAGATGACTTGTGCTCGGCATCAGTGCCTTTCCAAAATAGAAATAACGTCTCAGTCAAATCAGACCCTTAAGATTCCTATTTTGATCACGAAACGGCTCAACTACGTGTTAGGCAGAAGTACTCAGATATGCTCGAGAGTCACTCGTTGTGGCCAACAAGAGCATGCTTCTCAGAAGCGTCCATAGATCGTTATTTTAACAAAGCGCGACGTGTCGCGGCTTTACTGATGCCCCGTTGACAATTTAAAGTCAAAATACCTGACAAACAGTTAGTCTCTAATTGGAACGCCTACAGTGCGTGTAATGTTTGTGTTTAAATTTTATTTATTTTCTTACTGCCAAGTTTTTTAAACTCTAAGCCAAGCTGCACTACTAAATGGACAGCGCCATACTGTCAGGTACTAAGCGAATTAAATAGCCTAATCACTGATATGCCTCTGTGTTTGAGAGCAGCAATACGCTTTATATATGTAGGTCAATCGTTAGATATACTTGAATTGTTCCCTACCTCGAGACTTCCTACTTTTTTGAAGGCACTGAAAAATGGAACACCACTAATCGATGTATGTAAAACTCCAGGCAAACAATTTCGTAGAATGAAAGAAGAATAAATTACTATTTACCTCACCTCTAGAGACCATAAAAACCAATTCAAGGGTAATCGGTGTTGGGATTGAAGCCAAGACAAACCCACCGCAAGCCAACTTGCTTGGTGAAACTCGGATATATATTTGTATTTTGTTGGTTAATGTTCCAGTGCTGCGTACACGAGCTTACGAACTACACGACTATAATGTTGTAATACACATAAGATACTGTAAATATAACGCACTTTAAAAAAATCGAACACACAATGACGTTTTAATCCTATGTGCTTCCTAATGTGCTAAATTCGTTGCTGTGCATTAACCTAGGATTTAATAGATTAATAACAAATTATTAACGACAGACTTTGCTACCACAATTACTTAAGTTCGCTTTTCTTTTCTTGAGCGGCTCGTCCATTGCTAAGTGATTAGGAGCTAACTAAGGCGTTTTAACCAACATATTATAAACTATTTAGTTATAAATGATTACATGTTTTAAGATCCACCTAGGCGCTCTACACGAATACTTCACTCTTAAAACATCAGTCTTGGCTATGCGTGTTAATGCGCCCGACAAATTTTCTAACCAATTAAATTCGACTAAACGTTTGTAAAACACTTCTTGTATTCGCTACGTATTGACCGTGCGCCTCAGTTAGCGCTATGCACGTCAGTGGTAGATGCGGTTAGTTAGTGTGAAGTATTTTTATTTTCTATTACCATTTTTGTGTGCATTTTGAACAAGGACCTAAATTGCACTCACCAATCTCTCTATATTGACTGCTTGTCTGCGTCACATACTCGTAAACGACGGATAACTTAAGCCAAATCTATGGCATTGGTATGAAAGTAACACTAACATAAACTGGACGTCGTCAGAAATAAAACTGCAGCTCTATTACTGTTTGCAGATTTGATCACAGGTCTCAGTAACATTTCAATCTCATTCAACTTAAGCTCTCAATTGTTGTGTACCTATTGTGAACTAGCGAACGATTATGTTATCTCGCTTGTTTTGAATAGATTATCCTAATAGTAATAGAGTCAGGTAAGAAATAAGCCATACGTCAGCGATCTCAACACTGTTTAAGCTGTAAACAAAGAAGCTTGAAAGCTTGTTGAACGCTTGATCTACCTGTTGTTATTAATAAGGCAAGTTTAAATCAAGTCAGTCGCTGCATATTGCGTTGTAGTGGTGCTTGGGCTCTCATAACTGATGTATCGTCACTCCCGTACAAGACTAATGCATGTTAATTAGTACCACGATAATTACTATTAATTGCACTGCTGTACTCCGCACATCTGGTCTAGCGCTTTCCAAGTAGCCGGACAAACGTCTATAAATAGATGGATCAATTATTCGCTCGACATGTATATCTAGATACATATATCACCCTTTTTTTTTATCAGCGGTGCGTAGAGCGGCAGCGTATGTCGGGGGGGGGGGGTCGGATATGTTGAAATGTCTAGGGTGTCGTCAAAAGTCCGTATGATAACCTGATTGTTTATTCTCAGCAGTATGATTTACATTGATACATTTATAGGGAGTGAGTACATTTACTGCCCAGCTTTAAAAGCAAAAGAACCATTATTATTATTATTATTTAAAACAATTTGGAAAGTAGTGATGCGTCTTGCTGTAACAACCAGAACGTACTGATACATAATGTTATTAGCTGCTTGCAGCGCATTTAGTACAAACCAAATATCATCGTCTCTCCTGATGATGAGCACTTCGGCACGGTGCCCAACCACGACAAGGCGTGTATGATCGTCCCGACGAGCAAGCGGGCGGCTTCAAGACCGGCGGGGATAAGGGCAGTTGTACTTTCCTGAGGAGGTCATTACTAAGTGATGGCCGATGGCGCTACTCTTCGATGTAAAGCAGAACCACGAGGTAGATTCCAATTGCAACTAAGGCAGTCCGCCGTCGATGTCTTAGCACACCTGCATGCCTCGTAACAAAGTTTCGCGGGCTGTTCGTTTTGGCTACAACGCGCTCGACTCGCGAATGGCAGGGTAGACTGGTTTCGTGACTGCACGTGCGCATTTCCGCCGCTGACCATAGGGAAATAACGCGCTGAACGGTAATTCGCACTCCTCGTAAGAGCTTAGCATTTCAACAGGTGTAATTAATTTCGAGCATAAGGTGCTCAATGTTGGAAATAATCGTCGTACAGCATAGATGGTCTGAGCTCTCTGTGCTTAGCAAAAGCCCTTGTCGTTATTTTGCTGTATCCGCAGAACCGTGAAGTATCACGGGAGCGTTTTCTTCTAGGAGCGCATTGAGGCCTACGTTTATACGAGGTACATGCAGATATCTTACGACACCACCAGCATACTTGCGCCGATAGATAGCTGCCCTAGCAAATGCCTTTAGGTATCACATCACGTTCCGCATGTATCTGCTAAGATAGGCTTTAGAAATTTCAAATGTATATTGCAGCATTGAACGTGAACGTCTTATCATCTCTTTTAGGTTTCGTGTCTTCAAAAATTCCTAAGATCAGTCATAAAACTTACAACCAAGCACGTGAAATATTTTATTTTGCATAGTCTAGTACGCAAAGCTCTCTCAGTAAGTCTTGAAGATTTCAGAAGCACAGCTTATCGATTAGCCTGGGTTAAGCGCAGCTAAAACTTTGGTTGGACCAGTGTAGAAGTTAGTTAAGCTAATCCTTCTACTATCTGGCTATAACGAAATTATCTCGTTTATGCTAACTAGTATTTAGCATTCTTTATCGTTTCATTCCTCATTTCGCTTTGGCGCTTCTGTACATAAATAATGGGGCGCATTGTGTTGCACCATCCCGTCTATTATGGCATCTGCGCTCCTCGTGATTTCCTTTATTCCCGATCATGGCCGATTATAGTCTGCCGTATCTTGGTTAGAATCAGGCATGCATCGTATCTGAATTGGAAACCGTGAAAATCAAATTTATGAGTTGCCGGTTCAGGACTGAACCCACAGCCTTTTCAATGCAGGTTTTTTTTACTGCTAAACCTTCTCAGCAATACTGTGTGGGATTACGGGAATCCAGACGGACATGCGCCACCCCAGCCATGGTAACTAGTCTGGGACTCGCAAACCCAGTAAACCCGCTTCCCCCCCACACCCCCAGGGATCGGTAACTGCGTAGGCATTGCTTCGAATCCATGGAAGTGGTGTTGCACCAACTCCTACATTCTACTCCAATCTGGCCAATCTCTCCAATTTAATGCAGGTCTACGACTTGGCTACTAAGCCACATTTTTTGCACTTTCTTGACGCCTATTTTTATGCTGGCATACTCGAACTTACGGGCCTACCCATGGTGCTAAAGAAGCAGATTTTATTTCCTTCTGGCGCTTTTTGCATTCCTCATCAAGGTAACTTTGTGAGTTAGAGTTACGGTCTAAGGACGCACCGACAGCGGCATGGCATAATCATGAAGCCAAAGTCTGCATTTTTTCAGCAGTTCCTTGATACTCCAAAAAATTCCTGCACGCCAGCCGGCCGCGTAACGATGACACCAGGGTCGTGTCCATAATGCCAGCCTTCTCGCTCATCACCGTTGGCCCGTTTATACCGATAGCCGCGTCGATTACAGCGACTAGTTGGCTCGATTCAAGGCTATTCTTCATATGCTTCTCATAGTACGGCTGATTTAGTGCTTCGTAAAGGATGGTTCTACGCGCGCATTGGTCTACCGCCATTCTCACGGGTTCACTCATTCACCTCATTTGATTTTGCGGTTCTTCATTAGTTTACAGCTTTGTTACGATTAGACCAATGGAACAGCATGCATCTCACATGCAAACGTACGGCCAATAAGTATTTTAATTATTGGCTTAATACATAAGTATTGTAATTATTGACTTAAACATACAACATAAGTATGTTTATGTTATGTGTATGTTACTAAAACAAGGATATTTGCTGTTGTTGTTCCGTGTCGTTAGTAGGGCCGGTGTCTTTTTATCCCGTGTCGTTAGTGAAGCCTATGTTTTCCGATCCGAGTCGTTACTAAAACCTATTTCTCCCAATCCGTGTTGCTAGTAAAGCCTCGCTACTGTGATCGACGGTATTCTCATGATTTCTTCCGTTCCAAAATATAGTAACATGACGATCTATGTTCACCGTGCCGTATAGTAGGCTGCAACAGCGAAGCGTGGCCGTTACCGGCAACAACGTCAAAGGCGCTTTCGCTACGTTAGTGCGAGGTCTAATTCTCGCATACTGCCATCATGTCAGCCATGCTCTTTACACTTCTTGCACCCAAATGTTCATATGTACATACATTACACATACGCATGCATGCACACATCATAAACACACACATCTCAACCCGGCCTCTATTTTCACTTTATCTTTTACCCTTCGTGAGAATACGTGCGCTCTACGTACGTTGACCCACCCCCGTCGTCTGCCGCCAGCCTTGTTCGTACGAATGAAAACAGGATACACCAAAGGCGGCTACTGCAAGTAGATCACCGCATGAGGAATATCACCGCGAGAGGAATATCACCGCATGAGGAATATCACCGCGAGAATCACCGCCGCGACATCAGCGCGAACTAGCAGCTACTGATCGGCTCAGCTGAGCTGAGCTGATAACGTCATCGCGTCATCATCTTCCTGCTGCCCCACGGCAAACATGACGTCCCGCACAGGGCGCACGGCTCCGAGTCTCGCTCGCTTGCTGAGCTGCTGCGCTAAGCGCGCCTCTGGTCTTCCAATTCTCTCTTCTTGCTTGCCCTTTTCTTTTCCTCTCTCTCTTCTTGTGCTTGTCCTTACCCGCTTTGCATATTTGGGCTTTTTTCAGAGCGTATGCAGTTTAGCTAGCAGGGTCGTGCCCAAAGCGTCCGCAGAAGACCGTCGTGTTCGAGTGTTGCGAGTGCATGGGCTACACAACGAAGTTATGTCTGCTGCCCCTATTCCCCTCTCCGTTGCCGATAGCTTCTCAGAGGTAAAGATATAGGGGGTTGCGGTTTTCCGATTAAGGCCTGCCTATGTGCTGCCGGTAGAGCGTAAAAGGGGCGGGGTCTTTGGTTGTCGTTATTGTTACAGCTACTGCTGTTGTTTTTGTTATTATTGCCATAGTCGTTGTAGGTCATAGGTGGCAATAGTGATAGTAGCGTTCTATATATAGATGATGTCCTCATTGTCATTGCGCCGGCAAGCAATCGAGGCAGGCGCCGAGAAACTGGTAGAGACAGGCACGGATGAAATCGGGTAGTTTTATTGATTCTTGCTAGGGGCGCTGGCGTCGAGTGCGCCCGACCTCCGGCGGGAACGACGTGCTAGATTGTATGCAAAGCACTAGAGAGCCGACTCGGCTAGTAAGCGGTGCTCACGGGCACCATTGTTCTTATGGTGCCCATTACTACCGTACTCTTCCGTCATCTTCAACGCACAATGCCGGGTGACAACAGTGTTTTTACAGTCGTTATCATTGCGGTCGCTGTGGTTGGGATTGACTTAGGGACCGCCTTCACTGCTACCGCGGCTGGCTGCCACCCAAAAGCCCTAGCCTCATATTTCGAGCTTCTGCGTACACCGCTCAAGCATATATATATATATATATATATATATATATATATATATATATATATATATATATATATATATATATATATAAATATATATATATATATCTATATATATAAAATATATATAGTTGTGACGTGGTCGAGGAGCCAGTGCACTAGTCATGGTTATTCTCTACCCGCGTTCATCTGCCGGTTCGATCCATGTTGTTGATCAAATTATCTTTCAGCGATGCTCATTGAGAATAGATAATAAACTAGACCGCGAAGAGTCGGTAGCAACGCTGCCACAATGACTATTGGGGAACGCTAGATATCTCAACATATCCGTTTGTACTGTCGCTCTAAGCCCCTCTTCTTCTGCTCTTCCCTCTTTGTTACTCTGTGAGTAGGCGGTGACGAGCTAAGGCGGTTCTGCGGTGTCTTCTTGAAGTACGTCGATCAGTTGAGGTGGTGGCATTCTGACAGAGTGTCGCAGCCAATCGATCGGATGACAATAAGAGCGGGCAGGCGTGTTCCCGCTGCGGTGGGTTCTGTTAAACTCGATATATGCGAAATATTTTGAGATATTGTGTTCAGTAGGGGAGCATTTTCGTAACTTTCTTGCAAATGTCATATCAGTTAATAGCCATCGTGGTTTTAATAAAAGCAGCAGAAGTGCGTGCTGCTCCGCGCATGCTGAGCGCTTGAGACGGTGTGGCCTGGGGTGTTCTCCGGCCCATTGCTGCAGTGGATGCGATAACTGGATGCGGACAACGGTACTCGAACTAGACATGTTGAGCGTTGGCGGCACTATACTGAGCAAGTTCAAGATACGCGGTCTTTGTCCGTCTATTGCATGTGTTTCATGCCTTCACCAACTTTCTTTTTCCACCTAGAATATATAAAACTGCGTGCGAGAGATAGACGCAGTGAGAAACGCCGCTGGCCGACGTCTCTTGATAAAAGACACTAGGTCGGCGATAGTTGCGCAACCGTTACTGTTGTTTCTATGTTGCTTTTGGCGTCGTCCGATGTGTCCTATGTTGCTTCTGTGACGGAGAGACGGCGAAGGAAGTAGAGGAATTCAAGATAATATTAATTTCCAATTGTGCAGTTCAAGCGTGTACCTAGTACTGTAGAGCTTCGGGGGAGCCTATGTTTAAGCGGATCTCTATTTGCTATTTACGGGAGTGAACAAGCCGTTCTTGGCGGTTAAGTACAACAACTGATAAGTCCGTGTATTTGATATATCATACATTCGTAGCAGACGGCCGTTAGCGGAGCAGCGTGTTTGAATCTCTGCCTCCCTCTCATCATAGAGCACGACGTCAATGAGAGAAGCTTCTGAGAGAGTACGAGCTCCGCTGCCGCAGTGTAGGTCTAACAGGCTCAGAATATTTGTACTATTCAAAGGTTTTCTGACAAGTACTTACTGTAGCCTGAGGTTGTTGGCGCTAACTGTGACAGAGGCCTTTCCGCGGCACACAGCAAGGGACAACAATTGTCTCAACTGTTTCCCTTGGCGCCCGTCGCCTCCTGTCACTGCATCCAGTCGGCGTGTTTTGTCAAAATGATCGGTTTTGCGGTTCCTGTTGTAATCGTCATAGCTATGACCCCGAAACTGATCAGGCAACATTTTGTTCATCAAGAATCAATTCACTTGATTTTGTAACAGATTGCATGACAAAATCATTGTGCCGTTCATCATCCGCTTGCATCCCTAAAGTACTTCCGTCAGTTTCTGAGACAGTGGATACGTAGGGTTGCGTGTGCGATGTGTGTTGGCTAGTGGGCACATACGTTCGCTTTAAATACGTTGCGCTACAATACAAAGGCGCCGGCATGTACCATTTCTGCAAAGACTTTGTTCTTCTTGACACGCAACTCGTGTACAAAAGTACACGCGCCGGTTCTATGCTTGGTGACCTTAGTCTCCAAAAACGATTTCTATCGCCAGCTCACAATTTGTCAAAGAATACAGCAACAAACAGCCTTACACCCGCACAAAGTACGCAAAGCAACCGTTTTGAGCAAGCTCTAAACCATATTTAGGCTGGTGGTGGAGCAACTTGGTGGTAGAGCAACCAAAATTGGCCCCTAAAACCACAGCTCGGCTTTGTTGTCAGCCTAAACTACTTATGGTTGTATACAGCGCGAGCTTTGAACACCACGAACCTACAAGTACATGGAAGCGAGCTATCTTGGGCAGACGGTCATTAATGTGCCACGCAAAGATTGCGCCAGAGTAGTTAATTCGAAAAACAAACTATTGGGTCGAGGAAACGGCTGACAAGCTAGAAAAGCCAGCCTCGAGGTCTGAGAGAGCCAAACAACCATAACTGCAATTTTGTATGTTTTTACCTGATAAGGACTTTACGAGTGAGGTAGCTTGTTACGACATCGATGGTATGATGCCAAGACCGCAACGTGTGACCGATGCCACCCGCCTACATAATGACTACTGCAGTCCTCAGCTCATCTCGTGCGCATAATGTAATGATCATCAGCAAGAAGCAACGCTAATTGGAAGCCGCTAAGTAGGTTTCTCTACCCAGAACAACGTACAATTCGCCCTTGCCGTGGTTCACCCCGGCTCAGGCCAGCCATTCTTCCATCATCCAGAGTCCTCAACAAAAGAGCCGGAGAGCCCTCGTAAAGAAGAAGCACCTACTTGAAGAAGTCGAATCACTCGCCTCGTTCAACGAGCGGCGATGAAAGGGCACGATCCAAGCCGTGACAGAATCGGCAAAAACTGCGTAAAAATGACCTCCAAATCATGTCAGACATGTTCCCATTTGACTTGAACGTGGATAGTAGCAATCATAATAATATTAATAATCCATCAGCAATGGAACAGCGAAATTCAGCAATGACGGGGGACCAGCGCGAGGGAGAATAACTGAGACAGCTTCTGTCTATAGCGCGCTGTATAGAGGCTATGCCGCTTCTATTATAGTCGGCGCCTCAGGATGAGCAACTAAATAGCACTTGTTTGAATTGGGACAACACGCTCAAATCTTACAACTGTATGCTTATAACACAAATACGAAATTAATAAATGTTAATATAACAATAATAACACTATATATAAATATATTTTTTTAAATAATAAATTGGCTAGTACGTATTTATGTGCCAAGCAATTGTGATTACTATCGTCAATCTGTTGTAATTAGAATAGTTTTAATAATTACTGTAGCTGAAGCTCTATGGTTATACGATTACCTGGCACTTAAACCAAAATTGCATGGGCCATGCCGCAATGGTCAGCAATGCTACATGTGCTCCGCTTTTATTTCTTGTGCTGGAAGAGTTGGCACTTTATTTGAATTCAATTAGATGGCGGCGCTTTGGCAGTACGCAAATAAATCAATGATGCTAAATACTGACTAGATGTACCGCTTCACGCTTCACGTTCGAAGAAAAACGTCTCTTCTTTTTCAAAACGCGGCAATCCTCTCATGGCCTCTGGTAGTATTTTATGAGCATGAGTATGAGCATACCACGCATTTCTCTAGACGTTTAGGCAGTCGTATCTTTGCGGCTTACCCTTGTCTTAATCTACTGTGCAGTCCTTTAAGATCGACTGCTACGCAATCTTTGGAATCTGGCATTGCAGAATGTTGCTCTTAGAGAGCAGCTTACATGGGATGGCCGTTACTTAGACTTAGGCTTAGGATGGGCTGTCTGCCATTAAGTGTGTACCTCGGTTATAATCAATTTAACGCGAATAGTTTTTTAAACACTGCACGAGTACAGATATGTTAAATAACTTTTCACCAACCTCGGCCGGAGCCCGCAATCACAGCCCTATCGCACTGTTGGGCCTTTTCACCGACTGGCGCGAGAAAGTTGAAAATATAGTGACTAAACTTGGGGTTTGGTCATCTGAGTCGCATTTAAGTTTGTGCGACGAAGCGTAAGAGATGCTTCTCCATTAGCTTGAAATGGTGCGACCGATACGGAGTCCTCGGAGTCACCGGCTGGAGAGCTAATGGCTTTCTACTGAATAAATAACGCGAGCATTGCATCCGCGTAGCAATATCCGTTCAGAGAATAGAGCAAAATAGAGCAAGGTCTTTACGATCAAACATAATCAAGTAAGATTCAAATAAATACCCGTGAACACAATGATTGCCACATTGCCGCCGCAGGATTTTAAATTAAACCTTTCTAACGTTTTACAGACGCCTCTAGGCACTTTATAGCCATATTATGTCAATCATTTTACGGAAGCATACATTAATACGAAAGTAAAATAAATATGTGACACAAACATACTCGTTAATATACAGTTCGTATGTACCTGCTTTACCTTGTTCAACAAATCTTAGGTGTGCTATGAAGAGAATAATTCTCATAGGCACGAGCGTATGACCCGCAGGACGACCGCATTTAATATTTTGCTATAGCCGCCTTTTACATATAGCCCCCTTCGTTAATTAGCATATCGTCGTGTTCGTGAGAAAATTCTGCTTCTTCTGAAAAACCTATAACGCCGCCTAGAAGATGCGACATTGCCGTTTAGCCTTCACGCCCAGTGCCTCAGAATCATAACCCTACGGCCATTCACAGCGCCAAAAACTAACACAGGCAAATGCGCATTGCATGACGAGTTATAATTTAATAACGCTAAACAATATTTGTAAAAGTACATTTGTTTATATATGTGGATGCATTTAGTATTTGCTTGGCATATCTACCTAAATACACAAGTCACATTTATATACTAGAAGCGCTTGGAGCGGCAGCATAAACACTAAAAGAGAGATATTGAAACCTTCCGTAACAGTCCTTGTGGCAGCATGGTCGCTGAGTCTTAGCGGTAAAGTTAATCGCCTATTCTCAATGAGCATTGCACAGGTAAAAAAATATATTTATATATATGTGTGTGTGTAAAGAAAGTTATATGTCGCGTTATTGACGCGAAATTCAGAAACGTATTTTCTATACACGGTGTCACTTTAGTCAATGATAATATTGTATTACCTTTTTGTGCAACTTTCGTATAACGGCATCTGAATAAGAAAATATTGCTATCATTCCCGACAATCGGTTATTGGAAGCAAAACATTGTTAAGGTATTCGTTGGACACCGTTCAAACGTTTAAACTTTTCTTGACTCAAAATGGATTAAAACGACGATTTAAACCGGCAAAGCCGAGACGATAAAATATATAACGTTAAGGTTGGGTGCGGTAAGATAATCCATGAAAAGCCAACAGTTGCGGCTGTGCATGGGCGGGCATTGTCATGATGGAATATGACGCATCTACGAGGGTGCGGTTCAGGCCACGTCTCAGCCAGCAAAGACTTGCCTCAAGCTATCCGGCTGCAGGCGGAACTCTTTACCGTTAATTGTTTTCTTGCCCGGGAGAAGTTTAGTTGTGCACCGCGCCTTTTCACTCTCGCCAGACGCAGGACATGGCGTATTCATAGCATGACCGTCTGTTCTCCCAACAGCCTGTGGTGTTGGGTCCGATGTCTCGCTTCGACCATGACCTTGTTCAAAACACGTTGTTGTAGACAATCCATTTCTTATTGTCGGTAATTTGTTTTGAAAGAAAATTAAAAAGACACTGTGTGTCTTAAAAAGAGGAGAACGCGTGTGTCGTGTGAAGCTTACTAAAAAAACTTTTTGACTTGATATATATATATATATATATATGTATAGAAAGCGCCTTCATTTAAAGAATATGGGGTAGGGAGGCCGCCTTGATGTATGCTTGCTGGCTCCGTTGTCGCTACAGCAGCGAACGATGCCGTCGACGTATTAAAGAGTCCAAGGAAAAATATATATTTAGACCGTCAGCGTACGACAGGTATTTAACACTCGACGGGACTTGAAATAGTATGTCTACAACAAACGTTGTGCATTTGTTTTAGACCTAACACAAATACATACAACTGTGGGGAGACTCAACCCCCTCTGAGAGACGCCAAAGGGTGCCATTTCTGGCTCACAAAGAGTATCGCCGCACTTAACTCGGAACGACCGATTGCGCAACAATGCAGCAAGCCACCTAAGAGCCTGTGGGTCGATCTGAAATGGTTTCATCTTGTTAACAACAAATCCATAATCGGTCCCTATCGAATGCGTTGATCTGGTCGAAGTATGTATAGTGGAAGTTCTTGTTGAAACGTGCCAAGCCCAATCGTTTGTCATGTCGAGCGTCGAGGCACAAATCAGTGCTGGAAGGTGTGAAATACTTTGCAAACATGTAAACTAATTTTGTGTCTTACTAGTATATTTTCAATATATATATAATATTATATATATATATATATATATATATATATATATATTTTTTTTTTTTTTTTGGGGGTTTTTTCATGTCATGGCTAATTTTAATCCACTCCGACATTTACCTTGTCTAAATTGGAAGCCATGCAAACCAATTTAAGAGTGGCCGGGATCTGGGTCTCGAACCCAGTCCTCCCGAATGCAAGTCAAAGGCTTTGCCACTAAGCCACCTTGCTCGGTCTACATATACAAGATATATATATATATATATATATATATCTTGCTCGGTCTACATATACAAGATACATATATATATATATATATATATATATATATATATATATATATATATATATATCGTGCACTTGTGACAGAGGGCACTCGAACACTTCATTTTCTAGGCCAAATCGTTCATCTAAGGTGTGTATCGCGCCTATTGTCGACACGAAAAAGAGCATCCCGGTAACAACAACAACAACAGCAACATTAACAACATCGTTTGCAACGGCAGTGAAACACGCAGCAACATATTCAATGCACTCAGTAGCGAATCGTGCCCATTAAAGGCAAAAACATCGCTGCGGCCGCCTCCGTCCGTGTTCTGGCTAATGCGACGACTTTTACGGCCTCGCGTCGTTGCCCGCGTGTGGAGGGAACTGACACGTAGAGGTAGAGAGCCGGCGCGACTGACGACGCGATGGGCAAACCCTACCAATAATGCCAAGTATCCGAACCGTCTGTGGTGGTAAGTTGGCCGACCGACAGTTGATGTGAGTCTCGGCTGAAGTACGCACCTCCCTCGCGTTGCCCCGTCGTTCTGGCTGCAGGACATGTTGCCTCTTCCGCTGCCTCTTCCGTGGCTTGCAACTTGGAAGTCCTCAATTGGAAAGCGTTATTCGCAGGGGCACTTAGCGTGGGAACCACACAGACAGGGTTACCGGGCTAACAGCATGGCCGCTTATGGCGAACGTTGTCGCTAATTTGCTGAAAACCTGCGTCCTAGGCTAACAATGCACTCAGTGCATTAGCATGCAGCCGTTTGTTTTTCGTTCTAGTAGTATTACTCTACGTCTGAACACAACGGAATGGATGCCAGAAAGGGCAAAATGAAGGAGGCTGGGCAAGTGACCACAGGTACCACTTATGCGTGTAATGGATTCTGTATATATATATATATATATATATATATATATACAATACGTGAACGTAGATATGTGTATATATATATATATATATATATACAATACGTGAACGTAGATATGTGTATATATATATATATATATATATATATATAAATATATATTATACGTGAACGTAGATATGTGTACATTACACGTTTTGTTGTCGCACAATGAAGCTTATGCAACGTATGGCTCGGCATTTCCCATGTACTGTAATAGTAGACGACGCGACAGTCCACAATACAATTGGCAGATTTGTTCATCCTGAACTGAATATATTGCGGAAGCTTTTGCGGGAACTGCGAGCGATCGTAGCCGAAGGCCGTTAAATTGCGGTTATATTTTGTTGTTAGCACGAGATACCCACCGCACCCTCATTCTCCGCCGACACGTGACATTCGCCGATGTCGCCGATAAGAAGTTAGTGTACAATCAACAGCTTCCCGATTTGTCAAGCGTCAAAGCGTTTGCGATGGCTATGAGGATAGATGTAACACTAGACATAGGCTGTAGAAGCTCCGAAGAGCAATCATGCGAAAGTAGTCGAAATGAACTCCAAAGCGGTAACATGAGGGGAATCTCTTTATGACACCTACAACAAGCAACCGAAATCGAGCGGCATTCAGTCAGCGACATCAGCCTTTTAACCACCCGCGTCGCTTCCCTTGGCCGCTTGCAGTAGCAGTTCAAGTGAACCCATGCTTTTCTCCTTTCCTTTCACTCCGTCAGACCGTCGAGAGGGGATTGCTCCGATTACCTTTGACAACACTAACGGCCGTTGTCTTTGTTGTTGTTGTTGCAGTTGTGATTGTTGTTGTTGTTGTTGATGTTGTCTAGCCTGTATGTATGTCTTGTATGCATGACAGGTGGGCAGTGTCGGATACAACAACAGCACATATGTTTGTGTAGACGTCACGCAACGACATGACTTTGAACGTGGGTGCATAATAAGCAGAGGCCTCATTCACATATTCACCGGTACGACACACAACGAGAAGCAAGCAGCCCGGTTTCTCAGGCAACAACAACAGAGCTACCGTTCGGAGCTACCTTGCCAATAAACGTAGGCGGAGAACCTCAAAGCGAGAGCTCGTGGACCCTCGATACACCCCAGCCGAGGAATTCGCATCGCAACCAAACTATTGCGCGAAGTTTGCCACGTGCACAACTACCACATATTTTTTCGTTCCTGTGCCGGGACCCCAGTGCCTAAGGCCGACAGTGTCGGTAGCCTTACGGTGCCGTACACTTGACATGTCCTGTACACGTTCCGTAAATACGCGCGTCCGCTGCAGATGAAAGATGTACTCTCTCTGAATTTCGGCAAAGAGGAACGCATATATATATATATATAAAGGGTGTAATTGTATTTCATTAGGTGTAGTAGAAGTTACATTTGTGATTTACTAATGTGCACGGCGTATATGTATATATACTGTTCAATTTTTTTCACTCATATTGAGTATACATATAACATTGATATTTTTTTTTGTCAGCTGCTCTTGGCATGTGATTCGAGAGAGGTAGTGCACCACTCTTTTCGTAAGGGCCAAGCAGGCAGACGCATTATACCCTGTACATGCTTGAGAGAACAGTCGACACATGTACTTTGTGTACTCCTCGTGAAAGTTCATGCGTTGAACGAACCAGGTGATAATAACCATGAACTATGTATTTGGTAAAATTGTAGTGATTATCACATGCAAGATCAGACGTGGGATGAAAGACATTGAAAATATCCGCGACTCCAACCTCCCGTCGAATTTGTTCAACTTTATTTTCTCATTCCGAGACACCTTTCAAGCCAACCAAAGTTTGCCCGAGTGAAGCTTCTTCAAGCTCTGTCAATATCATACACCAGCCTTGGAACAATCTTGAGGGGGAAGAGCGCTACTGCCGTCGAGACAGGTAGTTGCTGGACGTCCTCTACCTCTCGATAACGAGAGACTAGAGCTGTGGCACTATGTGCGACTCGACGATGTGCACAGCAAAGGTCGTCTCAGTATAATGGATTCAAAGCCTGCGATAACGGAAAGAATTGACAAATTATTTACAAGTGTTGGCCGTTGCAACGTATGACGACTTTGGTAGCCAATCGACCCTCTATTCTAAGCTTCATAGCCTCGGTATTTGTGGCGTTTATTTCCAGCCCTTTAAGACGAGAAACACCTCTGCTAAAGAAGCGCTCTGAAGCGCTTGTTGGCCGCCAGGTCGTAATAGGCGATCACAATGTCACCTGCACGCATCACAACATGGCACACATGGCTTGTCGGTAGTCCTTTCTATATAGCCGCCAAAATCAGCAAAAAACAAATAAAGGAGACGCAGCTCGGTAGGTCCTTTGCGGGGTTCCCATATTTTGCCTTACTGTCAACACATCCTGCTCACCCTGTATTAGTAAGATATCGAAATCAAGGAAGCTCGAAATTACGCTCTGAAAAGAACCACCAATCTCTGCGTGTTGAAATGACTTTACCCGGAAATCTCGTGGTGCTTTGTCAAATGCCTTGACGCAGTCTACAAATGCCCTGGCGGTTTTTGCCGCAGCTCGTTCTACGTCCAATTAAAGCACACGGGTTGCATCACGCGTTCTCCGGAAGTCAAATAGCTTAACATACTTGATCGGTTTCAAAGCCAATTTGCAGAAGATCTTCTTCAGCGTTCTTCTTGGCATTTGTCTCCTTTTAATTATTCTTGTTGAAGAATTCATGAAGATAGTTTTCCGAGAGAGGCTAGACCGCACCTAGTGCTCGCAATACACCTAGTCTGACCCACAGTTTTTCTATTTGGAAGAGAACGCAGGACCTGACTTGCTTATTTTACCTTACAGGACAGATTTACTGTATCCTGTTATAATGTGAGAAACTTTGAGGGAACGTCAGTGAGGGTAAGCAAAATCGCAACTAATTGCAACGCGACCGGGAAGCAAAGTCTGTCATAAGGGGCTCTGCGGCAAGATAGCGTAACGAATCTGATTCAGCAAACGGACAGTGCCAGCATTGCATATTGTCTATTAACTATATTCTAATACGGCGTACATTTCGTCGGGGTGTTTGTGATGTACGGCCCAACTGCATTATTATTATTATTATTATTATTAAGGATTTACTGCTACGTCAAAAAGCAGTAGATTTTTCTCCAAATGTACAGCATTACTCTCTAACTATGTATGCACACTCAACCAAGCTATTATTAACTAGACGAAATTGCTCAAGATTTACCCTGTGCGCACTGTCATTCTCTGCTATTCCGAGTAACAACTATGTCTTTATTTGTATTTGCGTACAACGGTTGGTATATATATATATATATATATATATAGAGAGAGAGAGAGAGACTATGGTTGTATATATAAACACTCACAGAAGCTGTTCTTGTGTGTTCCTTTGCAGATTGTTTGAGACGAGCGAGATCAGCTTCCTGCAGTAGCAGCAGCAGCAGTAGACAGAGCTCTCAATCTTTCAGCGTAGCTCAGAGCCCATACGACTGCTCGCTGTTCGGACTGCTCTAAAAACGGCACGCAAAGGCCGACTTCCGCTAGTGGGCAAGCTAGACTTACTCACGTATAGTCCTAGCACGGCTCGCTTGGGGTGGCTCGCGCAGTGCTGTGCTGTGTGGCTGAACGCGTCGGAACTTCATTGCCGCCGCCGCCGCCTCCTTCTATCGAAACCGTATGCGCTGCGAGGTCTGAATCTGTGGCTGCCTGTCGGCTTCCGCTGCTGGCCCAGGCGTCCTCCGTGTCACTCCGTGCGTGCGTCTGCTGTATGTCGTAGTGGTTCGCATCAGCCCTGTCGCTGAGGAGAGACGAGCCGGGCGTCAGCGCAACTGCAGCAAGCACAGAGCGGGAGCCTGTGGGTATTATCGCATGTGTATCGCAAATCCCATAGCAGTAAGCGGGGGTGCGGGGGTGGCTGAGCGGGTGACTGGGTGGTTGTGTGTGTGTGTGTGTGTGTTGTCATCCAGCGTCATCCACTCGAGACGTGGACTTGGACTTGTGACGCGATACGCTACTAAAAACCACTACCGTTTCTACTAGTTCGACTTGCTGTTTAGCGGCAGCAGCAGCAACAACAACGACAACAACAACAACAACAACAAGGACAACAACAACTAAAATAGCAACAAGGACAACATCAGCAACATCACGTTACGACAACTCGGGCTGCTTCTACTACTACTACGACGACAACTGCATCCGCAGTCAGAAATCAGAATTGACGACCAAGTGAGATACCTTGCACGTTTCATGTTTTGCTGCTGCTGCCATTGTTGTTGTTACTGTTGTTGCTGCAGCTGTTGTTGTTGTTGTTGTTGTTGCTGCTGCTTCTGGTATTCTTGTTCGTTGACAACTTTCCATGTGTCGACGTTAAATACGGGTCCCCTGAGGCCGAGCTCGCTCAACTACCTAGCTGCCTACCTGACGGCGGCCGCAGGACAAGCAGTAACAGCGACATTCAAGTTCACAACAACAACAACAGCAACAACGAAAACGACAACAACAATAACAACAGCAACAAAGAAAACAACAACAACAACAACAACGACAACAACAACAACGACAACGCCAACAACTACAGCACCTCAACCACCACAGACAGACAGACAGATACGTAGAAAAGCAGACAAAGCAGAACCGGGTGGAACAAGCGATAGCAGCATTCGCACCGATACCGCCGCCTCACTAATGTATTCTTCAATTGTTGGTGCTGTTGCTTCTTGAGTTGTTGGAACTAAGGTTTTATTGTTGTTGTTGCTGTTTTCGTTCTTGCTGCTGTTGTTGTTTCTGTTGTTGCTGCTGCTGCTGCACGTTAAGTAGTTCGGGAAAAGCTGGCCGACGAGACGTCGCCATCGTGGCACGAAGCGGGCCTACCGCCGGGCTTCACGTTTGTTGTTGCCGCCACCACCACCACTTCGACCGCCTCTGCCACCAGCTCTCCCC
This sequence comes from Dermanyssus gallinae, assembly GCA_003439945.1. Classification (NCBI taxonomy): domain Eukaryota; kingdom Metazoa; phylum Arthropoda; class Arachnida; order Mesostigmata; family Dermanyssidae; genus Dermanyssus; species Dermanyssus gallinae. Next base: position 423,571 of record QVRM01007076.1, on the reverse strand, counting down.
GGCTCAACCGGCTCGATCAGATGGGCTCGATGGAATGGGACCACGTCAAGCGGGCGACCTGCTACACGAAATGGCACACAAGCGACCAGGACAACGTCGATCTTCAGTTGTCGCCCTCGCCGTCCACGTTGGCTGCTCACGTCGTCCGGGCGCCGAGACGAAGGCCGCGACTTTTCGGCACGGGCGGCGGTGGTGGTATCGCATCATCGGGCGGCACGCACGCCGGTGCCGAACACTGGATCGCCGCCTATCGGACAACTCTCACCAAGGTGAGACGAGACGCGGATGTCGCCGATTGTACAGGCGACAAGTCGCGGTAGATCTTCTAGAAGTCGTTGAGTGTGGAGCTTATTGCTTGTCGCTCGCTCACCGCTATATCGAGAAAGACTGGTAAAACAGTAGTTGCTATATATATATATATATATATATATATATATATATATATATATATATATATATATATATATATATATTTGTTTTGGTTTCTTGTTACAGCGTTGCATATGCATTCCTATAATATACACGCATAAATACACATATACATTTAAGTTAAAAATATTTACTTGTTTTTGTCACGTCGTTCGCTTAGTGCCAACCGGACAACTGTTTGGGAAAAGGTTAGCTACACGGAGAACGGTAAAATCTAGGCCACAAATAATTCCTTTAGACTAATGCTCAAGAAGTGACAATAATATAGGGTCTACAAAAAAGTATTTTCGGATTGGCGCTTGCGCGGTTTTAATATATAGTTTATGTCAGTGTGTCTAATCATATGTAGAAGTAATACAACTTACAACATCTTATGCTTACCGAATTACAAAATAGCATTCTCTAAGCAACCACCATCAAGACCATGACTGCAAATAACGTTTAGGTGGCGTTAAGAGCGTAAGAGACTTAAAACGACTCGACAGGGAATGTCAAACTAAAGACATCCCACAGTATAGAGACTGGGAAGTTAGTATGTGAACGAGTGCTGCATCGGCAGGGCGGTCTTTGCAAAAACCGAACAAATCAGAACAGGAAGTCCATATCCTCCAAGTGTCGGCTTCGGCGCTGCAGCACTAATCTCTCAAATATTTCTGAGACGTAATCGACCACAGGGATGGATCAATCGCTACTCAAGACAAATCTCTTATCTTTGTTTTTACATAGTGAGGCCACAAAAGAGCTATTTGGGCAACACAAAAACTGTTCAGGACCGATACACACACATATATATTTAATGATGTATACATCAATTATATATATATATATATATATATTTTTTTTTTATATAAAAAAAATATATATATATATATATATATATATACATAAATTATGGACTGCTAGCAGATACTCAATAAAATAAAAAAAGGCAACAACTGCCTTCACGCAATTTGTTCGCTCCAGTCGGCAGAAGAGCCAACGGAACGTGTAGGCAGAGACAGCGGAGAGAAAGGTCAATCGACAGGAAGTTTATCAACAGCCTGTTGTGGGTGTTGTTCTTTGGGGCACCTTTGACCATCTGCGAAGATGCTTTCCTCAACATCCGAGGGTGTTGAGGGAGTTGGTTACAACCAATAGGCTATATACTCTTATTACAACGTCAATGGACACATCGAGCGTAGGAAATCCTCACCGTCACTCAGAGACGCATAGAGGAGCAGTGGAGCAGAAACTGATACATACAGCTCGAAACACCCGGGTGGTTACGTGTTACCACTCGACGAACTTGCGCAGCTCTACAAATTACATTCCGTTTTACTACGAATGTATAAAGACTGCTATGTTATAGTGGTGTCTTTCCGATCGAGTAGGCCACACCACTTACTAACAGCGGACTCGCGTTGAGAAGACGATACTATCCTCGTAGCTTCGACGATATCTGTTTGTCAGTTTGTTTTTTGGATTACTTTTAGCTTGTATAAATATCTCGCAACACTGGTTTGCCGGTTTGGTAAACATCACTTGACAGTGTGGGATTCCGGCGTTGGCTTACCTCTTTGTCGCCCGCAACGGATCGCGTCTTGCTAAATTTAGTACGTGGAAATTAAGTCTTCTCTTAAGTTAATGTTACTGCTTTATGCTGTGCCCGGAGTGCACTGTGCCTTCCAGATTATGGCTCCTTGCCCTTCTGTATACGTTGAGGAGCTTCGTATGATCATTGCCAACAACTTTGGCTCCGTATACGGTTTTGTGGTGGCCTAAGCTTGTTGCAATGTATACGACTATATGGCTTTACCGGGTGCGTTGTGCCGATTTCATTGGCCCTTCTAACTAGATTCGGCTTCACTTCGACGGTGACCCTTAGCTAGACCAGCCACCTGCTCTGCTCATCTTGACTAAAAAGTATCCTTTAAATTAATGTTACCTCTCTGGAGCACTGACGCGTCGCCGCACGCATCGATAATTAATTACAGCAGGCTAAACGTGCCTGGACGACCCGTGCCTGGACTGCCAATGCACTTGTCCTTTGTTTGCCTTTCGGCAGTAATTATCTTCGGATATGTGCCGGGTATGTGTCCACGAAACTGCCTTCGCGTTGCTTCATAAGACGGACCCCATAAATACAAATCGGTGCAACGGTGGAGCTCGAACCCGTGCACCTATGTGTCTCTTCCCGTCGCGGTCCAACTGTTCGCTCTGCATTCAACTCCTCAATGATGTATAGAGCTGTATAGCGAAACAGAACGTTTCCTAGAAATCGAACCCTTCCGGATTGTCGATGCGCCGCAGAGGGGGTTGTATAACAGACGATGGGTTTTCTCCATTCGCAGCTCGGGACATCCCACCGCTATACGAGCTTCAGACATTCGCCGTTAGCAACTTCCGGCCCAAGAGTTCTCGACTCGGCGACTCGACCCGTGCCCACATGCGTATTGATTTGAGCTGAAAAGTGTGAATTGATTACACTGCGGCGTCCCGCCACCCCACCCGTCATCTAGACATATATGTACATGGCATCCCCACTGCATTGACCGCAGCTCACTGGCTAGGCTATACGGCCTTGCTTTTATTCTTTTCTCCCCCTTCGTTTCTATCTTTCGCTTCAAGCGCCCCCCCCCCTTCGAAGCGCAAAGTATAGATATAGCTGATGCAACGTCAATTGTGCGCTGCTTACTAAAAACTCGATCTCACGTACGACTTGCTTATACTCACCGACAGAACCCGTATCGCAGACACACGATAGGCCCACATCGATTGAAAGCCTTGTTCTGGTCCCGCCACTACAATTTGTTGCGGCTGATAGGCTACGAGATTGCAGTTGATAGATCGCATTGGCATCTGATCTGCTGAGAGATCGTTTTCCCACCTGCTGTATAATCATGTCGGCCCGGACAAGCAAAAGTGTCGGCCACGTGCTTTAAGCTTGTTCGCTGATTCGTGTATGGCTTCGTCGTGAGGAGGGAAACGACAACGACGACGACGACGATAATATGAATTATAACGGTTGTGAACAGAATTTGACTTTGATCAGTAGATTCAATCCTCTTCGGCTTTCCTGAACCTCAGTCTGTTGCCAAAAAAAAAACAGCGTTTTTCCAAACGTACCAGTCTTTTGATGTGGTCCACTGCTTGGGAGCTCGCGTTGGTAGCTCACTCGTATCTGACTTGCCCTCACGATAGCCTATCCGATAGATCACATTATATATATATATATATCTATATATATATATATATATATATATATATATCGGTCGTACCAGCCATTTAGCCGACACATGCAGCTGGGCAAGAGTAAATAATGATTGCTGTCTTCTAGTGGCGTTATTCCGGTCGAGTAGGCATCACCGTTGTTACTGGCAATGACGCGCTCGTTGCTCGCCTTGTCGCAGCTTCAACGTTAAGACTAGCATGGTTATTTTGCTAGTATATGGTTTAGGTAGCATGACCTATGGTGTTATAGCTGTTATTGTCGATGTTATCGTTGCTGCTGCTGCAGGTGCGATGCTGTAACAACTGATGTTATTCCTGCTAACTGCTGCTGTTGCTGTTGTTGTCGTTGGCCGTGCTAGACGCAGAGTCAATTGTTGTCAATAAGCACGCTGATCGAGCTTCGATCAGCGTCTTCACAGCTGAAAGACGATGACGACGACGATGATGATAGCCGTTTGGTGACACGTGACTCGTCCAGGTTGCTTGTTGGCTTGTCGCGAGCACAAAAAGAGGGATGTTATGACGGAGGAGGTGGTCGGATTTGTTGTGGCCGCTTCAACGGCGGCGGCGGACAAAAACTACCTCCCGCAAGTCTTGCGGCGAGAGGGACAAGGGCAGTCATCGCGAGTCGCTTGTAAGCTCTCGGTGTGAGTAGGCTGACCGAACTGGCCGAACCCAACATTATGATTTGCCCTTTGGTTGTTAGCTGCATCAATGCTCTACAGGGTTGGCCTCTCCGGGTGGCGGGCGGAGATGTGGGCCTAGGGGTGAGGTTGCGCTCCACATCTACAGAAGGAGATAAGGGAGAGCCTATAGACCTTCAGGACGTTCGGATAAGGGAGTTCGTTTGTATGACACCATATCGAAAAACGTTTGTAAGTTGTAAATCAGTTGTATTATATATATATACATATATATATACATGTATATATATATATATATATATATATATATATATATATATATATATATACATACATACATACATACATTTATTGAACAGTGTATGTTTTTGTCTCGAATTTTGTCTCCCTCTTCTATAATATAATTCTACATAATTGAAGGGTAAAGTGAAATTCTGCAAAACCCCTCACATGAAAGACCAAAAATGAACTATTTAACCTGTCTTCTACTTGTTCTATACCAGCATTAAGCTTACTCTTAAAGATGCATTATTTTTTTAGCACGCGTCAAAAAATAGCGTTGCGGTGACGCTTGACACTCATATGTGCTAATTTCTGTGCCGTGTCTTACATACTCGGCGAAAGCTGCAACCTTAATATTAATAGAGTGTAGGTCCAACATATATGGTTGCTGACAATTCTAAATCTAAAGCTTTTCGATAATTTAGCACTCGCATTTCGAGCTTGAAACAAAACTGCGAGTTGCTCGGCCAAGTGGTATTATGCACAGCTTTAGAGACATGCGAGGAATGTACACTTCATTTTTGTATGCCCTGAGCATTTGATGGCCACAATGGACCTCGCAGATGACGCCTCGTTTCACAGATGACGCCTATCGCAACACAAGCACCAATCCTATGCACTTCAGCTATTTGAACCGCAACTGGGCACACTGCGTCGAATAACACCACCACCAGGGCCACACAAAGTATTGTCTTCATCCGGCTCTCTATCATGGTGGAAACGCACGCATCTTCAGTTTAGACAGTGGTGCTGGGATGTGTTGGGACCGATACATTCATTCGGCAAACATGAACTTATCGATCCACGATGCGTAATAGGCTGGTGGGGCTTCTGTTGGGAACCTTCATAATTAATGAACCCGACAAACAAAGTGACCATCTCTTATGGATGCTATGCAGCTGAATCGTGCTCAGCTAATTAAATTGTAATACGAGTTGTTTAAGGCTATATACTGTTCATATTGTTTTGTAGATCGTTTACTTAGATTGCGTTAGTTACGCGACCGGTTTAATTTCCACTTCAAGCGGCTAAAACGTGTGTTTTGTGGCTTTCGGGTACATAATACACTTTTGTTCACTAATAGTGCGCGAGTTGGTATGAATGGCAATCCTGGCCTATTGAACGGTTGCCGGGGGGAGCGGGACGCATATAAGTAGTCTTAGACAATTAGTCGCTGCCTAGCCCGACAGGATACTTTCGTTCAACTCGCTAGAGGATCTGGCCAGCACTAACAGTTTGGATTCAATTTTGAAAACCGCAAAACTATTGGAAACATTTTGAAACGACAGCAATCGGGCCAAATCTTTATCCGTGAGTCAAAAGTAAAATTTCTTGCCAGGGAATTATAGATTTATTATACGTATTATGTACATTTATCAAATTTAACACCAAATAAGCTACGTGTGAAAAGCAAGAGCTAATGTAGTCCAAATTTTGAGTATGGAGATATACAACGTTAACAATGTATAATGCGCCAAGCAAAATTTCTCTTTTATGCAAATCTATATCGTGGGCAAAACCCATGCGTGCGCAATTGCATTTTATGAGAAATAGTTGTCGACATGTCTCCGCACAGTGCGCGGCAAAAGGAACATAGTTGCACTGCTCCTGCTCGGATCAGGATTAACCACTATGAATGTGATTCGCTTACGAATCAGCTCGCCTCAGTACATATTGGCTCGCCTTCTAGGACTTTTCTTTTCTTTCTCTCAACACCAACGACTGGCCTTGGAGTCACTTCGCATAAAAGTGAAACGTTGACAGATGATGGAAAAACTGAATCCATTACTCATAGCGGAGGTGGTAGAGCCAGCGCAGATAAATAAACGGTTGCGTGGACCCTATCCACGATGAACCCTGGTGTTCTTGCTTTAAGTTGATTTGTCTCAGAAAGTAGAGATTTATCGAGTTGTGTGATTGTAGCTACATGAGCACTGCCTTCTTTCAGTCAGTCGACTGGAATGGATTGAAGTGATTTTTCATTGTCAGCTGTGAGAAGATGTGATAATGGCATTACTCTTGTAGCAGAAGGTGCCCTTATGTCCTAGGGGACGATTGGGAATAGGTACATATGCTCGGTGACGAGCGTAAGAGTTACCTTGACAGATGCTCACCAAGGACGCGATTACGTGGTTGCGAAATGTTTCGTACTTTGCAATAGGTAGTTATACCACTGTAGTTGTTACGATTAGCGTTTGATTAACTGTTGGACTGACAACGTCACGAGAGCTCTGTTGAACGCCTATGGGGATTTGAAGTAAACCTGAGCTCAGGCTTCTTTTGCAAACACACTAAGGAGTCAAGCCAATGAACCAAGAAATGGCTGGCGTGGTATACTGTAGTGCAGTATGCAGGACTAGCTCTTTTGAGGCTTTGGACTTCTGCTCCAATCAAATATAGCAGTGCTCGTAAAACTGCGTCACACTCATTGCCTTAAAAAAAGTAAAAAAAAAAAAGTAACACCGTAAAACATTGCAAAACACATCTACAATAAACGATCCCTATTGCAGTGTGAGAATAGTATTGGCCCTTCGCAAAACACTACTCGTTGTTCATCTACGCCTATCTCACGCCTGCAAACTTCGCCAGGCTTCACCCGTATCTCCTCCGTGACGCCCTCACACGAAATAAGCACGTGATTTGATTTCGTGCTTATCCGAAGATGCGCCCACATAGATCCAGAGATTGCGCTTTGGATCAGGACAAACGAGTCCTGGACTATCCAGGAGTTCTAGCGGCCCAGTGTTGCCCAGCTGACCAGTCCTGGCATTTTTTGAGCAGCAGTTCTTCTCTCTCTCTCTCTCCCCCTCTCTCTCTCTCTCTCTCTATATATATATATATATATATAGTTTATAAACATTACGGTTGCGCGGCGTCTTGCGTACGATTGTGCAGCAAAGACTGGGGGCCATTCTTCAGATATCGAGCGGGACCGGGTCCCGCCGCTGTGCCGCCCCAACGATCTGACATTGCTAACAGCCCTGCGCGCCAATCGGCCCTTCCAATTCTTCTACCCGAGTTTAGGCGATCGCCCTCCAACTCTCGTGCACTTTGTTCTGACCCATATGGAGTGCACGTGCGGCAGTTTCCAAAAACGTTGTTATTGTTGTTGTTGTTGCAGCTATTATTGCTGCAACAGCACGCACACACATGCGTTGCCACAGTTGAGTTGTTATTCCTTGAACGGCGATCAAACTGCTGCGGGCGTCTCCAACAATAAGTTATTTTTGAAATTGAACCAACCAAACAAGCAACGACAGCAAACCTTGGCCAAGCGGCCGTTGCCAACGCGAGAATTGGAAAAGCCCCATTGTACTGGACGCTATCACGTACACCGGGGGCGTGCGCGTTGTCGTTGTTCTCGTGGCTGCGGTAGGCCGGCTAAGAAAAGAAACTGCATGAACGAGGGAAGTCAGAAAGATATATCGTATAGTTCTCACTTTCGTATACGTAGCCAGCGCACTCAAATCGTATATTGGAAGTCGACAATGACGATGACCACGAGCAAGTGGTTAGAAGATTGTTGAAGAGTTATGAAGGTGAGAGCCAATTGGTAGATGCAAGTATATATATATTTGTTTTATTTTATTTTTTTCGTCAAACTCGTTAAAAATGATTTCTCTCATGCAATTGAGGCACAAATATTTTATTGAGGGGTGACAGTAAAGTTACGAACAATTGTTATATCGATGTGCGATTGCGAGGGAACTTGAACACACCAGCGTCTTTGGAACAAAATTCAGCTTCGCCCGAAAGTTAGTCGTATTATAGAGGGTTTGCATGTTTCGTGTTCTTTCACGTTCAATGTCTTCACATTTTGCTATTGCGCCTTACAAAACACACATATTAAGGATACATGCGTATGAAGATAATTTCGTACCAAATCGGTGGTGGCACAATTCGTGGTTGCGTAGAAACTTAGGCTTTAGGTGAACACGTCAGAAACGAGAGCAGACATACTTATTACAGCTGGCACTTTAACTTGCTGTATCGACCAAATGTTACCCGTGCTGACAACAGAGGTACTTTGTCCGAAGACCTCACATATGACAACGTACTAGCCGAAATAAACAACTGGATGAAAAAGCTTGTTTACAACTGGCCCCAGCCAAATGAAAGTCAGAGTACGACAAACTCACATGAAATCACCTTTAATAAATAACCAATAACAAATTGTAGTAGTGCGTAGATTTTTAAATTTGTTTATGGTTATTTGTTAAGAGTGAATTAATGAAATTACAACTAAAAGTCCAGAATATTTAGAAGCATGTTTACGAACATGTACATTGAGTACCTACGATGTTCACAATATACGTTAATACCGCGAATATCACATAGTTATAGAATCACAGATTTGCCCTCATTGGGCCAAGCTTCCTTCCACGTTTCGCATAAGTTGGCTCCCGTACTAAAGAATTCAACGACCACTTCGGCAAACTTAAGCTCCAAGGTGTGCAGATGCTCGCGACAGGCGGCCGTAGCCAAATCACAGTCTGAGGTCTTCGCTAAATAACGTGATGTTAGCGAGAAGATACACCAAGCGGTTTCGCGCATAGCAGTGTACTTTCAGGACCTGCTTTCTAAACAATGCTTTGAGGCGATCTGGTTGTTTCAAACTCTCGACAGTAAGGTACCCCAGATTACCTTGACTCTAAACGCGGCGACTGGTGCCACCTTCAGGCCAAAGAGGCAAATTGCTATTGTTAGAGATAGTCGTTGTAGAGGCTTGATTGAGCCTGCTGCAACAAGCGCCTTCCTGCATCTCTCTGTCAGGCGTGCTGAGAAGTTATGGCCGTTGCTGAGAACAAGAAGGCCCAGATAACCAAATCTATTGGCGTAAAACAGTCATCTGGGCGGAGGCTGTCGTCCGCCGTCACAGAGCCATCTCGCTTAAATTTTACCGCCTTCGTCTGGTCGTTAGACTTATCGTAATGCCGATTTCGCCTAGTCAATGCTTGTTGCAGCTGAAAGCGGCTAGATCCCGATATGTCTAGGTCATCTGCGTATAGAAGAACTTTTACGATGTTTCTGGCACAGGAGTTCTCTCTAATATGCCTTTTAGAAGAACCGAGAACAGAGACACGCTTACGCTGCGCTACGCCGGCCGTTTGGTGAATAAGGAACACTTTCGAAAATTTATTCTCGATTTTTCAAAATCCTTGTATGAGTTAATCTGCAAAGAGGAATGCCGATTCACTCTCTGCGGATCGCACATAGGCCGCAATCAGGTTGGCACAGGATTTTCGCAGGGCGATGATGTCATTTTTGACGATCCTTAGTGTCTTCCACGACTCTGCGGCCGGCCTCTGCTCCACGAACGAGAGCTGTTCTTCTTGCACCCGCCCTGTTATCCCAAAGTAATTAGAGTCTGCATGCGAGAGTCGCCGATCCTTGGGCTGCTGGGAAAAGAGGTACCGTTGAGAGGGTTGTTCGTGTTTGACGACGTACTCCTGCTGATTTGCTGGGCCTCTTGGATAGTGAAAGATCATGCGCTGTGTTCTGCTAGCTGCTGTTGGATCTCAAGAGCAGCGCTCTCCTGTCAAACCTCCTTGCTGTAATCCCTTCGAGATTCGCCCGGATTACGATGCTGTCGTCCTTCCCACTTGCTGTCCGTCCTGTGTTTTGCCAGGCCTGCTTCGAAAGAAAGTTTCCTTCTTCCTGCCGCTTAATGTGCGATTCGCTTGGCCATATCACTTATACACCTAAATTGCATATTGTTGTAGCGGTGACTCTCGACAGCATGCTGTTAATGTGTGATGGTCAAAGGAAGAAAAACGAGAAAGTGGCACCCTTTACGGCGGCCTTATGGGCCAGGGTGTCATTCGCTACTTTGCAGTCAAGGCCGGAGTCAGAGTACCAATTGGACAAACAAATGTCAACCAATAGAACTGCCACTAGAAGGAACGAATATAGAAATATTTAAAGCAAAAAACAAATATTTAGTAAATCAAATTGGTTAAAACATACTTGGGATATAGAAATAGTTAAAACAGTAGAATGTTCATAAGATATAAATAATTAAACAGTAAATACTTAAAAGATAGAAATAGTTAAAACAGTAAAATACTTGAGAATTATAAATTGTTAGAACAGTAAAATACTTAGGAGATAGAAATTGTTAAAACAGTGAGCTACTTAGGAGATAAAAATAGTTGAAACAGTAAGCCACTTAGGACATAGCAATTGTTAAAATTGTAAAATGCGTAGAAGATTATTTTTTTTAATACGAACTTGTTTTATTTTTGTTTGCTTATTGACAAAAATAGTTAAAACTGCGTGTGCGCCTAACACGTCGGTATGATCGGTTCCTTCGTGCGACCGGTATGATGCGTATTTGATGACTGGTTCTACACAGGGTATATTATTGCAGAGACGGGCGATAGTCGTTCTGCAGAATGCTCTGAATAGTTAAAATTTTTGAAACTGCGTTATTATGCACATGTTAAGCTCTACGAGAAATTACTGAATTTTGCCGTCCAAAAAAAGCAGTTTCATACAAAAAAAAATATATATATATATAAATTTGTATAACTAACAAAGAGCTCTGAAATGGAGATTGACTGTATACCCATGGTGGAAGTCCAGTGGTGATAGAGTAGGGTGTTTTAACGTTAGTTGCATAATCACGACCGGACTCTCCCCGGTGTGTGTGTGTGTGTTTGATGCCCCAGAATTGTATACTAAGCAAGCACTTTAGAGGGCCACAAATATCGTTTTTCGAATTTTGACTATACCAAACTTTCTAAACAATATGTTCTGGGGCTATACGTTTTTTTTTTTACCATTTTGTGGCCCTACTGCATTTATATGTAGTTTTTTTACCAATAGGGTTTTTTTGAGGAACTTATGCTAGTTTAGAATAACCCAGCACTATGAGCAAGCGATCGGGGGTGATCTGCTGGGGTCCGCTAAAGTAATTGTCGACACGTACTTTAGAAATCTGCTGTGACGATAAGAAAGAAACCGCCCGAGAGTAACGAGTAACTGACTGTGTGATTGCTTAGTTAGATGTGTGAACATTCGGTGGCTAACTTAATCGAAGTCATTTTTCTGATGAATGTTTACAAAACGAAATGGTTATTAAGATACAGTTATAGATAGACCAATCATAGAGCATTGCAGTCAACGCGAGTTGACTCAAAACCATGTCACGCGGAATCAAAACAGGTATTGCGTTTAAGAAAGGTGAAAACAAAGGACACCGACATCGAAAGTGTGGCAGGCTGCCGAGCATTAAGCCGCACGCCGACAGTCCGCGAAATCCAACTGGGCTTTTGTATCGGCGTGACGAGGTTTTGCTTAAAACAGTTCTTGGAAACGTCTATGTATCCTTAACTGGCGCATTTTTTTAAATATAAAATAAAGTTTATTTCCGTATAATACATTAGGTATATGTTACACACATCAACAAGCTAAGCCAATGCGCATTATGACTGTCACGTGTCCGTTTCGTTGAGGCCAGGGCGAGACCACTTCAGGAGTGCGCCCCGAACGGAGGCAGCGTTTCCACGTTGTATGTCAAGATCCAGGCGTTGTTTAAGAAAGGACGATGACCTGTTATCACTGACGCATTTTTTAGAGGTTCGGTCATAAAGCTGGCCAGCCTATTAAAAATAAAATCAGGGGCATCCCGCCTAGTGTGCAATCTGGTTTCATGCCAGATAGTATTATAAAAATCAGATTGAACGAAAATGATAACGTTTGGTCGCCGACTTTTTGAGAATGAAGTTGAAAGCAAAATATCCATGCACGATAAATATATATATATATATATATATATATATATATATATATATATATATATATATATATATATATGTTATATATATATATATATATATATATATATAATCAACTATAGTGATCAAACAAAGCCTTCTGCAGAGGTCGTACCAGCGGCAGCTACAATAACGTCAACAGATCTAGCGCTTTGAGACGCCATTCGAGGTGGCCACTTAACCGCACGCTGAAGTCTACGAGTGAACGATGAAACAAGGCGACGCCCAGCTAGTGTGCGAACATTGCTGTATCGCAGTATCCGAGTCGCGATGCAACTTCATTCTGAGGTGGCAGACAGCAAACTCAGCACGAAGTGAGTTAAAGCCAGGCCACGAAGAAATAAGTGGTCGATAAAGGTATATAGACTTTCTCTGTGTTTGTGCTACTGACAAGGCCAGAGCAGCGAATCAAACGGCGCCGACGACGACGACGACAACAACAACAACGCCACAGCGTCTTAAAGGCCATTTCCCCACAAGACGTCCCCTTGGCTGGCAAAGACTCTCCTTTCTAGGAGAACCGGGGGACACTTTGTGAGGCGGGGGGGGGGGGGGGGTTAGAATGGGGTGTGGTTGGACGTTCTCCCATTGATTGGCGTAGACAAAATCAAATGATAGATGATAGACTTGCCGTAGGGACAAAACGCCTTGCGTAGGCAGCGCTCTGCTTACCGTGGCCGATGGCAATTGCCGGCCCTATGAGATCAGTTAAATGACGGCTATCGTGTAGCGCGTTCAGAGCGTAGACCCAAAGCCCTTTTATGAGGCAAGGAAAACCCTCACACAAAGGGGCCTCGCAGGTGGCCTGCGTACGTATCCTAAAGTCACTTCCGCGCAGTGTCGAGGCCTTTGTGCGTCGCTATGCGACTATATATGTATGTATATACGTGAAGACACATATATGAATGAAGCCCATAGTCATTATTTGCCCATAGACACAGACATACTGCTGCTGGCTCGCGTCGTGCCCTTTCTACCGTACCGGAACGCCTGAGCTATCCGTAGCTATTGAGCTATTGAGAACGACCTGTCTTTTAAGCGGCGACTGGTGCTAATAGGATCGGCGTCCACCCGTCTGCAGCAACCAAAAGAACAATATATATATATATATATATATATATATATATATACATAGCTTATTGTTTTAAAAGTTCCACAGTAATCTTTTAAAACGAGGGTACCCTTTTATTGAAACTATTTTAACTCGAGAAGCGCTCAACGGTGTAACAAAATAAACCTGCCATCATTTGAACGCGTGCAACATAAAAATGAAATTTGTTAATCCTCTACTCGACGTAAACGACACTTTTGCTTGCTTAAACCCCCACGGGAGCTATCGACGGGATGCAGCGAGTAAGCAAACGACAAGGCTTGTGTCATTACACAAAAACCCTACGCGTCGGAACTCGACGGCGACAACGACACCGTGCCGATAATATGTGTGTTAATTTTTTTTGCAGCTGGTAGCTATTTGAAAAACGGTGCAGTTTATACGTCGACCGCTTACCAAAACGAAACGTGTTCTCACAAGCAACAACAACAACAACACGAAGAACAACAATATTGAGCGTTTCTACAGGTTTCTACAGTTTGGTTTGCATGGCAACCCAGATCAGTCTCGGCAAACATTGTGCCCTTAGATGACACGCTCTGTCCACAATGCCACATGATGGGTCAGGACCAGCTTCTACAGCCAACCACAACAACACTTAGCCTTAATTTGTTCCTTGACTGCAAACGGATCTGCTGAATCCAGCTTGCTGATATGGCGGATGGCGAACACAATATCACGTGCCGATCGATACGCCGTGTTCGTAATCTGGCAAATCGGCCCCAGCGGCCCGAGCAAATGTGTGCCTGTTGTGGTGCAGCTGCCACGTGAGTACAAGAAATTGCAATTAAAATGATGATATTCCTAACTAAATACCGTTCAGTTAGATCTAGAAGACAACTAGTGGGCTCTACTATGAGTTCGACGTCGCGCATCAGCCACGCACAAAGCATTTCATTAATCCTTCACACGCTCGGGGTGGGAACAGTTCTTTTGCTGGTAGTACAAATACTAATTATAAATAATAGTCATGCATGTCTGTTGAGCCACCCGTTTTGCCAGTTTCTAAACTATGACAGATGATGATAGTACGTTTCGGTATCTCTCTTTTATCTACATGAGCGGTCAGTGCAAGAGTAGCCCGGATTTGAACTTCAAAAGTACAATAAAGGTATATATAAATATACCTTTATTGTACCTATGTATATATATATATATATATATATATATATATATATTTATATATATATTGGAGTGTCCTATGCAACACTCGCTGGGCTGTATATCAAGTAGCGCTCCTATACGGAGTGTCACAATATCTGCACAGGCAGGCCTAAAAGACGAGTTTTGCCAGTTTCTAAACTATGACAGATGATGATAGTACGTTTCAGTATCTCCCTTTTATCTACATGAGCGGTCAGTGCAAGAGTAGCCCGGATTTGAACTTCAAAAGCACCGTGTCTCATGTAAAGATGAGCCTATTCCTGAGGCCAATTACAACCCATAGGCATCTTCAGTTATAGACATCTAAATGTGTTTGGGGCTTGCCTTCTACCTCGTGATTCCAGTCTCTAAAATCTTAGAAACATTCATTCGTTGCTAGATGGCAACATGTACGCAGCGTGTTGTGACGTTCTACGAGTCATGCTGAGTTCCGTGCCCAAATGCCTTGGAACTCCTGCCGTCCCAGGGTGGAACGTGGCCGGTAAGCCAATATGGCCTGAAACGTGAATGTAAGCGCAGTACGCGTGCATGTGACGCTCGCTCTCTCTATGTCAGCATACGATTTTCTTTTTCTGCCTCTCAACCTACGCCATCTCTCTCATCTCTCGTTCTTCTCTGTTCTCTAGCAGGTGCTTCCCTAAAGGCGTTGGCAGCACAAGTGAATGAAGAATGTTAAAGATTGGTTCGATCGCCAAGACCCCCCCCCCCGCCCTTAGCACCGAAGGTGGAGGTGGACAAAGACGTGCTACAGCTTATTAATTGACACTTATTAAGGAGACAGCGGACACATTGGGGATGGGGGAAGATACTGTGCAAAGCGATGTCGAGGCCTTCAAGACCGCGAGTCAGCTGAGAGAGTCTGTATCCCCATGGGGCCAGAGCGCGTTCGCCACATACCGAGAAAGTAAGAGATATGGATATATATATATATATATATATATATATATATATATATATATATATATATATATATATAGAGAGAGAGAGAGAGAGAGAGAGAGAGCGCGCGCGAGGGAAAGAGGGAGAGAGTAAGAGGGATGATAGAAGGAGAGGCGAGAGAGTGAAGAAGAATAATAGCTCACCGTGATCATCATCGTCCACGCCTTGTTATAGGAAAGCCGCTGTAGAATAAGGGGCCCCACTGGTCCAATCACTTGTGCGTCATTCTGGCCACTGGCTGACACCGTGCTGGTTTGGCAGACTACCCTAGGAACGAAGCCGCCGACACAAAGACCCGAAAAAAGCTCCTTTCTGTAGGAATCGCCATTGACGTTGCTGTGGAGCGATCAGGTACACAAGCGTACAGACAAACAACCCGGCGTTCATACTCTGCGGGACTACCAGGCTGTAGAAGTGAAAGGAAAATACACAGTTTAGGACTGATTGGCAGTCCCATCTGCGGGTCGACAGCGACGGGCGAACGCGAACGGAAGCGTCGCTCGAAGAGTGATCAGTCACACTGGAAATGTATGCCGCTTTTCTCGCTGGCTGTTACCGATAACCTTTTGTTTCACTTAAATTAGAAACTACAAAAATAGTTCAAACGAAACTGGTCAGACTTTAACTCTCTCTCTCTATATATATATATATATCATCGGTACACAGACTACGGCTACTATATAACTCTCTTTTTGTTTTTAGATTTTCCGTAAGGCTTTTGCCCGTATACGTTTTTCTCATGTCAAGGCAAATTTTAATCCACTCCGGCATTTACCTTGTCTAAATTGAAAACCATGCAAATCAATTTAAGAGTGGCCGGTCTGGGTCTCGAGCCCAGTCCTCCCGAATGCAAGACAAAGGCTTTGCCACTAAGTCATCTTGCTCGGATAGGTGCAGGTCTTTGAAAATCGTAATTAAGCAATAGCTGGTTAACTATTATTCTAATGCACGCTACACGAAACTAAAAAGCTATATATTATTAGTTATAAAGTATATAATATTAGTTAGCAAGAGCCTCTACAGGGTTTTGGGATATCATATTATATTACTTATGTACTGCGTTCTTAATAAACTTTAAAATATAAAAATAACGAAAAACGCGTTTCCACGTGCCCTATGGTAAGATGGTATCTATTATACTTACCGTCCGCCGTAGTATCTATCACGGAAAACTTGGCAACTGTTTTCACGAATTAAATGCATGTATTAATAACTTCTTCCACATCAGACAGCTGTGAGGCAGCAAGTATGTAGAGAAACTTAGCGTAGTTATCTAGTATATATAAATATATATTTATATATATATATATATATATATATAAATATATATATATATATATATATATAAATATATATATATATATATATATATATATATATATATATATAAATATATATATATATATATATATATATATATATATAAATATATATATATATTATTGCTAATAATCTGATCATTATTGAAGGGTGAAACAAATATATAGTTGGAACATATATGCAAGTGTACGTTCTGCAAAAACTCTGATTATAGGCATTATGGGTGCTGTGCGTGTTCTGTCTTGGCCTCGTTCTTGGCTACTCGATGCGGCGACAAATTCATCTACGCCGAGCTGGTCTGTCATCGGCTGCACACGGTAGCGGCCTGTGTGAAGACCTGCCGCCGCACCTGAGCCTCGAGCCGAGACGCAGCCTCATCCGGAAGCTGGTAAACTCCGTCAGCCGGGACCACATCCACAGCTGGCTATGGTAACTAGAAGTTTCTAGTTGGCTTTGCACAACAACTTCTCTAAGCTGTTAACTATACGGGACTGGTACGCTTACGCAGGACGGAAGAAAAAGCGTACCACGTGTACCTGCATTAACTTAAGTCGTTCGCGTTCTGTTTCGTGTGTTGATGATTGTCATCACGCATCTTTAGCACAGCACAGAGGCAAACACGATATAACACGTAGAGTTGTAGTACTTTTGATAGTACTGTTCGTCAACTGTTACTGCCGGTGGAGAGGCCGTTAACTGTTACTGTTGCCGCCAACTGGTACTGCAGAGGCTGAGAAAGGAGCAAGTAAATGCATTCCTTTAAATTCTGTACTATTTCTGCCACCTGCTTTCGCTACTGTGCAATTGTTCCAGCCCTTGCTCTCTCCATCTCTTCGCATTCGCTACTGCGGCCCTTCCACCTCTCCAGCGAACGTCAAGGCTTGCACAAAATCGTTTCCTTCACGAATGCGCGAGCTGGCGCGCGCGTGTGTGAAGGGGCACTCCGCCAGGTTTTGTGTGCCCCTTTAGGGCCCCCTGCGTACTTCAATTGCCTGTTCATCTCTCGGTCATATATATATATATATATGCATACATACATACATACATACATACATACATACACACATGTCTCGCGATCTGTGTTGTGCCCTTTGTTCATTGTTAGGTCGTTCGCTCCTCTTTCGCTGCTCGCAATCGAACCTGTAGTAGCCGCAGCAGCAGCAGTAATAGAAGTGGTGGTCGTCGAACGCAGGCAACGTTAGCAATAATAACACGAAGAAATAAGAAAGACAACCGAAGCGAATCGGCCTCCATGAACAACAGACAACGGCGGGGGAGGAGGGTGGGGGGAGCGGCGGCAGAACGATAAAGCCAGAAGAAAAGGTAAGAACGAGGGCGTCGCCACGGGGAGAATAAGAAGAGATCGTGCAACAACTGAGAAGCACACTCACACACAGAGAGAGCGGGACATACAGAGAGAGAGAGAGATCATACGCGCCTACCGGAACTGCGCGCTCTGCGTCCTACGTTGTTCCTGCAGTGACTCTGAATTTCTTCACCGTGCCCACGTGTTGTTCCCTGCTGTTGCCTTTCTAACCCTTTGGCCCGCCGTTCGACTCCGACCCCGACCCGACCCCGCCTCAACGGTAGCAGCAGCTGCTATCGTTGTTGTTCAGACGTCTGGCCAGACTGTCGATGCTGTTGCGATACTGTGCCAATACAACTGCGTCTGCTACTACAACGAGGAAGGGGTATTCGCAAGTCGGTGCAATCGCTGTTGTTGGTGCTGGTGCTGCTGCTACTGTTGCCGCTGACGCCAACTTTACCGCCACCACCCCTGAAGCGTAAGCCGGCAAGCGTCATGGTGTCTCCTGTGCTTCCGCCATTCTGGGTGGTCGTTCACGTCATCGGGTCGTTCGATGACGTCGAGACGCAAACGGCGACGACAACAGCAGCAACAGCAGCAGCAACAACAACAAAAACAATAACAGCAGCAGCAGCAACAGCAACAACAACCGTGCACGACCTGTTGGCCCTACCGGCTTGCTTTGGTGCCTGACGATCTCTCGGGGCGCAATGATGTACCGTGGGATGGATTGACTGAATTTTCCGTCACGTACACACGACACACATGCCCGTACCCCCAGACGTTTGCACGCCGTTCGGCGACCTTCGCGCCACGCCACCTCCGCCCCCTGTTTGATGCGTGGCGCCTCCCGGCTCCTCCTCCTCCGCCTCCGCTAAGTGGCCGGTTCTATCCAAGTGTGCAAACACAGACGAAGGGGCGCTGTCAACAAGAAACTAACAAACAGAAAAGAAGAGACTTGCCCGAGAGAAGACGCCCTACGATGGAAGAGAAAGGATGCTGATGATGCTGGTGGTGGTGGTGATGCTGTTGCCAATGATAGTGGTGGAGATGATGGTGGAGAGGAAAGAAATGGAAAAGCTGAAGAAGAAGACGAAAAAGAAAAAGATGATGACGAAGACAAACTGAGAACAAAGAGACACACCTTTCGTACGCCGAAAGTCGGCATACAGACAGTCACAACGACACGACCACGATAATGAAAAGCGTTGATGATAAGCTGTCTAGTAGCGTGCGGCGTCACCGGCCTTAACGGCGACAATGCTGGCATTCGTAGGGGTCCGTGGAGTACACGGGTCCGACGGTTTACGGCTCACTTTGCACCAACGCTGGAAAACCTTGGCGCGCATTGCTGCAACTTCTTGGTGTGTGGCGTTCTGCCAGTAATCGGTCGTTGCTGGGTAATTTCGTTTGCGGCTAACGTGCGTTGCCGCTGCCGTTGAGCTGCTGACTTCGTATAGAAACCTCAAGTGAGCAGAAGCAATGTCCGAATTGCGGCCTGCTTTCCAACCATCCAAGCTTTCTGCCGATCTACTAGTATTACTACTACTACTACTACCATTAGTACAGTCTATTGCCCGTCTATATGTCCAGCCATAAAGCTATCTATATCGAGGTAGCTATCCTTTCAACGTTTCCCACCCGACGTTGCCGTTCAGTAGAGCTCATGGAACCTAGTGGACGGGTAAGTGAGCGCGTGCGGCCGAACGGGGCTGGCTGGAGAACAGGGACCCGGGGCAATTTGGCCGTTTTACGTGCCGCCGGCCGGTAACACGATGAGTAACTCTTTGCTATATATATATTTATATATATATAAATATTGAATATATATATATATATATATATATATATATATATATATATATATATATATATATAGAATATATATATATATATATATAAATATTGAATATATATATATATATATATATATATATATATATATCCAATAACCCCTGACGGCAACCTTGACTCGATATGAACAGATTGTATCTGCATTGTGCAGGAATAATGATTGCATAACGAAAAACGACAACATGATAACAAAGCACACGACGAAACATTGTCTAACGGATACTGTAGGCCTAATAGTTTTGTCAATAAGGTTTTTGTTGTCAATAAGGTTTTTGTTTCTTTACAAATCACTAGATTTTTGCTTGACATAGGGTTGACAGAAGTACACATTTTTCTCAAATCCGTGACTTTGGGCATACAGGTAAATGCCTCGCCAATGTGTCGCTTACATAAAGCTTTCATCCTTAGCCTCGGAGGTCCTCCGAGCGCCACCAAAGCTCCTTTGAGTGCACGTGTTTCATGCGATTCATGCAATTTAGTACAACAAACAGTCGCCCTATAACCAAAACGATGTGTAGTTGCGAAAGTATGATAAAAATAAATATAATTATATATGTGTGCGCATGTGTACAAATGAGCACGAAATTTCGGCCTCACTGGGAAAGGAGTTTACACTCTCTAGTAAATCGTAACATCCCATCAGTTGTGGTGCTCTTCAAATGCACGCATATATATATATATATATATATATATATATATATATATTTAAAAAATAGCTGAACAAAAAATTAAAAACTACTCCGCTGAATAAACATTCACACAGGTGCCTGTGTGCCATATATTGACGTCTGGGGTATACATACGTACGTGCTGTATACATAAATGACCTTATGCAGAGCACGAGTGATTCGTGGCCGGTTTGCGGTCTTGTTTGCGCCTTTTGGCCTCTTCCACGGTGTACTACACACGATCTGACCGATTGTTCATGACCCACAGAGGCAGCAGCAGGGGCTGCAGTAACAGTGTCGGCGAACTGAAACTGAGTTCTCTCTAACCCTGAGAGTTCATCTCCCTGTTTCTCGTCGTCGTCGTTGTCGTTGCCGCTTCCACCGCCGCCTTCACTACCACCACCGTCGTCAGAGGGGGGGGGAGGTTCCTGTTCGTCGACATAGTAGCATACCCCACTAGTTTGCTACGCGTGTGTGTATGTAGGGAGGGGGGGTTGTGTCTTTACTCGCCGCGCTCAGAGGACCTACAGAGGACGACTAGGAATTAGCAAGCTAGGCAAGCTACCAGCGACCTGAACAACGTTGCTCGCACGGACCGGCTGACTGGGGCTCCCAGGAGTCCGCCCATTAAGTGTCCCTGGGCGCCGAGTGCCGCACAGTGCCGAGTCAGTCGGTGAGGATATGCGTCTCGCACACATGATGGCGTAACGATCAGAAACACGGTCGACTGCTACCGTCGTCATCGTCGTCGTCATCGTCGTCGTAGTCATACCTCGTCGGCTTTCCTAATGAATTAGATGACCCACTACTGCATGCTGCTCCATGTCCATACGTTGCCGGCATGCCTAACTAGCCAAATGCGCCAAACGACTCGTTCGGCAGGCCACAACGCCAGTTCCACATGTCTCGACTTTGTCATTCTTATTCGCTCAATCAGCATCAGCATTCTCGTCGTTCGCATCGAACACCTAAGTTACCACCCCCCCCAACCCCCCCCCTTCCCCGGACAGTTAGAAAGACGAGCTGATGAGCCTAGACGCCCCTTGTCACAATCGAGTCGATAGATATAAATAAATACATAAATAAACAAATATATATATATATATAGTTCGCGAAAAAAAAATACACCCACCCATTTTTTCCACATTACATACTTTTACATTGCATCTATGGGCAGGATGCCGATTTAATTATGCTGGCGTTGTGCACTCACGAGCCACATATTGCATTGCTTTGAGAAGAGGTCGTTTTCGGTGAGTTGCATCTTAAACATATTGCTATATATATATATTTATATATGACTTATGTGATCGTGTAATCGTGTTAGAAATATTTGTCGTCGTGCCAAAAAGAGCTTTCTTGGGAGACATCTTTGGTGTGGCATACACTGCTCATGAAGTAACAGCGGAGACTTCCGTCGACATTTGAGGTCTCGGATTTCTTTGAAACACGAAACCTTCACATTTGGCACAGCTACACCCGCGCGAAAAATTCGATTCTATTCAATTCAAGTGCATTTTTATTGTTTTCTAAGGGTAGAAAATATAATCACTAGCACGATGCATGTCTTAACAAGTGAATTGAGCGGAATAACGGCATTTGAGCTCATTTCACGGCTCGGCAGAGACAAAAGCAGACTCATCGAGTGCACCCAGCAATTATACTTAATACTTAGTGAACTTTCCGCTAAGTCGGATAACCTCAAAATGCATTCTGGTATAGTGTTGAACAAGTTTCGGATGACGTCCTGCAAGAGCTCGCCCTAACCCTTCATAATTGCCTCGTTTAGTTCTACCTGGTTCGAAAATTGTTTTTCATTGGTGAACACCTTTTCGTCGAGCCAGCCCCAGACATTCTCGATATTAAGATCAGGTGCGACCGCACATTAGCGTAGGACTTCACTGTAATGTTGTTTGAACCAGCTTCCGATCAGCCTGGCGGTGTGAATCGGGGCGCTATCGTAATGGGAAACAAAGTCGGGCCCTCCCATCAGCTAAAAATGCGACGATTGCTCTACTAGTAGATCCCTACAGAGCGTCGAATTAACACGACTGTCTAAAACACAATCGACGACTCTGTATGATACCCGAGATGGGCCAAGATCATCACCGGACCGCCACCTGAGTGCCGTTTTGACAAATTTCTTTTTTCCTTGCGCATGTCGTGAAAATAATTGTGAAATCCATCCGGTCCATCAAAGTTAAACTTTGTTTCATCCAAAAAGACCACTCGGTGCCACTCAGTGGCCCATAACATCGTATCATGGGCGAAGTCGGGACGAGCTTTCTGATGCTCAGCGGTCAATCGCGGTTTTCTCTTGTATTTTTTCCCGTGAGCCAAAGCGTCTTCCTAAGGAGGTTTTGCACATCTCGCACGTTCGTTTGCACACCAGCCGCCACCGCAATTGCCCTTGCCGAGAGCGCTGAGTTCGACGCTTTCTTTATAATTGCACGCTTGCTTCGTTCCGAAGTGGCATCTGGACGCCCGGAACTTATTTCTACGGCGTAATTTTCACCTAAGGTCACGAAGTTTTTCAATACTTGGGGACAAGGCTCCAACCGACGGAAAATTTCGCTATTAGAGAGGCCGACGTCTTTATAAGCCTTGGATTGGGCCTTTTCGTCACCTGTGAGGCGCCGGCCCAGACCCATCGTTTCAACACAGAAAAAACTCCTGGTAGGAGGTCTGTTTTTGTTTCCGTCGGGTCGTAAAATAAGCTCAAACATTATTCCGCCTAATTCACACGCTAAGACATGCATTTTTCAAGTGGCTATATCAGTTTTTCGCGGTGCAGCTGTGTCAAACATAGAGATCTCGTGTTTCAAAGTAATTTGTCGCCCCAAATGTCGGTTGGTATAGTAAATGCGTGTAATGTGACAAAAGTTAAACAAAAAAGGTTTAACATACAAAAAAGTGGCTGTATATTTTCTTCGCGGACTGTATATATATATATATATATATATATATAAGCCCTCTTATAACTTAAGCATAAACTAAAAGTTGCAACCTGAACGCCTTTATTATTAATTATAATGACCAAAACGCTTTATTCAAGAAAAATAGTTTGTCGAGGTGTGGCTCCAGCATCTGCCGTTGGTCTAGGAACTGCCAGCGATTACTGGAAGGTACTCCGTATTGCAGGACTATGACTCGCGATTTTCACGTAGGAGGCTCGGACAAGGGGGCTGCTCTTGCCGATAAAGTACGCGCTACCTGGCGAACGCAAGAACTACAAGGCCTTCGAGTGGAGAAGTTTCATCCGTTGCTCTCCTATCCCGATATGGAGAGGGCTAATGAAGTCCGCCTCACGAAAGGCTCGAGGGTGCTCTTCCAGCTAACTCCAACAGCGAGGGACAGTCAACTAGGTGCGACACTACATTTTACACTATATGTGTATATATATATATATATAACTATATATATATATATATATATAACTATATATATACTTGCCTACTTGAAAAAGATACGAAACAACACTGTGTGTATAATTAGTCTTTATTTAAAAGGACTAATCAGAGGCCTTGCACACCCCTCCCACTGTTTCACGAGCCGAAGTATTACCTGATCCCAGAATTCCTGCGGTTAGGTAAAGAGTTAGCTCTCTGCAAGTGTCCTTCAATTCGTCGTCCAGGTTAAAGCGCCTCTCTTTAAGATGTTTTTAGCAGACTAAACTGATGAACATCGCAGGGCGTTATGTCAGGGCTGTAAGGCACCAACTTTCATCGCCAGTGATGATCCGCTCCAACAATGCGGGTTTTTCATGATACTGGAATAAGTGTTGCAGTACTGGTCCCATACGCAGTTCGCCTTGCCATTCGCCGAACTTCTTCGGAATCCTCTGCACGAACAAGCTCCGGTAACACACCGCGTCGTGTACCTTGTCGATGAGTTTGGCCGCTATTACCGCGTGTTTGTTTGACCTGGTCTCGCAGGTGCCCTAGATGATCTCACGTATAATATGTTATTCTATTTTTCTAAATGTTGTTATTATTTTTGATTTAAAAGTTGAGTTCATTAGGCTCCTCGTGAAACATGACCCACCAAAACCCTTTTCTGATTCCATCTAGCGGCTTTGCGTGAAATAGTATATCTACACAACCTTGCACAAACAGTGTTTTTTTTTCGATTTTCCGTGTACGGTTTTTTCTTGTCATGGCTAATTTTAATCCACTCCGGTATCTACCTTGTCTAAATTGGAAACCATGCAAACCAATTTAAGAATGGCCGGTCTGGGTCTCGAACCCAGTCCTCCCGAATGCAAGGCAAAGGCTTTGCCTCTAAGCCGTCTTGCTCGGTGTAAGTAAATCATATAATCAGGTAACACAAAATTTTAAGTTGGCTCCTGTTTTGTGTTTATAAGAGTTGACTAACTTGTCTTCGGACGTCGTAATAAGCAGTTATCAGCGGAATAAACAAGTCAAAATCATATTGTTCCTAACGGTGCTTTAATGAAGGCAAAGCAGGGTGCAGTCAATAGCATTTTAGGCTTTTTAGCGGCGTGTTGCTTCGAGAATAAAGAATAATGACCCCAAAGGAAACTTTCCACTTTATTTTTTTCGGCTTATGTTTTAAAAAGCATTGATACTGGTATCCAACCATTACCAATAGTCAATAACTGTACTGCTCATCATTCACTAATCGTCACTAATCGGCGGCCATTCTGTGCCATGCTGGCACGTTGTGCATACCGTCAGAGACCCAGCCGTACACGGCCTATTCGTCACCGGGAAAAGTGCGTGGTAAACCCGTGTATGCGCACTTCGGCCAGCCGGAGGATTTCGACGTGTTGAAGTCGCGAGGCGTCACCCTCAATGGGACCATCGTCATTATGCGTTACGGCCGAGGCGAGCTGCTCGCCAAAGTGAAGCGGGCCGAGGACAACGGCGTTGAAGGTCGGTACACCCAGTTTATGCTAAGTGTCGTCCTAATACTATTAATACACTTTTATTGAATTTATTTTCTTCAGTAAACCCAAAATCTAAAAGATGCTTAACATTTTGAAAACACTATATGCACATGGAGCGAGAGTATTCGTATCCTTTTCCAATATTGAATACTTGAATAAATCCTTGCTGTATACCCCTGTCGGTTTACTCTACCCGGTCGGAGTAGCAATGCTAACGCGAGAAGAAGTGAGCTAGAGCTAAGAGAAAGCGATGAACGCGACCGCCATAGTGAGAAAGGGCTAACGGCATTTGTGAGGACTCGACTAGTAAATTTAGTATTCATGGCGTCTTTAATTTAGCACTCAAACTGTATCGGTATAATACTAGACACAGCAGGGAGAAGGTCTTTTAGTTTCTCGGAATAGATTATCTGAAGAACTGCAAGGTAGGCCGAATGACGATAAGCGATTCAAATTTGAATTCTGGGCAAGAAACCCTTAATGTTTGCTTGGATCCCGCCTATGGTCGAATATTGTTGCATAGTTATACAGACTATAGGAAAATATAAGTATGCATGTGCATACAATTTACTAAGCTGTAGTGTTCTAGACGAGTAAGAAAGGGGGTCGAACGGTTAGGAATACGCTCCGATGCGGTTATCGAACAGCAACGCAAAACATAGAGGGCATACGTCGCCATGTGCTATGTCATGCAATGAGCAGTAGTCGTGGAACATAATTTGTATACACACTGTGCACTATGCAGGGTTTGTGTAAAGAGGTAAAAAAGAAAGAGCCGATAGCATTGACAAAACTTCAATAGTGGACGCTTCTGCAGTTCGTGCAGCTGCCGATACACACGTGACAGCCGGCAATTTACTCGTCTCAGTGTCCCTAGTGCACATATGCAAACATATCCGCACAGACAATGACATGATACACCGCCTACCATCTTCTCTACTTCTCCTTCTGCTCTTTTTGTGCATTAAGGTTTTATTGATATAACCATTTCAACTTCTATTGCTACTTTGTTTTTTTTTGTTTTGTGAGAAGGAAAAATGCTTTTACGAACACCCAGAGCGGGTAGTGTGGGACTCGATGTCGATGTTGTTGGCATAATACCCACTAAAAACTTCTCACCTAAATGGCCTCAGGAAGAGGCGAGGAGCTGGAACCATTCTTTAATACTACTTCAACCCCTCTACTGCTACTACTACTACTACTATTACAACGCGGCAGGTATATTTTCGCTCGTGGCCACAACAGGGTCACGATATGTGCGCATGACGTACTGGAATTTTCTATCCTGCTTTGCCCTGTTGCCTGTACGTGTTGCCGACACGCCGCTGTGACAGGTGTGCTGATCTACGCGGATCCTCTCGACAGCGAATGGCAGTCGGTAGACCCACTCGAGTCGGGTGGGCCGCCCGTGCCGTGGGACGCCGTCCAACGCTCGAGTCTGAAGTCGTTTCCTGGCGATCCCGCCACGCCGTTCCTGCCCGCTACAGGCGACATGTATCGAATTCCGAGAGCCGATGCCCAGCTGCCGGCCATTCCTGTTCAACCGATCAGCCCTGCAGACGCTCAGCAGCTGCTCCGGTAAGTGGGGTCTAAGTAGGTGGTAGCCAACCCCCGTCGGTAAATGGTAGCCAACCCCCAGTAAGTGGTAGCTAGATCCCGGTAGATGGTAACCAGCCCCCGGTATGTGGTAGCTAACAGCAAGCCACTGTTACTCTGCCAATGCTCTTCAATGCTGTCGCGACTTGACGCCAGTCGGCGTGAAAATCGCGTTGCAATCTGGGACCCCTTCCTGCGATGACACGTAGCGCTGTAGCGTCGGTTTCCGCCGACGACGCGTTGACTAAGTCTGGCGTGTATGAAAAAACATTCCGAACAAAATCATCAGTCTATATGGTGCCCATATTCTTGTGGGTTAGTTCAAAATCGGTTCAGCAGTGAAGGCTGACCAAGACGTCGAAAATAACACGTACCGACTTTCAAACTAGTACCATAACTACTATTCTTCTTCGCTAGAACCTGTTCACATATTTACAGAATACCACATCATTTACTCTGGAAAAGGATACTATTAAAAGCAATAATCCATGGTTTGCAATAACGGTATTCCAGTAGACGAACATTTAATTTAACTGCAAACATTTGCTCTCATTTGCAGAGACATGGCAGGACCGATAGCTCCCGTTGAGTGGCAGGGCCGGCTCAACATTACATTCGCCATTGGGCCGGGTTACCGGGACGCAGCAGAAGTGTAAGTACGTCATTCAATATATATATATATATATATATATATATATATAATATATATATATATATATATATATATATATATATATATATATATATATATATATATATTTATTACGTCTGTACAAAATAATTTAACCATAAGCAATTTATCTATGGAGATTAATACTGAATATAATTCCAGAAAGTGCGTTATAGAAAACATCAATTTAGACGATCAAACTCCCAAATAAGTTGACCAGATAAATGCCATTAAAGCAGTCAATACGGCTTGGAGGTTACCAACCGTCAAGTCTGTTGTTTAGTCGTTTGGCTGCTGTGATGAAATATGCATTTTCCACCAAAAACTTAAGTAATTTCTGTAATAAAACTGTAGCCTAAATCAGACAATTTTAAGGGAGATAGCTTCAAACGAGCATATGTTAGGTTGACATCGACCCGCCACTCCTAATGGCAATCACCGGCCATCTTCTTTAATACTTCTCGCGGTGAACCGCCCGCCTCCAAGAAGACAACCTGGCCTGAAAACCCATTGAGCATTCGCCATATTTTGACTTGGGACTTTCTACTCCACACTGCGACTTACTCCAGACACTCAAGAACCTTTTACATCTAATGAGAAAGACCTCGTTACTGGGGAGGTGCATAATATTTGGGACGAAGAGTGAGAGGAGCACACTTCTTCAGCATAAGGAGATGGTTTGACAAAAGAAAAACAGATGAACTAATCTATAGCTGGCAAGCTATTTATTTGGCTTATAAGAGAGTAGACTATGGATAATATTAGATTCTCTTGCACACACACTTAATAAAAACACGGTACAATTAATTTACTATATATATATATATATTTAACGCATAAGGTTTACAACATACATTTCACTCTATCTGCTATCCCCAGTGTGAAACATTCAATCACTATAATGTTCCTTTGATAGGCCCCTTTTTAAGGCATCAATACATTCCATACATCGCTGTGTTCTGCCCGACTTTCCGATTATTACGGCGATCAGTAATAAGTTACTACGCACAGGTATGACATTTGAATAGAATTTGCAGCGTTCAAAACGCATTCTTGTTTGTGGCCGATTATCTTTGCCGGCGCCGTGTCATTGCCCCGGTGCTACTGGGGTAATCTTGTTGAATTTCTGACAATTACTCCGGCTTATCTTAAAGCGCTCTTTCTCGATATGCTCGTATTGCAGCGAAATTCACCTGTCGTCGTTCAATCTCTTTCGCGAGATGGCAATCTATAACGTCATTGGACTCATCCCCGGAACGCATGAACCTGGTAAGCGGGAAGAGGAGAAATATCTTGTATATCTACCGACGGCTTAACAACACTTTGGAAGCTGCACACACTGCTGTTAGTCGACAGCCTATTTGCTAAGTTAGTTAGGTGAATCTCAGTCTTCAACCAATAAATGCTTGCTAGACCCCTTGCACGTGATGAATATGACGTTTTCACAAAACGCCTTTGTGTATTTTCGCTCGCATAACACATAGAGGTTTCCTCAGGGGATTTGCTATGTGCGATGTATCGGGCATGGGTTAGCAATGATGACCACTTGGACACCAGTATGGCCGAGGTAATCAAACGGGCTTACTTAAATGAGTTCCTTCGTTGAAGATCGCCTTTGTGAATCTATCCGGAAACGACTGAATATTTGCTCAAAAGCCGAACATTGGTAAAATACATCAATTTGTAGGCAGTGAGCCACTATATTTGATCATTAACACACGAATGTCGTGAGAGTCTAGGAAAGAAGCAGGCAGCTGTGTGTCTCTTCCAATTGACGCGGCAGAACGTCCGATTGCAAAATTCGACGAATGACGAGTACCGAGGTGTTATCGAATCTCTGACTGCAGAAGGTGTTCAGCTGGCCGATATTTGCCGCTGGATAGCAGACATTCATTGGCGAGATTGTGACCGGCTCCGCCTCCATGAAGGCCGAGAGTGGTTGAGTGACGACCCGAAATCAGGTCAGGCAAACTTTGTGATCACGGTCGCACTCATCGACAAAGTGAGCGACCTGGTGAGAAGTGATCAGCGTGTCGCAATGCAAATGTTAGCATTGCGTTAGTTAATAGGTGTCAGCGTGGGAACGGTGTGGACAATTGTGCACGATATGTTAAATTACCGAAAGGTGTGCGCGTAGTGGGTTCCAAAAAAAACTCAGCGAACCGCAATAGAAACTGGGTATGGGTCCAGCACTGCAACACCTGTTCCGGCATCGTGCAGAGCGATACCAGAGCTTGCGACTTGAGCCCGCTACAGATTCAAGTTGGAGCAGCTTCAGCATCCGCCCTAGAGCCCTGATATGTCGTCTTGTGACCTTTATCAGGTTCGCATTCGGTTCGTTGAAAAACATTTCAAGGGGAGACGCTTTAATTCGGACGAAGAGCCGAAGGACACAGTGAAGGACTGGCTCTTGTCGCAGGCGTTGGGGCCTTGGCTGATTACTTTTGACTAAAGACTTACATTTTACCCACAGTGTCGTTTCGATAATTATTGAACATCGCTCATATATATATATATATATATATACACACATATATATATATATATATATATATATATATACAACGTTTTACACCTGGCCAAAACCTTTCAGCACTTGCTCGGAGTGTAGGCTTGTAGAACACTACTATATGCCGTTGTTTCGTTTTTAGCCATCTTTAGCTTGCTTATACTGGACTTACTAAAGCTTAATCTAGCAGAGCTGTGTACGTGCAGGGCAAGGCTTAACCCAGTTTAACAATAAACGAAGGAGAGAGAGAATTCTACTCGAGTGTTCGAATATCGTGTTTAAACTGCTACATTTGTTTTAAATACGTACGAAACGTTCATTTGAAATACGTGCACCGTTTGACGTTGTATCTTGCAATACAGTGTCGAACGGTGTGTGGATAGTAGCGGCTGGCTGTTATGGTGATCCCAAGGCGGGCAAGACTTTGCTGCTTTCCATCGACTATCGGCACTAGGCGGTGATTTGTCAAACAATTTTAAACAACAGCGCTGCCGTCCGGCCACGATGAACAGTCAGTTGCCTGCGCGAATGTCTCGCATGTTTATCGCCTGCTACTACATAGACATACATGTTAGCCCCACACTGCACTCGTGGGGTGGTCGCAGCCCCCGAGCTCACTCGTTTGCCCTCGTTGTTTAGCCTGGACTGCTACGCCCCCCACCCCCCTCCCCCCCGCCCCCTGGCTGGCGCTCGGCTGTATCGCCGAGTCCGATGAGCCGATCGAGTCCATTCGGTGTGTTTCGATTCTCGGCCGACAAGGAGCTACAACGAATGCAGCATTGAAATATATTCACCACCGTCGGTGAATAGCATCACACATAGTGATAGTAGCTGTAACAGTGGCCATGGCGCTGATTTGCCATGCAAATCCGTTCGACTTTCTTCGATCTTGTCGCTGTCGTAGTTGTCGTGGTCGCCGTCGTCGCTTCTCTCCATTTTCTTCTTCCTGTACTTATTCTTGGCCGTCTGCTTGAAACTGTACGTTTTCTCTACATTATTCAAGTCGATGGCCATTTCTCTCCCTATTCTTCTTCTTCTTATTCTTCGTCTGCTTGATTCTGTAGGTCCTGTCTAAGTTTTTCACGACGACGACAACGGTGTGAAGTCCACCACCAGCCTCACGCATATCCCTTTGCTTCCCTCCTGCAGCTACCTTCTTCCCCCTACCGCCTGTTCTCGTTTTCATCATCCTCATGTTCTAAGCCCGCGCCGCTTTTCAATCCGTTCGGAATCGCCCTCGAAGTGACTGGCGAAACTGAGTTGTTCAAGGTAGTATCTCTTGTACGCCGTCTCTTCCGTCTCCTTAGTCCTTAGTCGGTGCTCGCTGTTCCTCGGAATATACACAATGTTGTCGCTGTTACACCGCTGCCCGGGCCGGGCTGAGGGGCTATTCCCCCTTCGGCCCGGGCCGGGCTAGTCCCCCTTCGGCCGCATGGACCAGCCAGCACGCGCAGCCCTAGTGGGGATAACAGTGGGCACATGAACGGCAACGGCGGGGGGGCAACCGCAGCCGCCCTTCGAGAAACGAAATGGCTGTCACTCCATTACCAGGCCATGAGAGCGCCTAGAGAGCGATGACCGCTGACACACTACCAGAAGCAGAACGCTGTAGCCGCGCGACAATACTCGTAGCAAGCGCAAGAAGAGCCGCTAGCGGGCCGACGATAAACGAAGCGACTCTACTAATATTCGTAGTGTAAGTACTATAGTATCTAGAAGTTGTAGTCCCAGCAGGAAGCTACACAACCAAATAGTAGGCAGCACAAATCGACGGATAAGCGAGTTCGGGCAACAGCGATCATGTCGCCATCGGCAGATGCATATCGCATAGATCCAGATCTGTACACACACATATACACGTAAAGATACCACAGCTACAGCTTGAGATTTCTCCATTACGTGCGTTGTGAGAGGCGGCAGCGAATAGAAGGAGGTGGGGGGGGGGGGGTTGTATACAGGACGTGTGTACAATGCAAATTGTAGGCGCCCGTACTTCTGTTGCTGCGTGGTTGCAATTGTTGTTGCTGTTGCTGTTGTTGTTGTAATGGTTTTTACTGTTGTTGCTATCATCGATGCTGTTTTGGTGTTGTCCTTATTGTTGCTGTTGTTGCCATCGCAACTATTGTTCGCAAAACGTGCCGGTTGTATGCAGTGCTAACCGGCGGCCACCATATACTGACAAGGGGCGTTGTTTCGCTGTTGTATTTCTCGTGTTGCTCTACTAATGCTAGTGACGTTATTGTCAGCAAGCATGCAGCAGCAGCGGCAGCAGCAAGCATAACGTTCACTATATCTTGTCCTAACGTTGCCGAAGAACAATAAGTGGATCAGCCAATGTATAGCCGTAGCTCACTTATAAATATATATATATATATATTAGCATTTGGGTATCTACATATATGTATATACATACGCATATGCATATTGGCCGGCCGATCATTGTGAAGATTTGGCTCCGAGTGGCCAAGAGACGGCGAAAAAAAAGTGTGGTGGAGGTAGCGGTGAGGCAGGCATCAGCGGTGGGCTGGCGGGCTGAGGAATATGAAGCCTACAAGTCTTCGGTCGTATAGCGCTAAGCGACGTACGTATGCTTGACAGGTGTCTGGACAGCCTGTAAACGCCTGTATGAGTAGGTTGACTGGTGCTGAGCTTGTATGCATGTCTTGGAGTTGCGTAAGAGGCTTGCGTCTGGGCTTCTACTTCGTTGTCGCTACAGCCGCCATGACGGCCCTGGGGCGTCACCGACCAACCGCCACGACAGATCGCCAAGCTGGTTACAAGCGACACCGTGCCGCGCGTCTTTGCCAGCTGTCATCAGCTTCACACCTCAGCCGCTCAGTCGCCCGCTTCGAGAGGTCCACACTCAGTCAGTTGCCCTTCGTGTTCAAGGCAAGCGCTTATTTCCCCGTCGAATATGGAAACAAGCGAAGCAGGGGCCACTTATACTCGTGCCTGCTTCTAGTTTACTATGTTCGGAGCTGAGCAAACTGACCAACAACAACAACAACAACAACGATAATTGTGGCCGCGATAATAACTGATATATGAATACATGCTGTATGCATACAGCAGTACAATTGACAATAAGATGTTTTCTTCCAGTAAATACTCGACCATGCGTGCAAGAAGCTGTTCTGACCACGATGACTACCTTTAGGATGCTACGAAGAGCAAATCCTTCTAAGGACAAAGACGAGAACGGCTCCATTAGCAGTTGTGTGTTATTGGTTCCCTTCTGTGCGTGACGAACCTGTCTCAACAAGAGCGGAGAATATACATTTGGCGCCATTTCTGCTGTCTTTCTCTATGTCTTCCCTGTCTCTCTGACACATCAACCTCTAACACAGTTCGATGGTAGGCAGCTTGTTTTTATTTAAAACGGATCGCGATTTAACGCAACAACGCGTTTATATTGTAATTGAACAATAACAGTGAACGGTAGACTTTACAACAAAATTATCTTTAGCGATAAAGCCCATCTCTTGATCGCTTTGTAAACAAGCGAAATTGTCGCATTTGGAGTGACAAAAACTCACAAAAATTTAGTGAGAAAAAATGCATCCCAGGGTATTGAGCTGGAGGCATCATTGGACGGTGAGCAGTATTTGGTCCCGATAACTTAGTCTTCGTCCTTCAATTTGATGGTGTAGATTTCAAGAACGCGACTGTACCACTTGTCACACATTATACAAAACAATCTTATCAGTGTACTCCCAGCTGAGGTGGTGATTTTGGTGGTTATTGCAAGCTGGATACGGGGCACCCATTTTTATAGCAATTTTCCACTTAAATCAGGTTTAATTACATTCGTGCACGCTTCAATGTTGGTCTATTATTTGCTGGTATTTGCTGGTCACAGTATCTTAAGCATACACATTACTCTTCAAACTATCTCACAGAAAAAAAATAAGAGCCGCCCGGCAAAACAAAAATCTTGAAGGCCGCCCGGGATACTAGAGTAATATTTCGTATAGATGGCATGAGCTGGTCGTTAACATCAGGAGATTTAACGCCTCTGCACATTTTCACTGGAAATGTCTTAAAGTACACGTTTATGACAATGAAAGTACGGCTATTCAAATGCTTAACGAAACAGATTAGACGCTGCATCTATAAGTTCCAACCAGAAGTATCCCAAATCATGGTTGAAAATTTCGAGGTAAAGATGCAAGCGTGCCAGCAAAGCTGAAAGCATTTTCCAGATGTGTTCAATATATCATTCAGACATTTTCTATGTTATGACTGAATTCGAGTTTTGCAATAAATAAAACTGTATTTTATTTGGAAATTAAATTTTCCGCTCTTGTTGGGACTTATATATATATATATATATATAATTTTGGTGCTGTTCGAAAGTTTCCCCCTAAAGCTCCCATATTGCACAACAATAATGCACATTTTCGACTAGATTTGGCAACCTCTGTTAGCGTTTCGAATAGAAAGAGAGAACGATTCCGATATCTGCTCCTTCGTCCTTGCTTAACCCTACAGATACGGATATATATATATATATATATATATATATATATATATATATATATATATATATCCGGCCTCAGCAAGTTATCGCATTGGCTATTTATGCATTCGAAGCTATGTC
The DNA here is from genome assembly GCA_003439945.1 of Dermanyssus gallinae. Lineage (NCBI taxonomy): Eukaryota > Metazoa > Arthropoda > Arachnida > Mesostigmata > Dermanyssidae > Dermanyssus > Dermanyssus gallinae. Next base: position 388,582 of record QVRM01007076.1, on the reverse strand, counting down.
GATGGCCGGCGTTTGCCAGGCTTGCATCAGCTCGTGTCCACGTTTCGAGATATTCGAAACAGGCCGGTCGTACGATGCCGATGAAATCGTCGGCTACTTTCATGCCCATGAAGGGGAATACTGTGTGTGGCAATCTTCCCTTGGTCATCGACCAAAAAGAGCGGTTACCTTAGAAACGGTAGGAGTGCTAAGTGTGAAGTCGTTGTTGCTGTTGCCACTACTATAGTTACCGCCATTAGCATCGCCTTCACTTGTGTCACATATATCGTTGTTATTCTTGAAGCTGTTGTTGTCATAGCAGTGTTGAAAGTGGTGCTGACATCTTCTCATTACAGTGCTAGTATCACTGAGGGTATCTGTAAAGAATTGGCATGCATTGGTTATCTCGATGCTAATCGCGCGAAATTCGATGCGGAAAATAATTCTACCGAATGTAACACTAACATTACGGCGATGATATGTCTCTGCGCGTTCGGCACAATGGGTGGTGGACACTAAACGTTAACGAACCAAAGGACGTTACGTCATGATCGGATGCCACCATGATTCGTGGACGCAAGGCGCTTCTGACCCCGCAGCCGGTATGGCCATCCTGATGGAGGTAAGCGTCAAAACAGGAGATAAAGCATGCATATATATATATATATATATATTTATATCAACTTAACACTACCATATCTTGTTCATATTAATAACAAATAAGTAAACACTTAATCTTAAAAAGACTTTATACCTTTCATGGCGGTAAAGGTAGTCTGTTTGGGTTTGGATTGCTGTAGTTTAAATTCAGGCCCCGTCCTTACGGAGCTAACAGACGGCCCCGACGTTTTTCTCGGAACAAATCAGGGACAATCAATGATTCACTACCTTCTACCGTGATCAAAGACACAATTATCCAGACACATGAGAAGAGAACCCTTATCCTAAACCCATGTTGAATGTGGGTGATTATCCTCAAATTTAAAATAGAAAGGGACGAGATCGCTACTCGGCCTCGAACAGAAGAACGCTGCGAAAGAGATCCGCCAATGTTTGACGAAAACGGCGTATTACTATTACTACGGCCACGAGGTGACCTAAACCACAGAACGCAACTGTTTATTAGTTAATCAATAGAGACAAACATAGCGGGCTAGATATATATCTCCTCAACTCATTTCACAGGGAGTACATTAATTCAAAATGAGATGCTAATGCCTTTTCAGGAAAAAAAATCAAGAAGCAACACAAGCAGGCTTATTTGAAAGACTGATCTTGAGAGCACTGGATTCAAGAATTTTATTTGTCATACTCCCTATAGAATCTATCATCAATCAGCGGGTTTCTTTTCGTGGTCAGCGGCTCGTGATGTCAAAACAAGCTACGATTTAAGCCACTGCGAGATCTTGGGTTTATATTTTGTCGACTTCGTTTGATTCAATTTGCTCATTACGCTCTAGTTTGTTAAACAGACTCTTAGTACACTACCCTTAGTACACACGCCTCATACTTATAATTGATTGATTGGTTTATTCGCTTGATAAGTGTGTGTACACATATCACCCCTTTATATCAGGGGCGCATAACGCTGCAACTATTATTATGTATGTTTCGCCACGTTAGCGTACAAACTTCTGCACAATTTCCGATCTTTATATACGCAAATGAATACGATAATGCCACTCGTAGTGTACGTTAGTGTATTTGGCTTCTAAATACACACATACGTTTATAACAGATATGAGCTATATATTGGAGTTCGTCTGCATAACGTACTTCCAAGACGTGTGTGCATGTCATTTACCGTTGTGCAATATTGTATTTTGGGTGAATGGCGTCAGGTGGCGCGCATGTTTTCCGACCTCGTACGCATCGAAGGCTGGCGACCCAAACGCACCCTGCTCTTTGCTGCCTGGGACGCTGCCGAATTCGGCCAAGTCGGCAGCGCCGAGTTTGTGCAGAAACACGGCGCCGAACTTGGCAACCGCGTCGTCGCCTACATTTCTCTGGATCGAGCGATTACCGGTAAGGCAGTCGTCTTGTGGCTGACATGTCTATATTAACATTCTTTTATTAAAATCACATGGCCGTAACAGCTTTCATAAGATTTTACTTCATTATATCGATCGACAAAAAACTAATGGGACCCGGCGACGCGTTCGAGAGTAACCTACTCGTTTACTCAAACAAACTGAGAAGAGAATATGCAGAAAAGCTTTAAGCGTAAAACATTTGTTTTTCACACGTTCAGCATGATTAACAGTGTGTAAAAGAAGACTGATATGGCCTTTTTTTTCGTGAAGTTGCTCTTTAGGTAGCTAGCAAAGCTGCAATAAAGAGTGAAACTCTCAATCACCAAAAATAATTTTCTTATCGAGATAAAATACTTCAAAACAGCCCAAAAATTGAATAAGCTACTTTAGAATCCACCAAAAGCACTGGTAAACTTAGATAGGATTGCTGGAGAAAGCCAGCTGCGTGTATATCGCGTACAGGGTACGATTAAGCACAGCGAAGACTGAGCACGAGAGATTACCAAAAAATCATACATTAGAAGGTTATCATCAAAGAAAGATGCATTGCTCAGAGTTCTGATTTCACTGTCCCTGAATTTTACATCTGTGCACAATTATGTTCAGCGGAAAAATATTGTTCAAAGCAGTCTTATTACAATTAGAATGCGACAAAAATCGCTTGCAACTGACAATGCGGAAGTAGAGGGGACTCTTCTGAGTTTTATTGGGAATGATCTACTTTCAGCAAGCCAAACTTGCTAAGCAAAACTTCAGATCTCTCTGTCCTTCTCCTCCAATACAATCTACATGTGGTGTCGATACTTCGCCTGCGCACAATATAGGGTGTCAATTGCACGAACTGGCATGCTAACATGTAAGACATCTTCTGAAAATACCCCTGCCATCATTTATAGGAAAAATTGTAAGCGTGTGCTGAACATGTGTTTTGTGCAAGTTACCTAGATGCGTCAAAGTTGAAGTGATTAACAGCAGTAAAGATATCCGAGGTCTAAGCTTCAGCAAACAATTTGCCTATCAAATGGGCTGCCCTACGTTCTGCTCTACGGTCACAGTTCGGTTGTATAGCTGTTTGGGTCGTAAATCGGTTAGACTCTCTAAAGAAATAAAAGAAAATCAATTGATTGCGTCTACTTCGACTATAATTTTCGAATGTTTTCGAATCCACCACATCGTAATCCCCTGAAGACACTACACACGCACTTAGCCGGAAAACATATTTACTAAATTGCATATGTTGTATAAGATGGCGTTTTTCGACGTTTGGTACTTGATAGAGTAAATAATTGCTTCTCAACTTATGTTGCAAGGTCAAGCTCGAGCAGAGATAATTAGGTTGCGTAAAACTCAAGCACTTTCGTCCCTTAGGTTTCTGTTAGCTTCCTTGTGGTATTCTCTTATTTTAAAAGTCCGACGTACCAGGAAGTGCTGTTTTGACGCAATACAAATTCGCTTGATCATTGCCGTAGAAGCTAGGTTAGGACGCAGAAAAATCAAGATGAAAGAAAAAAGAACATTAAAACACTCTACATATATTTTCAGAGGGTGGCACGCATTCGATGTCACGACTGAATCGGCGTGCCACTCATCGGTATCGTTTTCTTGCAGATATTTTGGCATTCCGTCGATTACTAGTAGTAATATATTCTTATTTTAGTTTTTAGTTACTTATTTGTATTCTTTTATTGAATGTGGTGCCTAGTCTGACGTTATCACTGACAAGTGATCGATTATTGGCAGGAAACCGCACCCTGCAAGTGATTGGTAGCCCTCTCCTGCGCCAGGTTCTCAGCGAGGCGGCGGAGCAGGTCCCCGAAGTGGGCCATCTATTCGACAACGATGAAGACGTTGGCCAAGACGAACGGCATGTCGAACGACGTCGTCGACCACCCACGACAGTCACGGCCGGAGAGCGTGACCGAGACCGTGAGCACCGCCAGCACCACGCAGGCACCACGTCGCGTCGAGCTCCGGCAACCAGCCTCTACGCGAGCTGGGCACGGCGGGGCACGCTGCGACCGTCCAACATCCGCAACCCCCGGCCGGAGATGAGTCCGGCCGCCGGCGGGGGTTCGGATATGCTGCCGTTCGCCCAACTACTTGGCGTGTCGGCGGTCCACGTGCAGTTCGTTGCACGCGATGGCCGCTCAGACTATCCGGCCATGCAGACGGCCTACGACGATCTCGACTATCTGACGACGTACGCCGATCCGGGCCAGCATGCGGCCGCCGCGCTGGCGCAGTTAGTCGCTGTCGCCGCACTGAGTCTCGTCGACAGTCTGCGTTTACCGATTCGGGTAAGTGAAAAAATGAGGAAGGGAGGGAGGGAGGGGAGGAACTGGCTCGATTGAAAACCGATACTAATTACGATTATGATTATTAATATTAATTATTATAATGATGATTATGATGATGATTGTTATAATTATTATTATTTTTATTTTGATTGCATGTTAAACAATGTTACAGTTGTGAGGTCTAAACGTTTTATCGCAATTCGTTTAAAGAATTACCTCACTCCATGGCGCCTAAAAGAGAGGTCGCGTTCCCTTTGCAAACGGCCGAAAACAACGCTTGTCTCATGAATTGACCCTCTCTTCGATGGCTCGTGGTCTCCTAAATTCGATTATTATTATTATTATTATTATTATTATTATTATTATTATTATTATTATTATTATTATTATTATTATTGTGCGCTTATAGAGCCATCCCTGATATCTTCCAAACGAACTGGTGACATGGGAGAAAAGGCTCTTCAGATCTCATTGTGTCTTAACGAATGCTTAGGTATAGGAAACAACTCGACACCTTTAGGTTCCGAACGGAAAGGACTGCTGTATGAAATCTGTTCGGCTAGTTGCTAATGTCGAGCGAACAAACAAACTTTGTTGCAGGTAACGGACTACGCCGAGCAAATTTCGGCGGACTTTGCACCTTTTCAGCGGCAGTACGGCGAGTTCTTTCGCTCTAACCACCTGCGCATGGACGTTCTGGCGGCCGGTGCTCGAGGCTTTGCGGTCGCCTGCAAGGAGTTCCAAGAAGAATACGAGGCTATCACAAAAGACGTACAAAGTAAATATCAAGACGCATTTTGCGTGTGTTAATATAGTCTAGTAGGTCTGATAGGTGCAGACACAATAGTAATTATCGAAAGTAGTTCTACATTTTTCTCCGTTAAATAGTCGATTATACGGGTGGTCTTGATCCATCGAGAGCCATATCTACTACCTACTAAACATATCTCCTAAGCTTCACTGTCTACCAGCCTCTCAGCGATCGGTGGCGCAGCGCTAGAGCGCGCTACGATCCGAGAGGCTTGACTTGAAGGTCTGCCAGATATAATGCCTGACGCCACCTATCTTTCGGCACAGAAGCATATAGGCAATCACCGTCACAGGTTGTTTAATGGTAAATTAATATATGATTTCCACTGGAATATGGCCTGAGGTGCACAACTCGCGTTTATGCTCATGACTACAAGAAGCTTACTTTAACAACTTCAAATTAAACAAGCAGCACAGAGGTAGGAGAATCGAATGATTTTGAAAATGAATCTTAAATCTCATCAGCCAGACATTAGCGAGTTGAGCCTATCCAAGAGAAACATTGGTCACAATTTAATCATCTAGGTACTAGGTGACGTGTGACGTGTTTTACGCGTAATAATGCCAAACCAGTCTACTACTACTAATAATAGTAGCAGTACAAAGTAATGATAGCTACTACAATGGCAAAACTAGTCATTCTCATGCACGTTTCTGCATTTTGCTCGTACAGAAGTACAACCTATTATCATGTACATTCATTAGTCTAGTCTTATCATTCTGCTTACGACGTTAAGCGCGTGCTCTTAGGTTGTACCTCATCCTTTTATTACGCTAAGCGTTCCACTGTCAAACGCCGTCCGACAAAGGACACCTGTAGGTATTTGTGTGAAGAGCCATCATCATAGACTCTGCTTGCTCTCCCAGCTCTAACGAAAGACTAGAAGACCCCGTATGTATGACCGCGTGTGTATCTCGTGTGCTCTCACCATCTAGCGCTGTCTCCGGCGACCGTGTCCGAGTACAACGAGCGTGTTCTTCAGCTCGAGCGCGCGTTCATGCTGGTCGCCGGCTACCCGCGGCACCCGCACCAGCGACACCTCATCTACGGGCCGGACAACGACGACGACAGTCGCGCGGCGCTGTTTCCCCACCTCGTTGTGGCAATCCGCCAGGCACGCAAAAGGCCGATCTCGCCCGCGCTCAGCTACGTCCGAGAGAACCTCTCGCTCGTGCTGCACGCGTTACGCTCTGCATCCGCAGTTCTCGACCGAAGCCTCCTGCGTGCGGGCGCACCACAGCCCACTGCTGCAGACGCCGGTGGTGGTGGTGGTGGTGCTGCTGCAGCTGCTGCTGCCTCCGCTGCCGTCATAACGCCAGATATAGGGGCGGCTGCCCTTCTTGATGACGGAGACGTCGGCGGGGGCGCCGGCCCAGGCGGCAGCACCAGCAGGGCCGGAGCCAAGTTTAGGCGAGCTCAGTCATCTCGGACTGAGCTGCCGCCAGGTCGGTAGCCGCCCGCGTTATCGTGCGCCGCCCGCTGCTGTTGCTGTACAATGATCCCTACGTACATAGACCAACCATTTTCGCGTTCGCTCATCATACTCGTCTTCCTCTCATCAACATATGAGCAGCAACAACAACAACAACAACAACAACGACAACGACGACAGCGTCGACATTGTTACAACTGCACCAATTGACCACCAGCCTCGCCGCACATAATAATACTACTAATAATAATAATAATAATAATAATAATAATAATAATTATTATTATTATTATTATTATTATTATTATTATTATTATTATTATTATTATTATTATTATTATTGCGAAGTTTTTTTTTAAAGTAATTACTTTAATGTTTTATTATTATGTTAGCACTTTGGAGTGGACAATTGTCTCCGCGCGAACGTGTGACCACGGGTTCTCTTACCCAGAGTTAGCCCAGTTCAACAATGTGCCCCGAACAGACGCTGCGTTTCCTCGTTGAATGTCGAGCGACAGCCTCTGACGCGAGAATTCGGATGCCCTCGCGTCTCCTGTCGAAAGATTAAGACTTTTACCGACCCGCTGAATTAGCTTGAGCGTAAGGGGGCCAGCAGCTCCCATAGTCTCGAACGCCAACGGACAAAATTCGTGCGGATAATCGACGCTTGAGTATTATCTGCATTTATTAGCCTTAGCTAACCTGGAGGCATGACCTGCTCGGTCCGCACCTGCACCGACCATCGAAGGGGCTAATGAGTCGGATTATTATTATTATTATTATTATTATTATTATTTTTTATTCTTATTCAGTTATTACAATTGTGAGGTATGAACGTTTATGCCAGGTTTATCCTGCTCCGGTCGCTTTCTATCAATTCATGGCGCCTATGATGGAAGCCACATTTCCTCTACAAACGGCCAAAGACATCATCTGTCTCAAAAACATGGCCTCGCGTCGATCGCCCGTAACTTCTGCTATGCGTTATTATTATTATTATTATTATTAATTATTATTATTATTATTATTATTATTATTATTATTATTATTATTATTATTATTATTATTATTATTATTATTATTATTATTATTATTATGTGAATAGACGCTCTATTCTTGACGTTCCAGTTGCACACGTGCCAAGACCGAAACATCTTTGATAATCATATCATCATTTTGATGAGAAACCGCAAAAGTCTAAACAAAGAAAATGTGTGCATGAAAAGTTTGTTTCATATTCAGGAACTACAATGAGCAAACCGCTAGTTAAATCGATATCAGTGTTTCTACTACACGCTCGATAGCCACTGCGCTATCATCATGGCGTTTGATAATGCGCATTTGCCATTCCTGTGTGGACACTCGCCATTGATGAACAGGCAGTTCCCGTTTGTTGTGAATGCCCTAGAGCTAGTAATAATAATAATAAAATAATGTAGAAAAGAGGCTGTATATTTCGAGGTAACGCCGAATTAACATTATTTGTTGTTACTAATTACTGTTGTCATCACTTTCCTGATGACGACTCGAATCGCTATCCCTAATGCCTGTTATGGCTGAAAATGAAAGGCTCAAAATGAGTGTAAGAGAGACAGCACTTTCTGGTAGGAAGATCTACCACAAGGTAGATCTCTTGCCCTGAGAGCCCCTGGGCTACTACTGGTGTGAAGTAGATCAGGGTGCTTGATGCAAGGGGAGTAAAGCGTCAGCGGACAGAGTACGTGCAGGGGATTGGGTTTCGGCTCAAGATCGGTTTAACAAGTTTAAAACCAACTTTATCAATACAGTATGGGACAGCTAAATGCGATAGCTCATACGGTGTACCTAAAGCAACACATTCTTAGGTGGTGCTTGGGAGTGAGATTACTTAACGCTCGGACCCGTATGCAATCTAGCATTTGAAGCGTTCGACCCGAACTGACGAATACAAATGCCGCCAAATCTCAGGAGCAACAAATGGAATAAATTGTTTCCTGTACAGCCACTTATATATAACGACATACCCCGAAATGAACAAAAGAGAACAAGATCAAATAACTATTCAGAAGGTGAGAGCACCGCATTCGCCTTAATAAAAGCTAACAAATGTGTTTGTAATCATCCCCCCGTCCATTTTGTTTGTATAGCTTAGAAATAATGTCAGGAGCAAATTGTATCGAAGGAGTTCCTATATATATATATATATATATATATATATATAGAGAGAGAGAGAGAGAGAGGTGTAAATATTATTTATATGTTTTTATTTTTTCTATGTACACATATCTCTAGTATGCGTGACTGAAAGTTAGACGTAACTGCGGCTGGACATCAACTTTGAATAACGACAAAGACATTAGCGACAATAATAACAAAATACAAACGTTTTAACAATAAAACTACATTTAATATGAGATACACAACGCGTCTTCATTTGTAGGCATTGCTGTCAACAGATATTGTTGAATTTTCCTTGTTTATTGCTTCAATTTTGAGATCTTTTGCTAATCATACAGAGTATATACTCAATATCTTATGTTAATGATTGGTGTATTAAGCAAGAAACGGCACGGCTGTACCAAAATGCACCTAGGCTTGCGGAGTATATGTAGACGCATTATAGCCTATGTCATCTCACGAGATATATATAAATATATATAAGGGTTTCTCAAAAAAATCTTCAACGTTACGTTGACAAAATACTGGTATCAAAAGCTTCTTGTTCGCTTTTCACCCAAAACGCCATCTATAATATGCATGCGCTTAAAACGCAAATAAAATGATCTCGTGCTCATCATTGGTGTTTTTTTTACTAACTAGCGACAAATATACCTCGACTCGGATCTTCCGGAAGCAAAATGATCGGTCTGCACAGAGTTTTACGTCCGGAAAGAAATTTCGCATTTGTACAGAAATAAATTCATACAGAAAGCCCTCCGGGATTTAGCTATGAGTAGAACCTGAATTTTAGAGATGCCCTATCTCTACTGGATAGACACTCGTAGACACTTATATGCAGTCATTTCTGCAAGCATTCGGACACTTGACGAAGCGTGGCAGTGCTTTAGTGTAACCGAATTCATCAAACAAAACAGCTCTTCTTCTGCCAACTCACTTCTTCCTACGCAGAGGATAATAATAATATCCTGCTAATCCTAAAAACACGGAGCACAGCTCTACGCTTACTAAACGGTACCGCCGTGAAATGCTGCGTAGAGTTGCGCAAGTTTTCCCGTCGCAACACTTTGACTCTCGAACAACCGGCTATGGATGAGTTTCCATGCCAGTACACGATCCTCTCTCTGAGATGTTGTACGGCAAAACTCGATATGTTAGACTTTAGAAACGTACTGCAGTAAGGAGCGCCGATATACGCGCAGATACAAACTTAAAACAAGCGTTTTGGCATTCTACGCAATTTGGCGACACCCAGTGAAGGTCGCTAAATATAACTATAGTACGATATTATATTATGTTATTTTACTACCTGTTCATATGAATGCATATAAAAACGAAAGTTTTTTTTACGTCACTATGAAATCATGAAACACTGCGTACTTTTGGGGTTCGTTGCGGACAGTACTGTACTAGCATGTAGAGAGAGAGAAAAATATGCCTTAGATCCTTTAGGGAAACACTTTAAGGAAAAGCGCTTCCCACCATCAAGCGTCTGTCGAAATAAGGACTTGTCGCACAACGATTAATATATATATATATATATATATATACGTTGTTACTATTAAAGATAAAGCGACGTCACGGGGATGCCATCTAGTGAAGTAGTCAAGCGTGTTATGCGCCGAGCAAGGCAAACCAAATGATTAACCGCCTAGAGGTCGCCCCTGAACTGCGCAAATGAGGTCATAGGAGGTAAGTGCATGGTAGCTGCTGATGTCCTCGACGGCGCGCTTGCCTTTAGGACGCGCTGCTAGTCTGGCAGAGTCTCACAACATTGCAAGCGATTCGGTAAGCATTCTACCTGAATTATGCTCGTGTTCTCCACATACTCAATGTAAAAGGCCACCTGTATCCACTGGCTCGCCTTGCTCTTAGCTTAACTAAGAATGGAGCAAGGAGTTTTTGACTGAATAAATAAGTAAGCACTTTTGTTCAAGGGCCGACTTGGTCCTGCAATACACATATATTTTTTTAGAATTTCGATGCCGTAGGACCATACCTTTTCGGAGCGAATCCGAAAAGATTTACGGTGGACCGTTGATGTGCTTGTGATTGCGTTAGATGTCTATGTAGTTTTACTGAAAGTTCTGGCACATTTAGTCAGTCTTCTGCATTTAGACAGATATATGTTTACCGTGGTCGTATCGTAACCTTATTTCTGTCTCCCTAGACATAGACATATGGCACTGCACATATTTTTGTTTCTTGACTTAGTTTTGTGGATACGAAGATTCACTTTTGACCGAATTTCGGGAGGGGAGTCCTGTACCACCTCACTCAGCCGTGAGGGCCCAAGAGAGACACAGAGGCGCCATCTGCCTTTTCCGCACTTGTCAATTGCAGACCATTTCTAGCTAAGCGTTGGGCCCGGTAGCCTTTACATTGTATTTTGACGCGTAGCGTGCTATTCAGACGCTTGAGTATGTCGGCGTAGAAAACGCCGACACGTTTTACACCTTTATTATTTTAAAGAAGAATCGAGGGCAATACCGCTAGATAGATAGAGCCTTCCTGGCCTTCTTCGTCTATTGAATCGTACCCCTTTCCTGATTCTTCCTTAGGTGACAGCAATTTGGACGCTATCCTTTCCTTCAGACATATGTTCGTATATGTTTATATATATATATATATATATATATATACATATATATATTTTTTTCTTTTTCTTTTTTTTATGGGATCGTCTACTGCGGACGGCAAATTTATTTAAGTTCAATAAATCTTTATTGAGCTTTAAATTTCCACTATAACATAAATTCAAACAATTATAAGTATTCAGGTAATTTTGCAAAAAAGGCTATTGGCCGTGTCTAATATATATATATATATATATATATATTAACATGCTAGAGAATCAACACGTTGGTAGCATGAATTACGTGCAATAGAGATGCAAATATCACGTACCTTTTGCTATTCAGCAGAATCCTCCCGAAACTTCCCTATTTTTCATACCACGAGCAAAACATTCCGAATGTTTAGACCCCAAAATACTCGTCTTCGGCGCACATCACATCATTGCTGCTCAGATATCTTTTCCGGAAAAGTACTTCTTGAGGTTTCCAAACAGTAATAATAGTCGCACGGCTGACTCCGGAAAATATGGGGGATCGTCGACAATTGGGAACATTATCTTCGACTTTGCGGGCTATAGCGCTATGGTTCTTCCGTTCTGGAGTAAGGTGGTAAATCCAATTTTCGTCGGCGTTTATGAATTGACCCAGAAAATCTTGCGGACTTTGTCTCAAAGTTTCCAACTTGTTATATGAAATCGACTCGCATGTTAGTTATTGCTCGATTGTTAGTTCGTGCAATAACCAATCTGCTTTAATTTTTTAAGCATAAATTCAGAAACGCTTTTTGGGACACTGCGCCATAGTAATGTTAATATTTTCCGCGGTATCGCGCTGTTTCAATCGACAGTAAGTTATTACGAGTTTGCAGGCCTCTAGCACAGTTTTCCCATGTGAAGCTATTTCCGGCCGTCCGGAATGCGATGCATTTGCATGATACTTATTTTTGTTATGGTACTTCCGAAGAACGTCTCAATCCGACGTTGTTTCTGAAATTGTAGACAGGTGATTCTATATTTTTTATCTTCCTAATATATATATATATATATATATATATATATATATATATATATAATGAATGTATTGTTTTCATATATATATATATATATATATAAGCATGTCACTATTTTATATGAGGGACGCTTAAAGCGGCAACGTACGCGGATATGTTGAAATATTAAGGGTTTTCCCAGAAGTCCTTATGGCAGAATTGTCGCTATACATTCTCAATGAGCATTGCTCAAAGAAACAGGAAACAACAACAATGATCAAACCGCCCAGACATCCCGCTAGATAACGACCAAGACTAGTGCACTGGTCTTTTTGACAACGCCGCCCCTGTAAACCACGCATATGTCTCTATATAAGCAGATATGAATATATACACTTATATGTACGCACACACATACATATATATATATATATATATATATATATATATATATATTTACACACCACGTGCGCCACGCGAACATTCTATTTACGATTTCTTTCCTGGCTACAGCTTTAGCCTGAATGTTTAAACCAGAGCGAGTTATCGTCGTCATGACTTCAATATATATATATATATATATATATATATATATTTATATATACGTATACGCACGTACAGAGATAGCGGTTAATAAAAAAAAACAGTACTTCAAGCACTAGAGGATATTGGAAACAAAATTGATTGGATTGGCCGATGAGGCTAATCCGAGCGAGGCCACGTGCCCCACTTTGTCATGGTCCAGAGAGGGGGTATCATTCGACGGGGTCGGCTGCATCTGGCGAGTGGAATTCACCCCTAGTAGCTACCTGGCCAGCTGCTCGACCGTCCACGGGGTGGTGGGGCAGAATAAAGCCAGCAACGCCGTCAAACGGGCGTCTGTTCAGAGCAGTGTAGTCGGCGGAGTTTAGGTAATCCCGAATCCAGTTCCAATGAGCGAATGAATACGCCTTATTATACACGTTGTTGTTGTTGTTGTTGTTGTTGTTGTTGCTGCTGTTGCTGTTGTTGTTGTCGCTGTTATTGTTGTTTCAAAAAGTACTGCCTGCTAACGATGCACGTCGATTGGACTGGATTATTGTTCGTCGATTTGATTTCCACAAGACCGGGACACGATTTGAATAAGACTGGGACACGATTGGAGAGAACCGAGACGCCTTTAGAGTCGTCACCGCCACAACTGCCGCTGGAGCATGTACAACAATTAACTCGCGTGGAGCCAACCAACAACCAAACACGCTGTTTAAATTGCGAGGGACTAGCGCCCTAATCCATGGATCTCAGAACACCGAATGAAGTAAATGCATTTCTTATCATGCACTTGTCATCGTGCTTGATAGTCTGATAGATGCAAGTGTATGTGTCTGCATGGGCACAAACAGTGTGTGGATGTAAATAAGGCGACGTATGCTTGTTCAATTTAATAGGTAAGGTCTGACAGTAACAAGATGATCGAATAGAAAAATATTATTATAGCCTGTAGCCTGGTTGGCCATTAATTATGCTGCAGACGGGATGCTAAGTGAAGGAAGGGACTCAGAGTCAGACACAGCGTATGCTGAGCAGCATCTTTCTACATATTGTTTCAGGTTTATTTACCATAATTGGTGGTGGTGTACTCTGCATATTTAACATCACGGCAACGAGCAGGAGATGCGGGGAGGCATCTTAAGAAAAAAGTGTTGCATCTAGACTAAAAAGACAATTTTTAAGAAGGCTGTTTTTAATTTTAAACTATCCTCCGTCGTATCTAGATGTGCCGTTTTGGGAACGGAAATGCGAGTTTACGCATGCTAGTGCGGCCCCAACGTTTCTCTTAGCGTCCTAAACGGAACCTTTGATGACCTACCATTTATTCATTGCTTTAGCAAAACACTCCTCAACGAGGCAACCGTGGCATACAGTTTTCAGACAACACCGCATGAACAGTTTAACGCCACCTCCGATACCTAAAGAGAGATGCCAGAGAAAAAAGGTCGCGCAGTCCTCGGTCAATGGATAGCGACGCAAAACCCTATCGTTCCCAGCACGGGTGCTCCCATTTACGACGAGGGCTTTTTTCATGTATATTCACGGCTTAGGTCATGGCTCAGATCTCACACACATTATGTGCTGATTTATGACTGCCGAGGAAGCCAGCCACAAGCACATTCGGCATCCTCCCCGCTTGTTTCCTTAACTAATTGTGCAGACCGTCACCAATCGGTTAGAGAACGACTGACTGTATTTAGATATAGACTTGAGCCACGTCGAGCCCGGTGGCGTGGTGGCTAAAGTCTGCGCCTCGCAACCGGAGGAGACATATAGGTGCGCGGGTTCGAGCCCCACCGTTGCCCCTCATTTGTATTTATGGGGGTCCGTCTATGAACAGCAATGCGAAATGCAGTCCCGTGGATGTTAAATCTTGGCTGAGGGTCAGCCCGAAAATTTTACTTTAGACTTGAGCCATACACTACCGACAAGACTTGCAGACTGGTCACCTGCAGTAGTGTTCGCGTAAACCGCGTACCGCATTTTTAATTACTCTCTTAAGAAAAAAAATAGTTCTTGTAGTTGTTGCAGTGGCAGTCATAAAACAATGGGCAGATGAATAAGACAAGAGCCATCCTGAAACAAATGCGGCAGAACGCCTTGCTCTGGCCGCTTCTAAAGGCAAGGCAGTCCTTCTAAAAGGTCGGAACAGCTGATCCGCTCTTTATATCCAACTGCACAATTATCTATTGTTGATATGTCAATATGCCTCGGGGACTTTTTTGATTGAGGTCTGTGGGACACACCCCTAAAGGCACGCTTCATGCCCAATGACCATTGCGGCCCAGCAGGTGAGACGCCGTGTCCGCTGCGCAAAATCAATTGTATCTTACGCGACCTCTGTTTAATTGACAGATATTCTGGTTATAACCGGCAACCGCGCATTAAAGACGTTTTTGATAGGGGCAATTCTGGTCGCCTTAAACATCGAGTTATGAGACGTATGCATGGAGATGAATAAAAAACTTACTGGCAAAAGGCGGCAAAGGCAACGGCAAACATCTTACATGCGATGCGACTTTTTGCCCTTTTCCCCTATCTGCCAGGATCTAGCTTTGATTAGCTCAGACCTTGACTGTTTGAAGTATAACGCAAGCAAACCCCACTCTTAGAAAGGCACGCGAAACGATTATTGTTTGAGATTGGTTAGAGCTTCACACTACAGGCCTACACTTACAGTCATAATTCATGCAATGATATACGCGTATGAGAGATACGCACGATCAACTATCTTAGTGCAAACTATAGCCTACACGTTTTAATGTCTTTTACCTAGAATAACGTTAACTAGTCACAAGTTACAACAGATTTGTGTATGTACTTAGTTCTACACGACTAATATTGCGTGTAACAGTTAACGTATATGTTATGACCTTATTTTCAAGAGCGTTGCCTGCGCTTTACTGCGATGTGCATGCAACAGTTAAGGAACCCCCACACAGATATATATATATATATATATATACGTATCTGTTCCTGTCTTGCTAAGTGTACGCATAATATCCTATAATGCAACAATTATTCATCGAAAGATTATGCGTCGTGCCGGGATCGACTCAAAGTCAGCGGCCACCGTTTTGTTCTGCTCCGATCCGAACAGAAAGTAGTTTTTGCCATGCTACACATTTGAATACTTTAGCTTACTATATAGCTCTACTTAAAGCGGACTACAATAGAGAAGTTGCCTACTCTATCCACACAAATTCGAAAGCTGCGACCACTGCGACGACAACAACAACAACAACAACAACAACGACGACGACAACGACAACAACAACAACGGCGACGACAACGACAACAACAACGGCGGCTGCAAGCTTAGGATATGGAGAGCGTGCGCCCTCTTGTTTGTGTTTGTATGACAACGCCGACGACAACGACTCTTCGCTCACAATTCGGTTGTCGAATTGCGCTCGCGCCCGCATTGAAAGGATTTCACTCACTTTGTTCGGACTGGTGCAGTTGAAGTACCTAATCCCTACCCTTTGACCCTACTGTACTCCTCTTTTACGCCTGCCTCTCTTTCTCCCTTCTCCTTTACTGGCCAAGGTGGCGTTATTCCTCTCCCTCCTGCATAGCCTCTAAATCGGCAAGCGCGTGCGCATCAATACGTCGACAAGATTTTTCTGCCACGCCTGCTGTGATCTCACGGACCTGCAAAGGACGAATCGCACCGATCGCGAATTGCGAGGTCGCCCGAAGGGGCCCTCAGGTCGACGAATTCTCTCCTATCGTGATCCCCAATCTTCCCTATCGTTTGACCTGCTAAGTCTATCTACGACCTCGCGGTATTATGCAGCAACGCATCACCGAACCAAATTCGCGACCGGCCGCACTGCGGCGCGTGCGAAGTAAAAACCGCTCGGAATAGTGAGATACGACCGAAACGTCGACGACGCTTGCGAGGGACCGCTATATGGGCGCGAAAGTTCCCGCAGCCAGAACAACCGCACTGCAGTCGACCGGGCAATGGGAGCTGCCGTGTCGCCATCCTAACAAGACGTCTTCGCACAACGTCGAACTGTAGATTCAGTGCGGGGCATGTAGTTGTTTCGGTATACCACTATACACCGAATTTCGGAGCTACAGAGACACGGCTGGATATTGCCGCCTTGCTACGGGCTAGAAGATACTAGACCTTATTATTGTGTTCGTTTGCGCATATTTTCTTTGTGCGAACACTCCTCGCTCAATAATCGTTCTGCTTCTGAGCGTGCAGCAAACATTTCCGTAATTGATTGTCGCGCCCATAGTATACTTGTGTATATAAGAGAAGCAGCGTGTGTATCTCCCGCGATATTTGGTTGTCGGTTCTTATGTTCATATTGCTCGAGCTGGCCTCGTCGATCTTATGCTCCAAGTATCTATCTGTACGGATCTCATTCTTTGTGTGTGGTCATAAGTTACCAGGTTTTAGAAGACTGGTCAGCATTTGTGATCGATATCTAGCCGATCTTGATGCGCCTATTTCCTTCTTTCTAAGACTCAATCTATGATTGGTCTGCCACTTATTCACTTTGTGCAGCTTCGTCAGGGCAGATCATCGTTTTGGTTTTTATTCTCTTTTTGACGACTACAGATTAGGGCCCACGAACTCTGCTCATTACTTTTACGTATGTTATAATCTGATTCTTACTCAAGAAATGTAGAATGGGTCGCCGAATCAGTGGATAGCCTGAGCGACGCTCCTGTATTCCCGCCTCTTCTTTTTCAGTGTCTAGGGCATACTTAAGGTAGCGGCTAGCAGTCCGATTTTCTTGTTTTGCGGAGACGACTCAAACTGTTTGTTGACTCGCGCTGTTACTGCAGCTCTTATTGTTGACTGATGGTGTTGCCCTTGCGGCCGTTACGTTGGTATTATCCCCGCCTTTCCGTATCTGCGACAGGTCGGTCCTTGGCAAGCAGCGTAAAGCCCCTGCGCAGGACGAATTTCGGAGCTGCGGAACGCGCTGAAATCAGCCCCGCGCGAATAGAAAGAAACCTGTGCTCTCGCTAGAAAATGCTTATCGTAACTTTGTTTGCCAGCCGGGCCTGGTTTCCTGCAACTGCCAATCAGCAACACAGGGCGTCATGCTGATTCGCTTCGGTTGGCAGTCGAGGGTAACAAGAGGCCTGCCTCTTGGCTGAATTCACAGACGTGTTCGCTAGTCAGGTTTAGTCGACTTGCTGCCACAATGTACACTCTTTTCTTTACTACTACGTATGGAACGGCCACATTTTGGAAAGTGTATATATATATATATATATACATATATATTTATATATATATATATATATATATACATATATATACATATATATTTATATATATATATATATATATATATATACATATATACATCGATTCTGTGGCACTCAGTTACATGCAGATCGTACTACGCAATAATAGAGAATTCTACGATAGTCCTAATATATACATATATATATATATTTATATATATATATATATATATATATATATATATTGTTTTTTTTATATATATTGTCGTGATTTGACGGTTCGCCACTGTTCTTAAGTTTGCTCGTTGGCCATGTGCGCAGTGGTTACATTCTGCTGCTTGATCTCTGCCACCCCGACTGTTGCTTACGGGCTAACTACTCTCAGCCTTTCGAAGGCGGCCGTTTCAGGAGACGCAGCCAGTGGCGGCGTGCTCTAGATCTGTCATCTATCTGGTTGTCGCCGGTTTGATCTGTGTTATGCTCGAATTTTTTTTAACGCTCTGACAACCACATTTTAGACGCTCGTAATGGGCTAAGTTGCCTGTGGCACGATATCGTCTAAATGCCTCTATCGTCATCGCGTTCTCGTACTGGATTTATATAGGCTTTCTTCAGCAGAGGTATGTAGCAGCAGCAGGGCAATGACAACCACGTTCAACAAATTCAACCAGCACGGCCGGGGCTCAAACTAGTGATTGTTTTGCTAACCATGGTTGCTCCGTTTCGAACGGTGCGTTAGCCTAGCCGCCTAAGCCACCGCCACTACAAAAAAATTTCAGTGAGCAAAGCTCATTGAAAATAGATAATAAACAATACTGCCGAGAGGCAGCGACCAAACCATTCCAGAGACTCTTAGAAAACCCTAGACATTCCAACAAGCGTTTGGTGCAATTGAAGGTATGTCGTCCGACGGTGATTCCAAGCCGTAGGGGACGGATAATACTCTAGTCTGTTGTGTCGCCTGCACTAACCAACCTTAGTTTGATTACCTTCTAAACAAGTGTGGTCTGGAAGAAGCGCCACTGGACAGCAGAGAACGAAAGCTGCTTTGATCAAAAGTTCAACGAAAATAATGTTTAGAAAATTAACTAGGAGGGCCATAGCTGTGGCTGCTCTTGATACTGTTGTTGTTTCGAATGCGACACCAGCTGAGAATAGCCCACAGTGCAGGGTGCGATAATTTAACGTTTCCCTGTACGACACAACTGAGTGGTCGTTACTGAAACCGAGACAAATTTTATTTGTTATGACGAATCTGACGCCGGCTGGGATCACGTTATTAAAAACATTTAAGAAGAGTGTGCGGTAAATATATAAATTAATGCCATCTGAACAGTCTTCATTTGAACAGCAAAAATAATTTTTCAGGGTTGGATTTGGACGGAAGAGTGAATTTTATGTTACTTAATTGCATGTGTTTTTTAAAAGGAATTTCATGCTGTATATCCAAAAGCTACAACCTGCTTGAAAACATTAACAGCTGAACATTCTTCCTGCTCTCAACAGTCATAAACGGCTTTACGCAGTAAATTTAGTTTTTACTTGTTAAATAATACTGCTTAAGTTAGCTTGTATCTGTTATTCGGTTATGCCTTAAGTATTTTAATGTCCCTACTTGTTCAGGCTTCGATTTTTTAGCGTCAACCTGCAGCTCGAATAAGCTTGGTGGCAAGGGTGGTATTTGCGTACGCTCGACTTGTAGGAAGCTGACCTCATTTGTGATAAGTAGTCTTAATTGTAATGCACAGCATAAAACAGCAAACGCCTTTATTGGCAGAATTTAAGTTGGTAGGAATAATATGTAAAGAAGCCTGCAAAGCTGTCTTGTTGTACAATTCTCTGGCTACACGCTAGAGAGACATTTGTTGGTGCTTGTAGTTCTTGCGATGCATTTAAATATAGACAATATTTGGCTCCCATTTTTGGAGGTTTTGGAAAATGTATTATGCACAAGCCGAGCTGGCAACTCTCAGATCCTAGTGTGGGACTCTCACCCACTAAAACCCCTCTTCCCCCGCCCCCCCTTAAGGTTCGGATTTGTTTGGCACTATTTCGAGGCTATGAGGATGGAGTTTCTTATATTTGGCCCCTAGAGGTAGGCAACGTCCGGTGACTGTCCACCCCCAAGGCAGTAGCACTCTTCTACCTCAAGGTTGTTCCAAGGTTAATCTCTGGGTTTAACAGAGTATGGGGACCTTATTCAGACAAACTTTGATTTGCTTGAAATGTGCTTCGCAATGTCTATGAAGCGAGTACATTGCTTGGCAATGCGAGTAGAGAGCCGCTTGGTGTACATCTCGTTAGGCTGTGTGCCTTTTGTTAAGACAGAAGACGCTGCGTACGGTATAATTCAAAATAATTGCGTCGGAATAGAAAAATATGGTTAAACAAGTCTGATAGACCTTGAAGACCTGTAAATTTTCAGTACCCTTTACCTCTGATCTGATCTTGCATGTGACAATTGCTATATGTATTCTAGATACATACTTCGTGGCTACCACCACCTGGTGTGTTCATATACGAACTTTCACGAGGAGTACACAGGGTGCATCTGTAGAAGCCTTAGAAGCGCGTGCACCTCAGTGGTTGTTAGAACCCGTCTTAGAAGCGAGTGCACCTCAGTGGTTGTTAGAATCAGCTCGGTTTTGGAAGCGCGTGAACCTCAGTGGTTGTTAGAACCAGCTCGGCCTTGGAAGCGCGTGCACCTCAGTGGTTGTTAGAACCCGCCTTAGAAGCGCGTGCACCTCAGTGGCTGTTAGAACACGTCTAAGAAGCGCGTACACATCAGTGGTTGTTAGAACACGTCTAAGAAGCGCGTACACATCAGTGGTTGTTAGAACAAGCTCGGTCTTGGAAGCGCGTGCACTTCGTGGCTACCACTACCTGGTGTGTTCATATACGAACTATCACGAGGAGTACACAGGGTGCCTCTGTAGAAGCCTTAGAAGCGCGTGCACCTCAGTGGTTGTTAGAATCCGTCTTAGAAGCGCGTGCGCCTCAGTGGTTGTTAGAATCAGTTCGGTTCTGGAAGCGCGTGCTCTTCAGTGGTTGTTAGAACCAGCTCGGCCTTGGAGGCGCGTGCACCTCAGTGGTTGTTAGAACCCGCCTTAGAAGCGCGTGCACCTCAGTAGCTGTTAGAACACGTCTAAGAAGCGCGTGCACATCAGTGGTTGTTAGAACAAGCTCGGTCTTGGAAGCGCGTGCACCTCAGTGGTTGTTAGAACAAGCTCGGTCTTGGAAGTGCGAGCACCTTAGTGGTTGTGAAAACCAGCTCGGTCTTGGAAGCGCGTGCACCTCAGTAGTTGTGAGAACCAGCTCGGTCTTGAAAGCGTGTGCACCTCAGTGGTTGTGAGAACCAGCTCGGTTTTGGAAGCGCGTGCATTTCAGTGGTTGTTAAAACTAGCTCGGTATTGGAAGCGCGTGCACCTCAGTGGTTGTTAGAACTAGCTCGGTTTTGGAAACGCGTGAATCTCAGTGGTTGTTAGAAATAGCTCGGTCTTGAAAGTGCGTGCACCTCAGTAAGTGTTAGAACCAGCTCGGTTTTGGAAGCGCGTGTATCTCAGTGGTTGTTAATACCACCTCGGTCTTGGAAGCGCGAGCACTTCAGTGGTTGTTAGAACCAGCTCGGCCTTAGAAGCGCGTGCACCTTAACGCTTGCTAGAACCAGCTCGGCCTTGGAAGCGCGTGCACCTCAACGCTTGCTAGAACCAGCTTGGTCTTAGAAGCATATGCGTAAACTATTGCACTCAGAATCTACTCACACGGTTTCAGTTTCCTCCGCAATCTTGTAGACCGTCGCCTTTGCCAAGCTAGCAAATACTATCACAGGCTCAGCAAGAGTTCATTCACCGCGAAGCACGTTAACAATAATTGGCCTGGGCCGAAACGCCTGGCCCGCAGTTGCTCGGTCGGTTATGGCAGCAAGCATTCGTTTAGATTGTCTACTTGAAATTGGCTTTCGTCGGATGATACCGGACATCACGCGCGAACGCACACCGGATACGTTCAGACGGCCCGCCAAAGAGGCCAGTCTCAACTTCGCTGCCACACACCCTGTTGAAACAATACCTTGTGCAGGTGATTAGCGTAGGTTGGCAGGATTGGACAGATTAAGGACAGACACAGCCGGCCGGTGGCCTGGCAGATAGTTCAGCTAACAGCTATTTCGAATCAAACAGACTCGAAATACTCGTCAGTCCGAGTCCTATGATGGCCATGATCCGCTTCGAAGGCAGGTAAGCGTGCGAACGAGACCGTCAGCCCGTGCCTGAGCAGGCGAGCCAGTGACAGGTGCATTAGTAGGTGTGATTTCTCGCGAGACTCATAAATCGCCAACGTCGCTGCCTGAGTTGGGCCGGCCTATTGGCCCGCGGGGGTCTCGGGCGAACAAGTAGGTGAAACGCGCTCGACCGTGAAAAATCCTCTGTCATTATATATATATATATATATACACTCGCGTATAGACTCAGATACTTACAGAGACGCAGGATTTCAGTCGCCAGGACAGTGTGGTAAATTGAGGACTCTATTCTAGTCGTACAGTGTAATGTACAATTATATGTTTTTATTTCCTTTGTTGCTCAGCTCGTGCTCTTCTTTTCTCTCTATTTCTCTCTTCCTCTCTCTCTCTTTCTCTTGGGATTTCGCTCCGTTGTTTGCTTCTATTCGTATTCGCTCCCTCATCACACTACCTTACGTCGGTCTTCAACTGGCTTCGCATTCAACTTTGTCGTGTATTTACACCTCCGTTGTCAAGGCTGTTACTCCTGCCGTGGTTGTTGTTGCTGATGCCTCTGACGTCACTGTCGTTGTTGTTGGTGTTATCCATATAATTGTTGTTGTTGCTACTGCCTTGGTTGTTGTTGTTGTTGTTTTGTTGTTGCTATTATTGTTGTTGATGTTGTCGTCATCGTCGCTGCTTTTCATCACGGCTCGAAATGCCCCGGAGTTGGCCATCGACTTTTATAGCTGGAAGGAAAGTGTGCTGGGCCGTCCGTCGCCGTTCAGAATGACGACAAGGCCCAACTCTATGGAGACGTATAAAGTCGCCGCACGGTGGAGAACACCACAAAAGCAACGGTGCTAGCCAGGGAGAACCAGAACCCGCTGCTGCTGTTGCTGCTTGCCCGTGCATCGCTCCAGCCCACACAGAACCTTCTATGCTGCCCGGCAGGCCAAACGAGTGATAAAACGAGAGAGCGTTCGGACCTCGTCGAGATAGCGTAAGTGCACCCGTGCTTCTGAAGGAGCCGCCCCGTGCCTTCGAACTCATGGAGCATGCGTTGTTTGTCTCTCTTTGTGGATTAATCGAGTGCAAACGCCACAAGCTGAGGAGGCGCCATGTCCATAGGATGCCATGCAAGTAAGCTGCGCACTTGTCCACTCTGCGTTCGACATCAAGACTAATTAATGCTTGCCCAATGGCCCATCACATAAAGACTAACGAAACGAAATTGTGATTTGTTTTCCGGTTGCTGTTGCCCCCCATAGTATTTGGCCACACGTCGGTGTAAGTGGCTGCCATCTGGAAGTATGCAAACAGTTACCACTGTTCGAACGCACATCGTACACGTTCGTATGGGCGCACACAATGTTGATAGAGAAACTCCTTATCAAGCATATGTGCGCAATGTATGTGGTGCGTTTGCATGTACACATTGTGCCACACATTAACTTCTTACCATGGACAGACTTCTCATAGAGCTTGTTGCCGGCTATGAACGAATCTGCAAAAACATACAAACAAAAAGGACAGTTAAATAGAGCAGACACAACCTGTTACGGTCACTACAGGCGTTATGCTCTGTCTAAGACATCCTATATATATATATATATATATAGCAAGTCAATAATTAATTTAGCTCATAACGGGGTGTAAACTATTGTCCTCCTCTATTCTGTCTATACGTGTTTTGAACTAACCCACACCTGTGCCCCAGAGTAATTGGAAATGCGTTCTATTTCAAGACTGCGAGTTAGTATTTATTCGTTATAGCGCTGATGCTTAATGGCCGGCTGCAATTATGTCTATGGGTGTCTGAAGCTTTCCAGTCGAGCCTCTTGTATGGGGGAGTGTTTTTAATTGCCGTGGTTTACCGTGCCTAGAATTGTAAATAAAGAGAGTAGCTACTGAAAAGCCCTCACACACGAAGAGAGCTTTCATTGTATGCCGGTAGAGCCGCCTATCCGCATATTACTTGTGGGTTGTGTTTCCATTCGCATCTTTGCCAATGTTTGTGCGTAAACAACTTCGCGCTCGAGTCATGGGGGCAGTGGTGGATAGGGATCCACTGACCTCTTGCATAGGCGTCTGGCTTTCGCTTGGCTGTTGTTGTTGTTTTGCGTGTTTCAGTCCATCACCCCGTGAGGATCTACGACGTCGGTTGTTCAAGTCACTCGGCTGAAGCGAACCGCAGGCCCTACCCTATCTTTTCGAGGTCGAGCCCTTACTGGACGAATGGCGCATCGGATACGTCAATCTTCCAGGCTACCAATTACTCATGGTGACAACGACGACGACTTCAAGCCTCACTGCGCTCACTGCTAACGAGTATTCTGTTCGTATGTCAGAGTGGACATCCGTGCGATGGTCTGCCTCGCCAGAAAGGCAGTCGTATTATTAACGGGCTACGCTTTAACGACAACCGAAACCAAGATTCGCTACAGAGATGCTCCTGAACATGGCTTGCTTCACGATGTGAACAAGGTACAGCGTAAACATAAGCTAACAAGTAAACAAGTAAGCTACCTTGAACTGGCTTCATGCTTGAGCAGCTTAAAACAGCTCAAAAAAGCACGCCAATCACGATGAGAAGGATGGAGACGAGCGGATTGCAAAGGTCAGCGAGTATTCGCGCTTTTCGGACCTTTCGCTTAACGGCCTCGTAAACAGCTGGTAACCTGTGTTGTAAACTCTCTACGCACTGAGTCTGCTTACATGACAGGATACAAGCTGTTAGGACGCGGTTTTAGAAAAAGCAGAATCGGTTTCCTACACAGCAGGGCGGAAGACTCACGATAGAATGCGCAGTGTAAGGTCTCTAGATACAAGTGACTCACTGCGATAGTGCATGTTGCTCCTCGTAGTGGAACGAAAATAAAATCTGTGTCTATTTGCAACAAGAGTACCAGGCGAACGGCGCATCAGCTCATAGCAGCCGTTAAACGTAAGGGTAGCTGGTCTGTGATATAAGCATGGTTTGTGATATGCACTCGTGGCCGCCTTGCAGTCCAGATTGAAATCATCTGCATTACTACGTGTGGGTCGTTATTATTAGGCGAGTCTCGCACAAAGCTCGACACAAAACACAAACCTGCCTACTGCATTCAGCAAACACTTACCAATTTTGATAGGCAGTTTTGCAGCAAGCCGCTTGCAAGCAATTTAAGTCGTTGAAGCGGCGACTTAAATCAACGGAAGTTACATTAAACAAATATGTCTATTAGGAATGATTAATCTCTAACTTATCTATAAGTAATCTCTTATATTATCTACAAATGTTTGCTTTCATTTAGATACAGCGTTTGAATCAAGCTATATTAGCTATAACCAATATATAGTCATTCGGTAGATAAAGTATATAATCGTTCTTTTTTCTACGCTTTTATATATATATATATATAAATGCGCACAGTTCGGACGTCGAGATCTAGATAAAGGTTTATCTGACTATTGCGCTAGTCATGGTTGTCATCTACCAGGGTGTCGCCGATCCGAGCCCTGTTGTTGATCGAATTTTCTTTGAGCGATGCTTATTTGAGAATTGCTGATAAACCATACACCGCTGAGAGTCAGTGGCCATGCTGCTGCCACAAGGACTCTTGGGGAAACCCTAGGTATCTCAACATGTCCGGCCCTCGGTGCATTAAAGATATATACCTCACGATTAGTTCCAAGCCCGTAGGGGACGAAGGATGGTCTAGATCGAGGTTTATCCAGTTCAACCACACTGCAGCGCGGCACAGGGGTGATTGTAGGGAGAGGAAAGGGGGGTTCGTTATGCACATACACTCTCAAACTTATAGATATTTCGCGTAATCGTGAGTGAGGCAGGAGTCCCGCCGCATCTGCGCCGTCCTGCATACGTATACCATATGAATGCAGTAATGGCCGACCACGACATCGACCAGGACGACGACGACGACAAACTGTCATAGCCAACGGTGGCTGGAAGGGAAAGCCGAGGAGAGCAATTGAAATCTTTCACTAGCGTTTGCGCGCGCCTACTAACAAGCCTAATTCAGGCTGACAGATGAGACGGATCAGTTGACGCAGCCGATGTCCCTCGCGCGTATGAGAGCCATAGCCTGCAGGAAGTAAATAACGCACGAAACGAGGAATGAATGAATAACTGCATACCACTGCGCGGATGCTACGCCTGAAGAACGTGTGGATGCCGTCCGTTCCGTACACGACCGAGCAACGCATTAGCGACTTAAAACCACTTCGTTGACATCGAACGCGAGATGAAAACGAGTTTAACGAGCCGTCCCTCGGCAGTTTCCGTGTTTGCTTGGCCTACGTTTGTCAAAATATATATATATATATATATATATATATATTCATACAAATGATTTTCTACCAGTCACCAGTTTTATACGGGCGACGGTGTAACGAATTGTCGATGCGATTATCAAATTGCCTTACCATATACTAATTTACCCTGGGTGAAGTATAAGATAAATTCGTATATAAATATATATATATATATATATATATATATATATATATATATTCGTATCTAGACCACCTTTTAGACTCATGTTATAGCCTCTGAATAAAATATATACTGAATTTATTCAATCATGGTGGGGTGCATCCAATTAGCTCAAAGAGAACGTGGCGACAAACTAAATCAACTCTACGTCTCTACCAGACCCCATGCCGGTGTCCAAATGGACAACGTGCCAAGCACCACCGTAGCTTTACCGCGCTGTATAGCCAATTATTTTGCCGTATGCCGTGGCAAACATTTATTAGCACGCAGGTCCCCCGTGGCTAATCTTAGACATCTGAATACCTTACCAATAACACTTTCGGTGAATTTACCTGAACCTCCTTAGGTTTTAAAGACAAAAGGATAAAAGTCCAAAGAGCTCCCGATATATATATATATAAAAGGTGTTATGTATGTATAAGATCTTTGCTATCTGAAAGAAACTACCACAGCTGCTGCTATAGCCGGTACTACTAGGACGGCTGGTAGCATTACCATCAACTATAAGAGGTACTTGGGCATCGCATCTAAGGTATCCAACGAGCTGCCCACTTCCGACCCTTTCGGCCATTGTCGCCAGCGCTAGACGCCGAAATAGTCTTCGTTCATCGGAACGGGCTGCGTATACGCGATCAAGCAATCTACCACCACGGTATACATGTACATGTGCTTATATATATATATATATATATATATACATATATACGCGCACACACCTCTCTAACGGCAAACGAATGATAAACAGAAGAGGACGAGAACCGTATCTCGTCGTGAGGCTTTTCTAGAGGCAATTCGTTCGTCGTAGTGTTTTCGTTTACTCGGCAAACCTTAAATCCAATACAGACGGCGGCCCTCCAGCAAGTCGGCTAGATAGAAAGGCGATATGTAGGTCGTTGCCAGAGTAGGGAATAGGAAGCCCGGACGTACCAGGTAGAGAACAATTCGCAGAGACGACGATACTCGTCTGTGTGGTGGGGAAGGGGCAAGGGATGCTCGTTCGTTTTGGCTACCCTTCAACCCTCTCTCTCCCCCAAGCACGAAACAACGTATAACAGCATGGGAATATAACTGCAGGATGGGCCGCCACAGCAGCAGCACCACCATCACCACCCCACCCCCTCAACCCCCTTAAACCCCACGTGGCCCGGCACTACCGACTGACCGACGGACTCACTACGCCGACGCGATACTGTTGCTTGCGCCTTGGTCCTCGAGGAGGCTCGAGAGAAAGAGAACAGGAGGATAAAAAAAAGGAGAGGAATAAGGAGGAGAAGGAGGTGACGGGTGATTGCCAGAACACAACGACGACAGACGGAGGACGAATAGTGGCGAACTTGAGTACCACTCGATGCGCGACTGCCGCTACACGGTGGCGTGGCCACGCCGGAAGCCATTGAGCTCAATGAGGAAACTGCTTTTCGGCCGCTGCACCGTTCCACTTACTCGACGAGGGTCAGATCGCGGGTCGGACCAGCGAGCTCAGGAGGTGGGAGGAGCCGGGGCAGGGAAGGCCAGCCCTTCCCCCCCCCCCGCTGCCCCTGTTCCCAACCAGAAAGACGTCGGCGGCGCCGCCGAAAACGTACCAAATGTCAGCTGGCTTCCGCCGCTTTCCGCAAGTTCGTCAGCCCCTCGTTTGCCTTTCTCTCCCCCCTACCTTTCTGGTATTCTGGTAGTTATAAATTCTAATGTATATATAGAGAGAGAGAGAGAGAGGAGAGAAGAGATGAGAGGGAGAGAGAGAGAGAGCGAGAGAGGGAGAAGGGAGAGGAGTGGGAGAGAGAGAGAGAGAGAGAGAGAGAAGAGAGGGAGAGAGAGAGAATAGAGGGAGAGAGAGAGAGGAGAGGGGTATAGAGAGAGGGAGGAGAGAGAGAGAGAGATAGAGAGAGAGAGAGAGAGAGATGGAGCGGGAGGAGAGGGGGAGAGATGAGAGAGAGACAGGAGAGATATAGATAGATAGATATAGATATATATAGGTATATAAGAGATAGAAGATATATATAATATATATATTATATAATATATATATATATATATATATATATATATATATATATATATATATATATATATATATATATATTGGTAAACTAATTCCTACTTATTTTGGTAGCTCTTATGCTTAAACGTAAATTATGCATCCCGTGTATCGAGACCAGCGGGCCAACATACCCAAACTTGAGCGGAAGGCAAACTCGACATACCACTGTAGAAGATCTCGGCCCTCGAAAAGCCGCATTAAAAAATGTATATATATATATAGAGAGAGAGAGAAATATTGTGATGATTTATTAATCGTTTACAATACGTTTGCACACTCGGTAGTGCTCGCCTTAATAAAAATTGTGGTAAAAAGGTGTCGCGTGAGGTTAAGAATCAGCTGCCCGTGTCCTTGCTTGATGGTAGCCCCCGCTCTTATGGACCCGGTGCAAGCGGTATATCCTCAAGGTTCCTTGCAACGTTAAAACGGTAAGATCCATAAGATTCCTCTTCGTGACGCCGAGCCCCAAGAGCGTACTCGCATTTTCAGAGTTCCATACACTACTCATAGAGATAGTCATGGATCCGAATCTGCGAGGTTTTTGCGGGTCGGGGAGCGCCGCTCTTAGGAACTCGACGTCATATTTGGTAATCTTGTCCTGCCGCGCTTTTGCGAGGTCCCTGTTCGGGCCGCAAACCTCGGCATCTAAAACCCAGACCTCGGTTGGTGTTGTTATGACAAGGTCGGGCTTTAGACCCGGTGCGCCCGGTCGACGGAATACTCGCTCACGAACCACTTCATGACCCCTTTCGCGGAGGAGACGCGCCACGCGATCACAGACGTCGTCATGTCTTTTTATAGTTTGTTTGTGCGTTGTATCGCACATCTGAGTGACATGAGCCAACGTCTCAGGCGCATGACACCCGTGCCTACAACGTTTGTTGTAGCCCGGGCGTCCCCTGGCCAATCTGGCACGGGTTGGTAGTGCGTTGATCCTGAGCTTTAGTAGGTTTAAATACTCCTTACCAGATAGGTAGGGCATACCCTTAATCCAGTAATGTACAAAGGGCGTTTCGTGTGCTTTTTTCAAATGTGCCCCATTGAACGTGTTTTGTAGTTGTTGAGACCAGTAATCGGCATTCATTGGAGCCCAGGGTGCGTGGAGTGTTGTAGTGCTGTCAGACGGGAGAGGCGGAGTCTGGGGATAAATGTTTGGAGGCAGGAGATGTCCAGACCGCCGTGTGCTGTGTGCGTAGGCGTTCGGCACCGAGTTGTCGAGTTTAAGCCATTTTTACTTAACAACCTTTCTGATCTCTTTATATAGGTCGCTAAGGAGTGCGTGAGATGGTCTGGGACCGGAGACCAGTTTATATAGAAGGCGGGGAATGAGAAAGTCTTTCAAAAATATGAGTCTTTGGTGGGGTTTAAGGGGAGCTATTGTGAGTCTGTTGAGTACATTAAGAAGTATACCCTTGGTGGAGTCAACTCTGCCATTGCTGTCAAAGTCGACTCCAAGATATCTCCATCGATCGCTCATACCTTTAGCTGGCAATTGCCGATCTCCAACGTTAAATTCTGGTACGGTATTAATAAAACCTTTACCTTCCTTCCTGTTAAATAGGTGGGAGATAGTAATGCTTTTATTGGTATTAATTTGAAGGCCTCGGGATTTCAAAAGGGGGTCCGCAATATTGAAGAGCCGTTGGAGAGTAGATTTCGTGGAGGCTAGGAGGATGAGATCATCCACAGAGGCCAAACCCATAAGGCGGAAGTCATCAGTAAGTTGGTACCCGATATTAGTTTTGTCTAATTTTGAAAGCTTGTCGTCGAGAACTAGAATTAATAAAGGGGGGACAGAGGATCTCCGTGCCTAACACCCCTAGTTGGCCGAAATATGCGACATTCTTGTCCAAATTCTATGAGAGGTTTAGATAAGAGGTACAAGCGTTCGATATAATTAATGAATACCTCCGGGTATCCGCGAGTCCGGGGTGACCACAGGACAGAGTCATGACGCACCATGTCGAACGCCTTACGGAGGTCGATTGAGGCGAGTCTGAGCTCACGTCCTGCAGACTTGGCATCGTTAAGGATACCATCCAGAACCGCAAGGTTTTCGAAGGTACCATTATAGGGGAGAAACGCTCGCTGGATTGGGAGAAGCTTAATAGAGTTCTGGAGGCGTCTAGAGAGAATTTTGGTAAGCGTTCGTTGTAAGTATGAACTAATAGATAGGGGTCGCAGATCGCTTGGGGATATGGCATTGTTAATTTTAGGAATGAACGCTAAGCGAGCAGTTTCATGGGCTGAGACAATATCGCTAATTAATAGTATGTTAAGAATACAACAGACTACTTCTAACGAGAGTTTACGGAGCGACGAAAGACAAATCCAGTCCAAGCCTAGTGCTTTAGAAGGTACGCGGAGAGCTACGTGGGTTTTCTTTAGGGAGATAGGGAGGGAAACCTCGAAGGGATCAGAGTTGGGAGTGTATACGGGGCAAGGGAGTGGTTCAGAGGGTGGTTGTGTCATCGTGTTGGCCCAGTGTTCTTCAACTTCGGTGGCCTGCATGTTGTGTATGGTGTGTTTGCCGTCCAGCACCTCATGAGCGCATTTGAATCGGTTTTGGCTAAAAAGTTTTTGAGTGGTTGCGTAGTCTTGACTTCGTTGTTGCCTTTTAGATATTCGCGCTTCAGTGGAATATGTTTCTCTAAAGGCACGACGTCGGACAGCGTGTGTAAAATGTTTGTTCAGAAAGTCGTTTAAGGCGATAGTGTGGTCCTCACCTGAGCATAATAATATCTTTTTGGGATGGATTATAGGGGCCATTTGATTCAGAGTGTCGAGGCCGACTAGGCCCAGGAAGCTCAGATTCGTCAGGGTTGGAATCCAGGTGCAACCTCTTTTTACAGAGGTCCTCTACCAGATCCTTATGCGCCTGAGAATATATATATATATATATAGTATGCCTCTACGAGGGGAATGCCGCCTCGGTGATAGGAACACTGGCTAGGTGGACCAGCCCAAGCCTAGACATAGTGCTTTGAGTTATGTTCCGGGCAGGCTGTGCACGTGCTCTTACCTCACAAATATATATTATGCTACACATTTCCCAGACAGTATATTACTGCTAATGTTCGATAATGATCTCGTAGTAAAAATAACAACCTCCATCATTCCTACTATACAAATGTTTTAAATTTGTTTTTTTCACTCACAGTGACTGATTACGCAACAAGCAGGTTTTCAGTAGCTATTTCGCATGTGCAGCTCTAAGTTTAAACCCGCAATGATTGCATTGAGAGTTATAATTTATAAATAGAAAAATCATGATATATAGACAAATGTCAATTTATAAGGAAAACATAATGTACGCCATATTCTGAGTTATACATGTTTCTGTTTTCTCTTGTGCGCTAAAGATTTTAGCTACATCTGAGTTTGACGTGCTAAATGTTGTCTTTAACTGCATTTAACTCATAAGGTAATTTTTTCAAATGTATATGCGTATCTGTATACTAGGAGGGACCTAGTGAAGCACATGTTGCAAAACAGCAACATGTTCCGACCTCCTACCACCGACCAGCTCGTCCACAGGCCCGGAGGCCAATCGTATGCAACCATCATGCACTATAGAAGAGATACAGACAAGAATGAGACTGGCTAGGCCCTTCCGGATCGTTATCAAGGCTATTAAAAGACAAGCTGGGAATAGCCTTATCACGGTTTTCTTCACAGTTCTGTTTGAAAACGACATTCAGGCAAAGTGGGCTCCAGTCTCCTTCATACCGGCCAGCCCTTGTATTCCACGCGTTTGCAATATTAGTTTGTTCCTCTCGATTATCATCCGCCATAACCTTTGCGGAAAGTGCATCCGCAATAACCATCCATTGAGCAGGTGTTGCTGCCATCCTCTCGCATAAGGAGCTCACCCTGTCTCAGCTTAGAAAAGATACGACAGTTCATTGTAAAACTTTCGAGTGTACGCATCTCTGGCGCTGCCAGGCTCATCGGCTCCGTGAGCTTACTTCGCCTTTTGGGCCTTACTTTCTAATGGCCCGGCCATTGACGGGTCCGCCTCTACCGACTGTGACGTCTATCTAACGAGAAGATCAGCCGTAGAGAAAGACTTCATTCGGCCTCATCGTTTGACGACTTCCAAGGGTTTCACTAAGTTAGCGGTCCCATGATAGCGACAGTTCATCAAGTAGCATATGTCTTTTTTTGCATTGTCTAATCACTGAAAAAGTAAAATTATATTTACAATTTTTCTTTAATTTTACACTACTCAACGGCAGCCTCACGAGTCGCAAATCAAGACATATTATAGCTTTATTTCAAACAAACGTTTACTATATATATATATATATATATATATATATATATATATATATACATGACTGAAAATGTCACGCTTTCATTAAGGCCACTGATTGCAATTTTTCATGTATCGTTTGCGAGATACTATTGTTCACGGACATATGTAACCGAATAAGACAGTTCAGTGGCAGAGTCATAGGCTGGCTTTCACGAAATCGTAGGTCTAGATCTAGGGCCGGCCACTCTCTAACATCGGGCTTCTAGACAAGCCAAATGCCAGAATGCACTACAATCGGCTGTGAATAGAAGAATAAGGAAAACCACACAAATCCGAGATCATCGAGGCAGCGTACTTTGAGGCAGCTTGTTTCAAACGGTCGCAAACTGCTCATAACTGATGTGCACCAACACGCGCTGTGAGGCATTATGAGTGTGTGATGACGTCTCTATTTTGGCTGCCGGAGTTGACCTCTGTGGGGTCCGTGAGGTGCGTGGCTGTGATCGGCACATGTTAACGCCACGCGCATCTCCCGCAGAGCCAGCCACATACCTTCCATGCGTACGTGCGCCTCTATATGACGGCGTCAGTCTTACGCTGCCCTATGCGTGTAGAGGCGCCAACGCGGGATGACGCCGGAAGACGGCGTCCGGGGGTGCTGATGGCTACCGGAAGCCCCCTTTCGGTGCCGCTCACTCAAAGCCTATAATAGGTAGATAATAACCCGGGAAGGAAGAGGATGTGAGATTGAGACTGAGCAGACACAACCTGCCAGTGCAGCAAATCGGACAATTAGGTGAAGAAGAACGACGGATATTAAACGGATGTTTGGCTAGCGCGGTGTCGGTGACGATGATAATATTAATGCTGAAGATGACAGACGGTAGCGGAATATGGCAAAAAGTTGCACAAAAAGACTTTGAAACTTATGGCTGCCAACCTCACTATTGAGTCCACCGTAACTCCGTTGCCCTGCTGCCAAGGGCGCTTAATAATAATAGTAATAATAATAATTATTATTATTATTATTATTAGTGTTCAATAGCTTTGTGATGAATGAACGTTTACACTGTTATCAGTTAATTTCATGTCAGCTCACGTTGCATATCATAAAACTCGGCAAACAGCCCGTGGCATCATCTAG
The DNA here is from genome assembly GCA_003439945.1 of Dermanyssus gallinae. NCBI lineage: Eukaryota > Metazoa > Arthropoda > Arachnida > Mesostigmata > Dermanyssidae > Dermanyssus > Dermanyssus gallinae. The sequence goes on along the minus strand of QVRM01007076.1, from coordinate 354,401 downwards.
TTCAGAATTATAGCTTCGCGTCGGACGTCCGTGACTTCCTCCGTACGCTTTGCAATATTTTTCAACAACTTTGCGGTACTGACATTTGTTCTTGCGTAACTGGTCAAATTGTGCAAACGTGTGCTTGACCCTCATGCAGCCTTATGAAACCGCGTTGCCTCTACAGACAGACAAAGCCAGCAATAGCTGTGCCTCGCGTCAATTTTCTGTGTTCCCTTACGGATGGTTCTCAGGATCTCCATTGCGATAGGTACGAAAACTTGTTGCCTTACCCGTTTAGAATATTAACTCCATTTTAGGGTTTCCGGTATCCTTCTTAGCTAGACTGAGCTGTTTTGCAAGTGGGATACGGCCGCCGTGCATGAATGAGGCCGTCACGTGTGACTCTAAGCATTTTCCATCAGTGCCTAGGGTAGGACAGTTACTCCATCAGGCTTTGCTTCGCCGGTAACTGCAAAGACCCTTGGTTCAGTCGTGGATGGTGTACCGGCTTTTCCACAAGCTCTTCGAGTCACTACCCTCTGCACAGGTTGCATAAGAATGGTTCGCAGACCGGAGCACTTTTCCTCAGCGCGCACGTCATGTGGAAGAAACTAAGATTCCGAAAACGTATCATTGCGTGTGCCAATGTACATAATGCGTGCACGTACAGCGTCGAATCAAAAATCAATGCTAGAATGTGTCAGATATTCGTAGATCGTTCGGAGCCATGCAATTGGTTAAGAGTCTGACTAGTATCATTTCAAAGATAGTGCAGGCAGTGGGACTTTGAGACACAGGGCAATATTTTTCGATACGCTTTCTATATTTAGGCACTCAGGTATATCGTCTTTCGTAACTTGCACGTTTAACAGCGATAGCTCTGCCCCAGGGCTGATGTCAATGTGTCTAAACAGAGGAGCATATTGTTTCCGCAGATTGTCTGCAGCTCTTGAGCTGTAGCTACTTGATCCCGGGTCCCAGAAGCTAATCACTAAATTAGTTTATGTGTATATGCGTGTTTGCTCCTGCCGGAAGGAACACTCGGATTACTTTATGTATTTTCAGTACCCCAAGAAATCTTCTGGGAGCATCTGGGTCGTCTGGGCACTGGAGAAACATTTCTCGACGGCCTCGTCCGTGGAGCCCCTGAACGCTGCACAGTTGTATATGCGTTATCCTTAGCAACCTTTTTTGCAGCTGCTTTTACTACCTTCTCGGGCCTGGTCGGACTGGCGAGAGAAGTTCGACTCCTTTGTTGCTAGCCAGATACTCGACGGCAAGTACTATCAAGATTTACCAATTTTCGCGGCTACGTTTAGCAGGAAGTTTCGTTTTAATCGCAATCGTAAATACAGACAGGATCTAGATATGCATCGGACTAGCACTATTTCCAACTCATAAACACTTACCTTTGAAAGTATTGCGAGACATGCTTTAACTAGTAGGAAGTGCTTCGACCCTAAATCACACGCTATTGATCTAAGTTTAAAGAGAAGTGCTGTGCTCACTAAAACACCCATGGCAATAAGCCCAGCAGAGCATCGTAGAGCCTGAGATTTTATTGTACGAACTTCCTACCAATGCATAGAGCATGCGAAAGCGTGTACATAGTGTAAACAGGTACGCGCGTAAACCACACAGTGGTCTGGCTACATATAGCAACACCCTGTTGTTTACAGCGGTCATGTAGCTGTATATTGTTTGTACAGGGTAAGCAACACGAGTCTCGTCTCTAGTCTAAGCCCCGCTATGTAGACCAGCAGAGCCAGTGTCATCACCTCCACGTCGCAAAGATTTGCCTGGTGGGATCTTCGTCTACGAGGACAATACGTTTGATTGTACCTTTTCGATCAAACCTTCGTACCTATGTTCCGACGCTTTCGAAGCATGCGTGACAACAAAACGTACCTATGCAATTTTTAATCAGCTTCTCCTTCCGTGCTAGCAAAGCTCTTTCGGTCTTTCGATCTAGACATTGATGCGATCACAGACGTGGGTGTAGAATAAAACGTGTGATAGATACCCTCTCCCATTTCTTAGAGTCCAGACCTCCTGATCCCTGGTGGTTTCGCGAAAATCATATATACAATTAATTGGTGTATAGAAATGCCCCTAACTTAGATCAAACACGTTTGTATTTAAAATGAATAATGGTTTGCACCCACACATTTATCTCGATATATGTTATTTGGTTGTTTGAACGTGTAAGTGGTCAATTATCTCTGTGCAAAGGTATTTAGTACGTATAAATACAGGGTTTCTCAGAAAAATTTCGGAAGCTATATAAAGAACCGTAGAGAACCACGTACTTCAGTCGGCAGTTGAACGGGTGTTGGCTGTGCCCGGGGGTCCCTTGCTGGGGTAGGTGGTTCTTTCCTACGAGTGCTCTCCAGCTTCTTTGCTGAAGACCGCCTTGAACGTAAGGGGCGAAGACACCTTGCAGCTCTGTCAAAACGTAGGGACCCCCCAAGGGGACCCTCTCAGTTGCCTGGCATTCTCCTTGCTCATCGCAGACCTAGCTCGCCATGTGCGGGAGAAGTTTAGAAGCGCCGTCGTCGTCATGCATGCGGATGACATAGTAGTGACCCAACGGGACCGCGGTGCCATTCGTCGAATTGTCGGCGACGTCAAAAGTTACCTTCACGGTAAGGGCCTGCGCAGCTAGAAAGATGCTTCACAATATATATGAAGCGGGTCCTTTGCTTACCCCGGACGGCAAAAAGCCGCTTCGTGTACCTGCTAGCGGGTTGCGGGCCGGCAGTGGAAACAATCAGAGTCAGGCTTAGGTCACCTATTACAGGACCACTTCAGCAATTTTTGTTGGAGTGGCAGGGAAAAGTGACCGAGCCCTCGGCAGAGGTAGCGCAATTGGATGTGTACCTCGCCAGGGAGCTTTGGGATGGAATGGCATGCACTAGCCGGCACGTGTATACAAGATACATTGTGCATGGCTCTTGGCATGTTCGACTCAAGGATTTCACCAAGTTGGCGATCAATGTCGTTGCCGGTTCTGCTCGCAGATATGCGCTAAATACCACGCAGCGAGCTGCGCAGAAGCATCGGCGGTCTTTGCACTTTTTCGCCCGGTGGGACGGTCGCTGAAGTGTTTAAATTGTATAAAATGAATGAATTGTATTGAAATTGTGTTCCATCTTGAAATGCAATGTTATTGCGAAATAAACCATATATATATATATATATATATATATATATATATATATATATATATATATATATATATATATATATATATATAAAGAACCGTAGAGCTCGTAAAAGCAAACATTTTTGTCCAATTGAACATAGTCTTTAAGATGTCTTGTGACACTGATGTTTTTTGTTTTTTAATGTATTTACTTTGGCTGATTTTCTTGCAGGCGAGTACGAAACGCAAGAGACAGGGGTTGGTCTAAAAAAATGTTGACTTGTATTTAAATGATTTTATTTAAGTTTCACTTAACGGTTACAATTGTAAGCATGTGCACAGTAAGTTGTACAGCGCTAAACACTCTTACTCCATGGTGTGTTCCCGTAATAAATGCGCTCTTTGAACGCTGGCAGTAACAATCGCTTGCTTCGGACGCCGGCCTCTTTGCCAGCCCTTTATGACCTTCTGTAATGTTAATGCGCACATGTGTTCTCGCCGCTGAGAGCCTCAGATCTCCTTGAGAAACTGTTCTTACAGGATATGTCGAACCTGGTGTTAAAGGTTACGGGTGACACAAGCGCAGGCTGTTTCTTCTTGTAAACGCTCTCATTGGACGAACAGCATGGTAGCAGTAACAGCTCGGGACAATTTCCGAATGTGATAGGGCCACCAGTATTATTTGTAGAAGTCTAATAAAAAAAAAGGAAGGCTGGTATCTGTACATGTTCAGGGGGAACAACCGTTTCGTTCATGTCTTAAACGTAGTAAATGCCTTTCTTTTTGTGTCCGTATGCCTTTATAGAGTTAATAATCGCATAACACTTTATTGAAATATTCCACACTAACAAAGTGAAATCATATAAATAAAAACCAATAAATAGCACCTTGAAATATTTCAAAATACAAAGCAAAGTCTTGTTTAGAGTGGTTAATCTACATTTGTATTTTTTTGCATTAAAAACATATCTATTTACCAGGTAAAACACATTTATTTAAATGGTAGAATTGGCCATACTAATTAACAAACGGTGGAAGTGGCTCTGACAATATAGGTATTACCTAGACGTTCACTTAGATGTTCAATGTGTAGGGGTTTATTTTAGCCCTAGTGGAAGTAATATATATATATATATATATATATATATATACAGGGTGTTCCTATTTGTGTGTCCAAAACGCTAGGGTATGGTCAAACTCGGTGAGAAAATCATTTTTGCCAATGGGTGGAAGCAGGGAAAACGTTTTGTTTAGGAGTGAGGATGAAATTTATAAAAGCAGTTATTCTGTCTTTTTTCTCCTACATAGTTGTGCAAAATCTACGTTTGCGGGAGAACCAGTCAGCACACAAAGGAACCGATCACACCGGCCTGTTTGGCGGAAAATTCTGCACAATAAAGTATACATTACTAGCTTGCGTAGCAAAAAGCGAATAGCCAGATTAAGGAAAGTCATAAAAAGTCAAAATGTTACGTTAACGCTTTTTTGTGCAACATCGTAATTTTTCCATTACTACCAAAAATGCACGTCCAAAAGACTACTCTCAGGCAATAGCAGATTTAATGCCCACTACATTCGTACCAAAGTGATGGTGCTGCGTTACGTAGTTGCCAAGTAACTAAGCTTTTTCGACAGTCATATCGAAAGCGAAGGCATGCATACTTGCATAGGGTGTATGAGAAAGTTAGGTACATATTTTAAGGTTTGGTAGAACTCAGCAAGAGAATAATTTTTTCTAATGGAAAGAGGGGGCGGAAACGTCTTGGCAAAATGCTACGGTTCTGGACGTGAAAACTTCAATGTGAAACATAACAACTATGACTGTCGAAAAAGCTTAGTCACTTGGCAACTACGTAACGCAGCACCATCAGTTTGGAACGAATGTAGTGGGCATTAAATTTGCTATTGCCTGAGAGTAGTCTTTTGGACGTGCATTTTTGGTCGTAATGGAAAAAATTACGATGTTGCACAAAAAAGCGTTAACGTAACATTTTGACTTTTTATGACTTTCCTTCATCTGGCTATTCGCTTTTTGCTACGCAAGCTAGTAATGTATACCTTATTGTGCAGAATTTTCCGCAAACACGCCGGTATGATCGGTTTCTTTGTGCGCTGACTGGTTCTCCCGCAAACGTAGATTTTGCACAACTATGTAGGAGAAAAAAGACAGAATAACTGCTTTTATAAATTTCATCCTCACTCCTAAACAAAACGTTTTCCCGGCTTCCACCCATTGGCAAAAATGATTTTCTTACCGAGTTTGACCATACCCTAGCGTTTTGGACACACAAATAGGAACACCCTGTATATATATATATATATATATATATATATATATATATATAAATTCGTCGATTGTTATAGATTTGGGAGCAACCTTAACACTCACGCTTTCACTCACACGACATTTTACAGAAAATCGTGCTAAGGCCACTACCACAAATATGGTACTGCGCAAGCTAAGTGAAGTCGATATCACAACTGCGATAAATATATGCAAAATAAACATAGCTCTAACTATAATGCGCTATCTTTTCAGATATTCGCGCATTACTTGACAAAACAGAATTTGAAATAAATAACTAAAGTTGAAACGACACATGATTAAAGGGTTCTCGCGTGCCAATTTATGCATCAGCAACGCCAACACTATATAAATATGCCGAGACAGCACCTTCACAGAACACTAAATAAGCGCGCGAATATGAGCTTCAAGACAAGACTTTGCACCTCTATTTCTGAATATAGAGAAGAACACAACATGTATATATATATATATATATATATATATATTTCATTTTTCGTAAATAACAATATTTGGTTTGGTTTGTTCGCCGGTTATTTTGTTTGATAAAAGTTCGCCTGGTGTCTCTAAAGGTGATCTCCTTAGGGTGCGGGCTACGTGGCTGCTCCGCGGCGGGTTCTAGCGAAGTTCGACACGGCCCACGACGACGACCATGACGACGGCGATTTGAACGCAAACGGCAGCTCTACAGCGGGAGAGGATTGTCGTCGATGTAGGTCTGTAGAATTCGCTTTGTCAGAACTGAAACAAGCTGAACCGGCAATGCCGGCGTGAGCCGATACGCAAGGTAGAAGATCGAGCTAAGAGATCGTGTCACGGGTCCCAGCCCGGTCAATGTGATCTTCAAGTTGTCTGTTCGAGGCATTTCCAACGACGTTATCAGTGTTCGTTCCTTACTTCGAGCTGAAACAAATATACACTGATATATATATATATACACGGTCATTCATTCGTTATGTACTTATTTTACGGTTTGGTAGAACTCGGCAAGAAAATAAGTTTTCCCAGTGGAAAGAGGGGGCGGAAACGTCTTGTTTAGGAGAGAGAGTGAAATATATTATAAAAGTAGTTATTCTGCCATTTGTTCTCCTACATGGTTGTGCAAAATCTTCGTTTGCGGGAGCACCAGTCAATGCATGAAGGAACCGATTATACCGGCGTGTTCGACGGAAAATTCTGCACACAGTGGGACACTTCACTGGCTTGCGCAACGAAAAGCGAATAGCCAGATTAAGGAAAGTCATAACAAGTCGATTTATTGTTATGTCTTACGTTAACGCTTTTTCGTGAAAAATCGTAAAATGTTTCTATTACGACCAAAAAAGAGTACGACCAAAAATATACATCCAAAAGACTATTCTCACGCAACAGCAAATTTAATGCCCACCATTATCGTACCAAAGTGATGGTGTTGCGTTACGTAGTTGCTAAATAACTAGGCTTTTTCGATAGCCATATCGAAAGCGAAAACATGCATACTTGCATAGTGTGTATGAGAAAGTTAGGGACATATTTTGAGGTTTGGTAGAACTCGGCAAGAGAATATTTTTTTTCTAATTGAAGGAGGCGGCGGAAACGTCTTGGAAACATTTTACGGTTCTGAACGTGAAAGCTTGCACGTAAAACATAACAACTATGACTGTCGAAAAAGCTTAGTTACTTGGCAACTACGTAACGCAGCACAATCACTTTGGCACGAAAATTGTGTGCATCGAATTTGCTATTGCGTGAGAGAGGTCTTTTTGGGCGTTCCTTTTTGGTCATAATTAAAAAAATTACGAATTTTTTCATGTAAAAGCGTTAACGTAACATATCGACTTGTTATGGCTTCCCTTAATCTAGTTATTCGATTTTTGCTACGGAAGCTAGTGAAGTGAGAATTTTCCGCCGAACACGCCGATATAATCAGGTTCCTCCATGCGTAGATTGGTTCCCCCGCAAACGTAGATTTTGCACAGCTATGTAGGAGAAAAAATAACAGAATAAACTACTTTTATAAATATCATACTCTCTCCTAAACAAGACCTTTCCGCCCCCTCCTTCCATTAAGAAAAATTATTTTCTCGCCGAGTTCTATCAAACCTCGAAGTAAGTACATAACGATATGAATGACTCTGTATATACAGGGTGTTGCAGGAATATTTGAAGAACGATATACAGAATTGTAGAGCTCACTAAAGCAAATGTTTTTTTCAATGGAACATGATTTCTGAGAATGTCTTGTTTCGGAGAGAGAGGAAATTACTACAATTTGTGACACTGGTGTTTTTGCCCGACATAGGAGCACAAAATGTGCTGTTGCGAGACAACCAGTCTTCCTATCAGAAACTAAGCACACCTTCGTGTTCGTGATAAAATTCTGCTCCATCTGAAGAATATGCAAGGCCGGTCAGAAGACGCGACATGGTCGCTTAGAAGAGAATTCGCCAAAAATGAAGTTCTTTATTAGCGTTCACGCCAAATACTTCAGAATCATAACCCTACACCACTCACAGCGCTCAAAACGGACATATTCACCCAATGCGCATTTTCATTCATGGCGATCATTTTGGTACCAAACATATGTCAATGCGAGCTGTGGTTGCGGAGTAATTACAATTTTTCGGAGGGCATGTCCAGGTTAAGTGCATGGAAAATGACGCGCTGCGGCTGTCGCGCGACACGTCGGCGGTAGTGAACGTCGCCACACAGTCATTTTACATGCACTTAATCTGGACATGCCCTCCGAAAAATCGTAATTACTCCGCAACCACAGCTCGCCTTGACATATGTTTGGTACCAAAATGATCGCCATGAATTGCGCATTGGCTGAATATGTCCGTTTTGAGCGCTGTGAGTGGTTGTAGGGTTATGATTCTGAAGTATTTGGCGTGAACGCTAATAAAGAACTTCATTTTTGGCGAATTCTCTTCTAAGCGACCATGTCGCGTCTTCTGACCGGCCATGCAGATTCTTCAGATGGAGCAGAATTTTATCACGAACACAAAGGTGTGCTTAGTTTCTGTATAGGAAAACTGGTTGTCTCGCAACAGCACATTATGTGCTCCTATGTCGGGCAAAAACACCAGTGTCACAAATTGTAGTAATTTCACTCTCACTCCGAAACAAGACTTCTCAGAGACCATGTTCCATTGGAAAAAAACATTTGCTTTAACGAGCTCTACAATTCTGTATATCGCTCTTCAAATATTCCTGCAACACCCTGTATATATGGAAAAACAACAACAATGAGCGCAAAAGCTTGGACCAGCGTGTCTGCTAACGTGATAGGAATTTGTCTGCGCTGCTATTCCTACGGCTGCTGCGTGGCAATTTATGTGCAGCTTTAGCGCCCCGGCTACTCATTTCAAGTGAAATTCGGACAAAATCATGGCCGTATGTGGTTGACTCTATTTACCTTGAAGTGGCGTGATGAAAGAAATGACTAACACCGCGTGATCACTCGACAAGATTACCTTGCCGTAACTGAGATGTCCGGGAATGACGTAGTCATAGACTTGCAGAAAACCAGGAAGGCCGATTGGTATCCGCAGAACAGCGTGGTTCGGTGCCATTGAGGCGCAGTCGACCGTGATACGGCCATGTACGTACGCCTTGGACAGGTTGTATATGCGAGGCTTGTAAAGCACCTATATGCAATCACAAGATATATATATATATATATATATATATATGTATATTTATATATGAATGAGTGGTGAACATTCACCACTCCTCCTGTCGGCTCGTGGTACTGTTAAAAGGAGAGTCGAACTGACAGAGAGTGAAACTTAAGGGGCGAGGTGCGTTTAGTGGGTATGATCTCGGCGGATATAATGTCCAACCGTCAGGGGTGAGTCCCACACTGCATAGGGCCTGAGTTTCTATCTAATCGCCCTAATGCGTCAGTGCCACAGGCCTTAAGGCCCATTGCGAGCGTCGAGACATATTTCTGTACTAAATATATGTTGAATAAATATGTATGTTATT